>OZ038504.1:6803771-6866271 GCA_964036315.1 Acanthosepion esculentum
AATGGATTATAAATTTTTTAAATAAACAAAAAAACAGAGAAGGGGAGGAAAGAAAGGAAGAAAAACAGGGAAGAATAGAGAGGATGTGAAGGTGGCAAAGGGGACAGGAAGTGATATATATATATATATATATATATATATATATATATATATATATATATATATATATATATATATATATATATATATATGAATTTTATTTTTATCCTCTATTCTTGAATCTTCTAGCTCTTACACATTGTGGAATAAGCCCGGTTGATTAAGCTGCAGGTCAAACATTTATCATTACCATTTTTACGAATCCTGTACCTTGAGTTACTCTCGAGCCTTAATTTGAGTGAATATCATCATTTAAAAAATATGCACCAAATTTATGTAAAAAAAAACGAATTATACCCGAAATACATTTAATTACGCATATATATATATATATATATATATATATATATATATATATATATATATATATATATATAATGTGTGTGTGTGTGTGCGTGTGCGTTATTTTTATTTTTATCCTGTATTCCTGAATCACCTAAACCTTATCCATTGCGGGATAAGCCTGCTTCATTAAGTTACACGTCAAACATGAATCTCACTTTTTTATATCATATCTATTACACTGGGTGTGTCCAGACATCTATCTGCAGATATGAAAAGTCATATTTGAAGATATGTTTGTTTGTAATATTCTTTCATGTATCATCGCCAGACAAACGCCAGAAGACTTATTGGGTTGTATTGAAATATTGTGAAAACGGAAACCGGAAACCAGAGCAAAACACAGATATTAAAGCAAAGGAAATCGTGGAGAGCCACGGTCCACTACGTCTTAAATATTCATCGCATTTAACGAACGAACAACTGAAACGAGTGATTAACTGATTGATTTCTATTTACATCATATCGCCATTTTGCAGGCGATTTAAAATCACAAAATATTTTTAGATTGTGATATTTTTTTAGAGATCATAATCATTTCCTGATACAACTCCTACTAATTAATCCATATCTTGGGGAAGAAGAGGCGGATTCTTATCTTGCCCAAGGGTATTTACGTGTAAGTGAATATAACGAACCCGACTGAAATTGGAACTCCTCTCTACAATCTCCAATCCATTACACCAACCGCGCATTCAAGTTTAGAACACCTGGTATTCCCAGACGGTCACCCATCTAGTTACTGACCAGGCTCGACGTTGCTTAACCGCAGTGATCGCACGAGAACCGGACTAAAACGCGAGCGTTTATACATGCAGGTCTTTGTATATTTGTGCGTGCGTATGTGTTTCTGTGCTTGTGTGCGCATATGTATATGCATATGTCCGTGTCTGCGTTCGTTATTATGATTGGTGTCACTCCGAAGTAAATTTACGTTTTTTAGTGACATATTGTGTGTGTTTGTGTGTAATCTTATGTTATACAGGGTGCGGCTGGTATTTGAGGACAGATTTTATGGATTAGTAAAAAAAACTTGCTGAACAAATGAATATAATTATATTTGATTTCAAACAAGTAAACATGAAATTTAGCTAACTATTATTTAATTTTATTCAATAAAATTACTACTAGCATCAACAATTGCCTCTACAAGAGGTCGAAATCGGCTGCAAGTTCTAATCAATTGGTCCTTATTTATGTCAGACATTACTCGAACTATTGCAGCTTTAAGAGACTCTTTGGTGTTATGAGGCTGTTTTTACCTCCTTATCAACAACGCTCTACACATAATAGTCTAGTGGGCTGATATCTGGAGAGTTAGGAGGCCAAATGTTGAGTGTGATGTGGTCGTACAAATGGTCAGCCACCCATTCATGCAACTCTGAGAAAACGTGCAATATCCAAATCGCGATGATCAGCCTTTAATGCCACAACCACAGCAGGCCTTTTCATTTCATTTTTTATCACAGAGTTTTTTTTTTTGCGATAATAATAGTTTATTGATACAAGTTTTACTAATTAACCCATGGCTGAGGGGAGAAGAGGTGGATTCATGCCTTCTCCATGGGTATTTGCGCGTAAGTGTATATAACGAACCCAACTGGAATTGGAACTCGGATTAACAATTACGAGCCATTATCCACTCCACCACGAGCAGATCCAAGCTTACAGAACCTGGTATTCCCAAGCGGTCATCCATCTCGGTACTGAACAAGCTCGACATTGCTTAACGTGATCCTATGGGAACCAGTGTATCAACGTGATGTAGCCGTAAGCCTTGTATTTTTATTTGTACTTATAAAAGAAAATTTATGTGATATCGGCCCTCCTATATGACAGTGAAACCTCGACAGATAAAGAAGAGACGTAAGACAACAGAAATGTGGTTCTACAGAGGGATGATGAGAATACTATGGATTGAACTTGTGAACAACAACGAAATTTTATAGGAAATGGAAAAAGAACACATACTTAAAAAGAAAGTGTTGAAATTTATTAGGCACATAATGAGGAAAGCGGACTTAGAAAATCCGATACTCACAGGACATACTGAAAGCCATAAAGACAGAGGAAAAAAAACGCCTAACCTACCAAGAAAGCTTGAGTAATTGGGTGGGGTAACGGATCAGGTGAAATAACAAAGACAACATTTATTAAGAGCTATAAACCACAGGAAATTGTGGAGAGCCATGATCACCAACGTCCTGACGGGTTATGGCATATATCTGTGTGTGTGTGTACATTTACTTAAATATTTGTGTCTATATAAATAAAGTCTAACAATATATATATATATATATATATATATATATATATATATATATATATATATATATATATATATATATATAACATATAATCATTCAGTTATTCAGTGTAACAACTCGACAGTCAACGTACTCGATTTCTGTTGTTTTTCGTTGGCGCAAAATCACTAACGTCACTGGAAATATTTAATGGCTATATAGTTTAATGTGTATCCTGAATAAAATTAACATCTTGTGTCTCTTTTCTTTAACTGGATTTGAATACGAATTCGGTTATCAGGCGCTGTGATTTTGTCTTTGGTAATTCTTTATATGATTCTACATAACGTGCCATAATCATTTTCAAATCACGTTGGAATTGCAGAGTTCGTTCAACATTGTTATCATTTCTAAGAAAATGATTTCCAAGTTTATTGGCTATTTGGAGGTCTTCTGTAATTGTACTTGCACATAGTGGAACCACTTCTTCATCATCACTACGATAAACTAACGTGGAATCATATACATCCTCTGAAATACTATGTATATACAGTGCATAGGTTCCACCCAGGCCAGTAAATCGGGGGTCACTATACGGAAAAAAAACAGATTGGATTGTATTTTACTTCGCTAAATTGTTACTTAATGATGTTACGTAGAGTTTCGGCATTAAGTAAAATATAATTTTCCGTGTGTTTTGCCGCCATCCCCAGAAGAAATACTATATTACAATGCGCATTAACTCCTTATATATATATATATATATATATATATATATATATATATATATATATATATATATGTATCGCGGCTTGAAGCAATTGATGTCTAGCCACAATGATGACCTGTGATACAGCGAAAAAGTCTTTCTGTTGATGACTACACACACATATATATATATATATTTTTTAGAATTGGACATAGCCCGACAATTTATTTAAAGACATTTATATTATGTTTAACGTTCTTTTTATAGATACATGTATTTAAGCAAATGCTCTGTTTTATAATAAACAGTATTAAATAACATTTACCGGCCTGAATGTCCGAGAAATTTTCATAGAAAATTTTCGCTCTCTGACAGGAATCGAACCTGTATCCTATACGGAACCATCATTTCGCGTGATGTGCCTTAACCTTTCGGCCACAGAGCAGCGTCTGGTTAGCAAGGTCGATTTTACTATCTTTAAACTTAAATCTTCCATGAATCTCTTCTATTCATATCTGCTCTAGCGTATCAAATGTAAACAAATGACGTCATATATTTTTTAGAATTGGACATAGCCCGACAATTTATTTAAAGACATTTATATTATGTTTAACGTTCTTTTTATAGATACATATATATATATGGGCTGAGCGGCTTGGGGATAGTAGTCGTGGCTCGTGGGGTCACAGTCCTATGGGTAAGAAAGAAACTCGGATGTGATCGAGCGGCGCTATATCGAGTCTGATTCGCTACCTATTTGTCAACGACGCTGTTCTAATTATTTTGTCCAACCCCTGAATGTAAAAAAAACTGAACAAAAAAAAAACAAAAAAACAAAACAAAAACAAAAAAAAGACGCGTAAGGTTGCCACATCTAAGGAAGAGCATTTAAGACTCTAGCAGGACTAAAAAGCCATATACTTGCTGCCTATATCTGTGGATGGATCAAGCGATCGCATTACACGAAAGCAAATCACAAGCATTATCTATACACATTCACGTGTGTTCGTTAGTATGTTTACGCGTATCTTTACGTGTGTGTGTATCGTTTATATATGTGTGTTTGTAATTTTCTTGTATATGTGTGTATTTTTCTGCATGTGTGTGTGCTTTTATACGTCTATATGTTTACGAGTGTACTTGTACGTGTGGCGCATGTGTATGGCTGTGTGCGTACGTATGTTTGCGTTAGGTTGTTTTTCTTTTCTTCGTTTTCTGATTTCCGTAGATAAAGTTCCAAACCTCAGATATTTGGCAGTCTTTTAGCAAAACCGACCTGACAGATTAACCGACCTCTGACAACACATTACTGAATAATTTAAATCCATTTGCTAATCCCCCAGATGAGCCAGCGAATATGCTTTCACTCCTTCAGACGAGGAGCCTTGGCAGGTGTGCATGTGTGTGGTATTTGAGCTGCGGGAAGACCTCGTTTTAGCAGCAAGTCTAATGCTAGCCCAAATATTTCATCTGTCATGTGGCAAAAAGGTGTTTCAGTGATAACGCGTCTCTATACAACGAAGCGATTAGGGAGGGTTTTTTGTTTGTTTGTTTTTTTTCGAGAATGAAACGATCTTGTTGAACACGATCTGATAACTACTGAACATGTCTTGAATTTACGTAATGGAACGATCCAGAATTTGATTATCTATATAAGACCAAACTATCCCCACTACCCCGAAAAAAATACTAACTTAAAAATAAATGTCGGTTTTATATTATTTTAACCTATACAAAATGCATTAGCCCAACGCAAATCATTTAAGGATCCATCCAACTTTGTAAAGTTGTTCATACTGCTTGTAGTAATAGAGAAATGGTATGGCAATATTAGATGTTTCCTTATAAGAAAACATTCAGCAGTCATGGGCCAAACTACCAGTTCTACTGTCGGTTGAAATTTATAAAAGATTTCCCTTAAAATAATTTTTCTGGAAAATAGGTTCCTCGTGTCCAGTAGCTGTTATCACTCTTTCTAGTATTGATCAAGGTTTTCTTCCTAACCTTTTATTTGAAGGAGTGTAGAATGTCAACAACCTCACCAACTCGTTATTTTTTACTTGGAGTTCCGTTTGATATCTTTAGCTGTTGCTGCTGTTGAAAGTCCTCAAGAGATGTCGTTTCGGTTATGCGATATAGTTCTTTGTTTGTGATTGTGTAGCACCAGTTCACAAGGTTCGAAGATGTGTAGTCTTCACCAAGATCCATCCCATCGTCTCAAAGATGTTTTAACCACTGATATGAGAAATAGGTTGTATAAGGCTGAGAGTTTAGATATTTCTGGATGGGTTTGACGCCATGCATAGCATCCACATGAAAGTCTCCATCTGACGAGGCGATTTCGGAACATGGCTCGAGTTTTTAGGTTAAATGTTTTGTTTTTGTAGCAACTGTGGTTTTCGGTAAAAGTAAACGCTAGTGAGGCATAATGTTCAATTTCCTGATTTCCTATACTAAATTTGATATAATTGATCCATACACCGAGGTATTTGAAGGGTTTAATATTTACTAATTGCACGCCCTGAAGTTTTATAATGGATTCAGGGTCGGTGCCATCACGGCTCTCATTCCAATCCCAGGTCATAGTTTCTTTTTTGGAAACGTTTATCTTCAGTCTTCTGAGGAATCTTTTCTTGGCATATATTGGGATCCTAGCAACCAATAAAAAAGATTATTTAAATGCCGCTGATGGCTTACACCCTTGTGCAAATTAATTGAAAGAAAACGAATAATTCCGTTATTATTTACTTTTCTTCAATATTTTTCCAATAAAACATGGCCCAGTGCACATGTTAGTACTTCGTATGTCCATTCCACGAAGTCGTTCCTTGCAGATTGACCACAAATTCTCGATTGGATTTAAAATCAGGAGTGTTTCCGGGCCAGTCTATAGTACTGTGATTTGCTCATTAGTAAGGTTTGCCAGTGTGTTTGTGCAACGTTAAAATTTTCGAACGCTTCTTCGGAGTAACTTCTATCGCAGACAATGGTTGTAGGACAACTAATAGACAGTCGAGACAATAGTTTGGGTATGATAAAAATCTGATGCAAACACGGATGACAATATTTTTCAAGACCAAACAAATTTCATCATACACCCCGAAAATAGATTCATATTACTGCAAATGACCTAATCTGAGGAACAAATAAAAATCGATTACACCCTGTCACTCTAGTGGGTCTAAAACTGACCGTATGGTGAAAGAAAGGAAATAAAGCGGTTGTTTCAGTTAATTTGCACAAGGGTGTATGTGCCTCATTTTACAGCTACGATGCACACACCTTCGAGTGACCGCTTCTAGCAGGACAACGCATCTTGTCAGAAATCCAAAATCGATTGGTTCATGGAATACAGCAATGGGTTGTCGGTGTCAAAGCAGCCACCCAATCTAGAAGAATTGTGGGATGCCATAATAATGGCACTGACCCAAATTTCGAAAACGTTCTACCCGAAGGTCGTCGAATGCATGCTAAAAAAGATATGAAGTGGTTCTAAAGGCAAAGTAGTTCAATCCGATACTAGAAAAGTATGCCTAATAAAGTGGCCGGTGAGTGTATATAAAACCCATAAGCCGAAATGAAATCGTCTATTCATACGTAAGACGTTTGAAGATTAAAAAAATGATGAAACTCGAACTCACTTATAAGGCTAAAAACATCGGGCTTGAAAGACCGAGAACTAGTAAGTGGTTGAAACTTAAGACTTAATTACCGGCATAAATCAAGTAAAAATAAAATGGCATTCAATAATTGAAGAAATTCATATAAAATACCGTAAAACGTCGATTTAGAGAATATCGGGTTTAAGGAACCACACATAGGCCATAACGAATTGACTTTATTAGTTTTATTAAACGAAGTTAGATAAATGCTAGAACAAATCATTAATAGAGTCCGTGTTAGGTTACTAGGTACACGTCAACCTTATATCTATAAAATGGAAATGTGTGCTAACAGTTTCTTTTCTCGCACTTTTCACTTGTGGAACTCGCTTCCGGCTTCTTGCCTTGCAGTTTGATCTTCAAAAATTTAAATGCTTTCTTCTTAGTTCCTATTCTCGCTCCATATTGTGTTTTTTTAGATTCTTTCACACTAAGTCACCCTCTGCGCCTTAGTGGCTTTATTGCCTTACTTTACGTGAAATGATTAAAAAAGAGAAGAAAAACAGTAATCGATCGTTATAAAGTCTTCCATTTCGCAACCATCTGGTTTTGTACTGTGCTAAAACTACACTGAATAAATATTGAAATAAGTACTGGGTAAATTTAGTGACACACGGTAAGAATGTAACCATATGCTTGGGTAAATATATCTCACCGGTACAATCAATTGAGTAATATCAAAAACAATTGCCCCGCCTACGGCAGAATGCGTAACTCAAACGACTGCATCTACACCGGTGGCCCTGGCTCGCTGGGACAAGGGTGATTTCATTGTGTCATCGACTCTAGAAGCCAGTATGCATTTCTATTTAACTCGTAGCTTGGGGCAGAAGAGATGGATATCGCACCTTTGTCAATATATTGGCGCGTAAGTGAATGTTACCAGCCCGAATAGAATTCGAAATCTGCTCTATGATTTCTCATTCCGCGGACCCATTACACTAGACCCACACCGAGTGATATGCTACCGACCAAAATGCAGACCCCAGCTACAATACTCGGTGTTTACAGTCAGCCTTTTACAAACGCAACAGCATCGTGATTTGCTTCAGCTAAAGAGGAGTGTGTTTACGCTAAGCGCCATCTATTTAGTCTGTTCTGTTTTTATTGATATTAACTCACTCTCCCATCAACGACAAACGTTCCCCACTCGTTGGGAGAGCAACTTATTAGGTAACAACAGTTCGTTTACCCCATGTATCTCTTCCTTGCGATCTCCGGTCTCATTCTTCTCTCTCCCCCTCCATCCACCTCTCTCGTTTTCTCGGTCGCTTCCTCATCCTCACTGGTGCAGAGAATTGCGAGATTTATTCTTAATAACTGTTGGATTATGTAGGTTTCATGAAGTTTTTGATAAGTAATTGATTTGGCAATAGTCCAAGAAAAACAAAGAGAAAACCGTATAGAAGATGGCTATTACAAAACGGAGAAACTATTAAAAAGAAAACAAAGAGAGAGAGAGAGAGAGAGAGAGAGAGAGAGAGAGAGAGAGAAGGAAGGAAGGAAGAAAAAAACAAAACAAAAAAAACACACCAGGCAGAACATGATGTCTTGTAAACATAATCGTATTTTGACATGCGCTTACGAATTTTACCGATCTTACCCGATCATTCTCAATTCAAATCTCTCGTTGATCACTTCAATATTTTTATCACGTGTCTCATTTTAATTTAACAACGATTCGATTCGTTTTTTTCTCCGTCTTCACTATTATTATTATTATTATTATTATTATTTTTATCATCATCATCATCATCATCATCATCATCATCATCATCATCATCATCATCATCATCAGCACTTAGAAAAGAGCGCGATTTAAGAAACGAAACAGAAAAGTAAAGAAAAGAAAAGACAGTGTTTGACAATATTTCAACAGTATGTTTGTCTTCAAGTTATCTTAAAAATTGTATAAAAGTATGAAAATATTAAAATATCTACAAAAAAATGATAAGTCTCTGTACAAACGTCGCTTGTCTTGAGAAAACGACTATATTGGCAATCAACGCATCAAAATTATTATTATTATTATTATTATTATTATTATTATTATTATTATTATTATTATTATTATTATTTCCTTTGATTTCTGGTGTGTACACATTTCTTTCCGGGTCCCGCCCAGAGACCTAAAGTCAGAAATGGCATCATGACATTTTCCACTGAGCAATTAAAAAAAAATAATACTATGGATGAATCCTGTGAGCAACGAAGAAATTTTAAAGAAGATTAGAGACCAGACCGTGGAACGTTTGATAATGGAAGGTAGACAGTTTGCTACCTGGCAGTGGAACATTTGATATCGGGCAGTGGAGCATTTGGTAACGAGCCATGGGCCATTCCATAACAGGCCCTGAACCATTTGATAACGGGCGGTGGACCATTTGATAACGGGCCGTGGACCATTTGGTGCCATGCCACACTGTCCTGTTTATTGTGTTTTGCTAGGCTCGGGAGCCACACCAACCGAACCCGCCTTTCCCGACCCGTTGAAGAAATATAACATCAGAGCGTGGTGCAAAAAGGTTGACGATCACAGAGAGAGAGAGGGGGAGGGGGAGGGAGATAATTGAAATTTTCTTGCACATAAAATGAGGAAAGACGGTTTGGAAAATTTGATCTTCGCAGTATACATTGAAGTTAGAGGGAAACAGCGAGTATGCCTCCATAACGTGTGCCTATTGTGCAAAATGGATGGACCAGGAGGGGGACAAAACATTTCTTAGAGCTACAATCGCCCACGTCCCGAATGGACTCAGCACATAAAAAAGAAAGAAAGAAACATCTTTCTTTTCAGTTCCTTGCGTCGTCTCGCACGTTTTCCATGTGACTTCATCTATTTGAGTAGACTTGGAAAAATAATAAATATCTGAACCGGCAAGTTGTAGTCAGAAAAAAATGGTTTAGGGGAGTCGCATTAAATCAAATCACGGCATTTCTTTTTTCATTTCTTTTTTTTTTTTAGGTCAGGGTTGGGCAGGGCAATGCTGTCGTTACATCAAATCTTTTTCGCAGGCGGCTTTCTTGTTTATAATGCGAAGAAAGCAACGGGCTAGCAAAAATATCCCGACCAGTTCTGCTGACTGAATAGCAACAGTATTATTGCGTTTTGACAATTTGTTGTCTCGACGTGCCTCGTGACCTCTACTGATCACATTTGTTACTCTGGCATCAATTGCATCATTTTTCTGAATAACGTCGACGCCTAAACAAGGCCATTTTTTTTTAATATCCTAAAGGAAGCCAGAATTTAACTAGAGATAAAGAAAAGGAGGTTAAAACTATCCGATTTCGACCCAGGATCAGTTTGTTTATTTTTGCTTGAATTAATATTAAATTCCCATTTTATTTACATCATTAGTCTACAGAGAATATTTATCGTAATTACCCATGTATAATACGCATTTTTTCTAAAAAATATAAGCAAAATCAGGAGTGCGTATTATGCACAGCTACAAAAATCATTTAAAAATGTTGTAAAATAAAATAAGAATTATCATAAAACTAAATTGGAATAATATTATTCTATGTTTAAAACCATTTTTAAAAAAATAAGAGTAGGAAAAGCTGGCCGTAATGAAATTGGAGAGGTACAATTTATAGGGTTCGATTACCAAACAAGGGGTGCGTATTATGCATGAGTAGAATCATTTCCTCACACTTTCAGCACAATTTTAAGTGTGCGTATTATGGACGAATGTGTATTATACATGGGGAATTACGGTAAATGTCACATTATTGATTTAATTATTTTTAGACACTGTATATTTCTTTCATTTGACAGTTATAAGTTTATTTATTCAATTTATTCTGATTAGAATTGTCCCTGTTTGGATAGCGGAGATAATGGCATTTAATTCGTTCTCTTACGTTCAGAAAAGGGTCTTTTACGAAAAAAAATGAATGAGTTACCACTTTTGTTTAGAATAATTCAACGAGTGAATGTTGTCTTCCCGCTATAAATGTCATCCATAGATAAACAAACAAATAAATAAATAAACAAGCAAAATTAATAACTTCATGTTGGTTTTGCGGATGTAGAAGAAACATAAAAAATGTGCCTGAGTAGGCGTCTGCAGCGGGGATTAGCTAGCTACCCTAGTAAAATCCATACTTTCCCGAAACTGCCGGTTGGTTACGACGGTCTTGTGCTGAAGGCAGATAGTCTGATTATAAAATTGAACAGTATCATCATCGTCATCATCAAAACTTTCGATTTGAGGTCAGGAATTAACATGTTCTCTCATCTTCAGTGACATTGTCTACTGATTCGACAATATTTTGCCAGTCTTCTAAGTCCTTTGCGAGTTTGCGGATTCGTTGCAGATCTTTCTTGATTGTAAACTTCTCCAAAGGAAAACACCCTTCCCTATAAATACAGAACATTTTAAACAATACTTATTCGGTTGGAACAAATATTCGTAGCATTTTTTAGTGGGTGGCGTTTGAGCAAATGGTTTCGTTTTCTGAAAGGTGGCATCTTAACGCGGCTTTCTGTTTAATTCGTGCGTGAAGAGTGGATTTTCATTTTAATCTTATAATAACGGTTTCCATCACTTTTAAACTCTTTTGAGTGGGAGATTGGTCTCGCATTCGTTTTCTCGGTGTGTATGTTGGTACGACTCCATTCTGTCCAGAGAGTGATAGCGTTAGTCGTCCTGACTGATTAGTGTCTATGCGTGAATATATGAATTAGCGTAATTCAAATTTTGCGCGTTAAAATTTGAAACGGAGGAAAAATCAGACATGTTTTCGTCATTTGATGCTATTTTCATTCCAGAAAGAAAGAAAAAAGAATGGCTGTAAAAACGGCAAAGTATATAGGTGCCATTTGTAGGGATGGTGTCGTAGCTGAGATTACTGCTCGGAAGTGTTTAGTAGGCTTCAGGAAGGAAAATGGCACGGTTATAGTGTTAGCCATTTTCAAGGATTATTTTTTGTTATGCTATTCTAATACATGGTAAGTCCTATTGTAGAGAGTATAACATTTTCTTCATTTCCTAAGAAGGCCAGTACGTTGTAGACGTGTTGATAATTAATGTTATAATAAGGGCTTCCATCACTATTGAGCTCTTTTGAGTGGGAGGTATGTATCGTATTCGTGTCCTTGATGTTGTGTATTGAGGATGGTACGACTCCATGCTGTTTCAAGGTGTTTGAAAAGAATTGAATAATTGAATCGCTACTATGTTCGGGTGTCTCACGATTTAACGAGACATTTTTAATGCACTGCATTTACATCTACGATACTCTATTCAAACGCAGGCGGTAAAAAAAAGTTATATTGTTTACGACATTATGGAACAAAAAGATGTCATGGGGAAAGCAAAATCATCCACTTTTAAACGCTGTAAAATCCGACCTGAATCAGAAGTTGCTGCTCGATATCTAATGGGATCGGAAAGAAATTGTGCATCACGAGGTTCTAACGCAAAATCAGACGTTGCATTCGAATAAGAATTATCTAGAAACGGGTCGGTTAAACGTAAAAATCGATGAAAAATCTCTTGGAATTGTCCAATTGGAAAGGTGCCATCTTTCATCAGGGTGACAGTACCGGATCTCCCGTCTCTTTGAAGAGTTAGTAAGAATTGGTAGAGCTTGAAGTATTTGACTACACCAGCTTTACTTAACTGATGTTGCAGCTTCGGATTACCAGTTATTTTTATCCCTACAGCATCCTCTTAACACGAGGAAGTTGCGCCCTCTAGGAGCCTGCAAAAACCACTTAGATCCGAATAATGCCAAGTTCTGGGAGAAGGGAAACATGAAGCTGTCTCAAGGAAGTGTTGCAGTGGCTAACCGGCACAAATGTCATTGAATACATCTATGTACACACACACACACACACACACACACACACACATATATATATATATATATATATATATATATATATATATATTGTATTTGAAATTCACTTAAAAACACAGAGAACTTTTGTTCCAACACGGGACCCCATTCACCGTTTTTTTTTTTTTGCTGCTTTGCTTATTTTCTTTTTGCCGCGCGAGGACGATTGGTATACTGGCTTCCCTCGATTAGTGCGTTAAAATTTTTATATACCAAAATATGATTATTGCGTACATAATGCACAATTAGTGCGTTAAAAAAATCATCTGTTTAACTACAATAATTGAAAACTGATTTTATTTATACTTACCAAGGTACACATTACCCGCATTAATCGAGAAATTCCCGTACACGGTTTTTATCCTATTTTCCCCGTCATGCAATAGTTTAGCGTGTACTGCTGTAATTGGGCATAAATGCTAACCCCGCTCCTCTTCTTTCATTTCTGTTCTGGTCGCCTGAAGATTGCGAGAGCGTGAAACTTAAATGGCGACACGATCTGTGCCTCGTTGATGATTGACGCTGGGAAATTAAACTTTTACCGCTCTATCTGTTTAGTCGAAACGTTCAACACTGCTATTAACTGCTGAGGTAGGTCTCTTACTTTTGGGTATTTTTCTTCCTTTCTTAGTATGAGGATTTGTCCTTGTTTAAGGTTTTAGATTTTTTACCTTGTAGTCTATTAGTTGCACTAAAATTATATATATATATATATATATAATTTTTATTTTTATTAATACCTGCAGAAAAAGCGTTCTGCTCTCAAGAACATTCGTGCTGAAATGATTGCTACATTAGGGGATGATGCTCAGCAGTGCAAAAGTGGGCAGCTGAATTTAGGAGGGAAAATGACGCAAGGACTAGACGTCCTGGAACTCCCATCGCCGACGAAAACATTGATCGTGTTCCCCACAGGCGATTCACTATAAATCAAAATAGGTAATATACAGACACACATCCATACATATATATATATATATATATATATATATATATATATATATATATATATATATATATATATATATTACTACGTTAATAAAACATCAAAAACCGAAAAGAATTAATAATACAAAATGGAAATGAAATAGAAATAAATTAACTCAAATATATAAATAAACAAGCCACTCCCGTAAAAACAACAGCCAAAATAGATTTACCCACAATGCACCACTGACTCATATATACAAATAGTCGAGGAAAAGCCCAACATTCGCGGCCTGACGATTGCGTCCAGCATGAAACAACCTGTCGCCTCTGAGTGTTGACTTTAATGTTCACTTTTATATTCGTATATATATATATATATATATATATATATATATATATATATATATATGACGAGTATGGTTCGAGTACTTTCGAATACTCATTATTAATATACTTTTGTACATTAATATGGAGTATTCGAAGGACATCTTGTAGCATTGAAGACGGCCTTTTAAAATATGTATAAAATATCAAATTTGCTTATAAAATTTACGAAACCAAATACAAAGATTCTTATCAGCTATCGACAAAAATAAACAGATTAAATTCATCACTTCAAAAAACTAAATACCTTTAACATAATCATTAACAACGATAAATAAAAATTTTCGAAACTTCAACACATCAATGTTGCCTATGAATTGTTTACTTGTTTGTTTGGAGAATTGCTCTGTAATAATAACTGTACAAACACACGTACATTGGTTACATAATCGCTATATTATCGTTCCGGTTAACCTTTTTATAAAAGTCTTATATTATTAATCAAAAAAATAAAATATAAGAAGTCCGATAAATACTTACTATATAAACTATTTAAAAAAATACGTTATAAAAACAAGGAACGGAATATCAATAAATAATTCGAAGCAAACCCAACTCCATATGCGACCTGTTTGTGCAGAAGGACATCTGCATAGCGAGGACTTCCGTGAGTATAAAGCCAAAAGAACACGTGACAACCATTTACGGCGCTGCACTAGAAAATCACCAAAGAAACAACTCATAGACACAACCCCCTATTCTCCCGCCCCCCGGCCAATTATTTCATGACAGCTTATGACTGTGAAAACGAGAAGAAGGAGTTGCAAAACTGATGTTGAAATTCTCCCCGGGAACCGAGAAAAAGGGCCTGAACCGTAGAAAAATGAAAGAAATGAAGACAAAAACTTACACTGGCATTCAATCAAACTAGTGTAAATTATAAATTGCTAAACAGATAACACCAATATACTCGACTCTGCCGTCGAATTCGACGTATGAGGGTCAAGCAGATCAGTTCCTAGGAAACCGACAGCCCGACAACAGCACATGAGATTTGATTATAGTGGTGAAAATTTCGCGCAGGACCATCCACACTTTTTGAAGGGCCGAATACAGAGATCTGGTGCACTAGGTGCCACAAGGTCCCCAAACGACCCTCCGCAGGTTTTGAATTCAGAGTTGTCCTTCTCCTAGACCAGTTGCCATCGAAGGCTATAGAACACAGTCTGTCCTGCTATTTACCCATAGCTGGAGGGAGAAGAAGAGGATTCACACCTTTCCCAAGGGTATTAGCACGTAAGTGAATGTAATACACCAATATATATATATATATATATATATATATATATATATATATGTATAGTAGAGGTGACAATCTGTAAGCATGAAATAGACATTCGCCGCGGGGTGTTGACCTCAATGTCCACTTTTATACTTAAATATGCTGTATCCCTGATAATGAGCAATTTAACATATATATATATATATATATATATATATATATATATATATATATATATATATATATATATATATATATAAGATTATATTTGGGTCTATATCGCCTGAGGATACCGAAAGGTTGAAACCAAGCTAGCGTGATTGGCTGATATCCTAAATTTTTAAATATATATATATCACAAGTAAATGATACAAATGGTAAGACCAAAATATACACAGGATGTAATGAAGGCAGTTCCAAGATGACATGGTATAAACTCGAGACATCATTCAAGCTAGAAAGCACTTAGGAATTCTACCAAACTAACCAATCATGTGTGGAAATGAAAAGAAAAAATAACAAAGATCCGATTGTAAACTGGGAAATATTTTAAAAGTCAAACCATACAACAGTCATAGTGATATCTGCAATCTTTGTCGGGAAGAAAAGTTAACAATAATAACTTTTTCAGACCAGAAAAACCTTCTGAATGAGAGATCCGAAATAATGACACGATGTATGCACACTAAAATGAATCCGGATGAAAGTATGTATATTTCACATACCCCTTCTCCGATACAATTTCAATAGCCTTGCTTTTCTCCTCCACTTCTATTACAGTTCGCGTTTTGCGTTTATTTATTTTTAAAAGTAGAATTGAACGGGACTAGATTGTGAAGGCGACTGTACACGAGCGATCAAAAGCACGGGGGTTCCGTTGGCGGTTTATTCTATAATGAGTGACGCTGGTCCTTACTGAGTTGAAGAGTGCCTTCTTTTATAAGTCTCTCGAATCAGCAGGCCAGTACACCTTATACATGCACATACGCATATATATATATGAAGAAATATAGTCTTAAAGTGGGGTATATTTATGGGATAAAGTGCTCAATATCAAAGATAGAGCGTGTGTAAATATAAAAGTGAACATAGAAGTCAACACGGGTCCGATGATTGCATCTAGCATGAAACAGACTGTCGCCTCTAAGTGTTGACTTCTATGTTCACTTTTATATATATATATATATATATATATATATATATATATATATATAAATTAGTAGACATAATGTCTGTAATTTATTAAATATATATATTTTATATATATGCATATATATATATATATATATATATATATATATATATATATATATATATTGAATAAATTACAGACATTATGTCTGCCAATTTTTAACAAAATCCGTTCATACTTACGAATAATCTTCCGTGTATTGATATTAAAGGATGAAAGAAATGTGCTATAGCTGTTTAAATTTCTTTTCTTTTAATTTCCCAAGAACTTTCGATCTTTTTCCAAGATCATCTTCAGGGGTGCATGTAATACAAATATATATATATATATATATATATATATATATATATATATATATGTATGTATAAACCAAATATAACAACTGTACTCCATTTTAGGTCTAATCTGGCTCTTCTTAAGGACAGGACGAGGAGTCAGGTACTTACTGGAGCGGTACAGTGAACCGACCATTTTTCCTGCATCTTCAGCGATGGATCGTATGTACGAGTTCCACCTGAGGTCTGAGCTGAGTTTAAGTCCCTGCAATGGCGTTGCCTTATCGAATTGTGATCCTTTGATAACGTCATTTTTCACTTAAAGAAGAAGTATATCTTAAACAGTAGAAAGTGTTGATTTCCCTACGAAAGCCATGATCGCCTACATTCTGAAGGGAAACGGCACATAATGAAAACTATTTCGGCTTTTCCATAAAGTACATCCGAAGTGAAATCTCTTCTCTCAGATTTGGAAATAAGTTGAGAATTTTGAATGTCATTTGATTTCAACAGATAATTGTTTATAGGCAGACTTACTGAGTTTCCCCCCCGAGTCGAAAGGGTGCGGCAAATGCGCAGAAAATTAATAGTTGTCAAAGAGGCCGGGTGGGCACCGTCTACTTGTACTGGACGACCCGGACCTACTGTGCGTCAATCGACTGCTGAGACGAAGCGAACCTCCAGGGCTGAATTCTACCCCGACCCCCACAACTCATACACGTTTCATGAATCATCCTTTTACCCCCTCCCCCCCTGTTAGTTTCCCGTGGCAGCTTCGAAATGCCTAAATGAGAAGGAGAGAAACCCTTAGAGTTAGAAGCGACACTAGCATCAAATTGTCTTTGGGTTGTTTACTCTCCCTCCCTTGTAGAAGTCCCCCCCACAAAAAAAAAAAGAAAAGAAAAGAAAGAAAAAAATGACGGCCAAAAGACTTGATGTTCAATGACACTTGGCTGGGCTAGCAGCCGAGAAGACGAAAGAGATGTGGATACCGTTCCAGACAGACTGGCAGCGATATTTACAGACTTCTTCTGTAGAATTTAATTCCTTACATTCCTCTCGACCACCCGACTCGGTCTTCGATTCACACTCGTCTTCAGCTACAAGATATATTCGATATATCAACGTGTTTCTTACCAAAACCTCCAGAGAGACATTTCTTTTTTTGGGGTCTTGGAATTTTTTCCCTCTTAAAGCTTCCAAGTTTGTAGTAATATTAAATTATGGTAAAATCCTTTTTTGACAAAATAGGTTCTCATATGAGTTTACAAAATAATTATACAACCATAAGTTATTTTCCATGTCTTTCTTTGAGCTTATGACAACTTTGTGTGTTACTCATTATATATATATATATATATATATATATATATATATATATATATATATATATATATATATATATACATACATACATACATATATATATATATATATATATATATATATATATATATATATACATACATACATACATATATATATATATATATATATATATATATATATATATATATATATATATATATATATATATATATATATAAAAGAAAAATCTTTTCTGTAACATTATTATCCATTCATCAAAATATTTTCACTGGTTTTGGATGTAAAAAAAAATAAATAAAATAAATAATAGCTGGGAGGAGTTCAAGAGGGTGGGCCGAATTTCAAGTTTCTTATCCACCCTTTTATGGAGGCACTAACGGAAAAGTGAGATTTGTAGCGAAACAAGCATTTATTAAAATGACACAAAATTACTTTTACACTATGCAAATGATACAAAATACAAAAAAACAAAAAAGCCTTGTACAAGATTTCCCTTTTACGCCAGAAACTATCAGGGTAGATCGACAATTCTTTGAAATACAAATCTGTTTTCTCTTAGAAGCCAACAGTGCATGACAAACAATTTTTGTCCTTAACAACAAAAGAATTTTACTTACTTTCTTAGAACAGTTCATGTAAATCAATTTTAACCACAAAAGAACTTTACTTACTTCGAAAAGATCTCAAATTCGAAAGGTCGAAGGTCGCAGAGACTGAGAAAAGAGAAGCTGGTTCTCTGGGATCTTTAGACAAAATATTTCATGTTTTCAAAGATGGGATAAATTCGCACAGGTCTAGAAAAGACATTTTACGGGATAAACTGATACGTTTATAAAAGACATTCGTATATGAATTAAAACTCTTATGTTTACCAGACATTCGCATATCAAATTTAGAATTTTTTCTTCTTCTTACGTTACATGTTTTAGCATGTAACTATAAACCAATCAAAATTTTAGCATGTTGTAATTATAAACCAATCAAAATTTTAGCATATTGTAAATATAAACCAATCAAAATTTTAGCATGTTGTAATTATAAACCAATCAAAATTTTAGCATGTTGTAAATATAAACCAATCAAACTAGAATTACCATCAAATCAAATCACACCTATTACTTAACATTGGCCGGGTTTCGACAACACCAAAGTTGATCGTCATTTTGTAAATCTTTGCCACAGAATGTTTAAAACGTATGGTTTCATTTTAGTAATCTCCTTTTCAAAGTAACCGTGTTAGTAACATCCTCTTTTTTTAAAAAATCATTTCACCCCAAGAAAGGCGGTAATGCCACTAGTACACAAGGGGTTACAGCGACTGAAAGAGAATGAGACTGAGAAAATGGAGGATCGAAGAAAAAGGGTGAACGGAATGCAAGACGACAGAAGATGGTAATTGACGTTTCATTTAAATTTTTGAAGATTGTAGTTATCTGGGAAGCGACTAAACGGAAGGTAGTTCCACAGGCTGGAAGTGCAAGAAAAGTAACTTCTGAAGTAGAAGTGGCGGTTGCATTTATCTATTTCAACAGTAAAAGGCTGGGACCTAAATGCCAATCTAGTAGCACATTTAAATTTATGTATTCGGGGTACCAGAGAAAAAAAACGCGACAAAACAGTTTCCATGGAAATATTTGTAGAAAAGATAGAGGGAAGCCACGTTACGTCAATGAGAAACTGACTGAAATCGAGATGACTTTTTTATGCAATTTAATAGTATCTGTTTTATTAAAACATATTTTTATAACACTATGAAAGTGTAAAAATGGGCTTTATTCCCAGAAATACTTTGTAAAAATATTATTACCAGCAATAAATTTTCGAAGAAAAATTGTTACCAGCAATACATTTTTGAAAAAAAAAATATTACCAGCAGTGAAAACCTTGTCGGCATTAAATAACCCATTGAGGTGTTGATATGCCGTAAAACAAAATAAACCAAACCAAACAGATTTCTTACAAACAATACATATTCTATTCATACGGACCTATCCTAAAAATCTTGTCGGCGTTAAATAACCCATTGAGGTGTTGATATGCCGTAAAACAAAATAAACCAAACCAAACTGATTTCTTACAAAGAATACATATTCTATTCATACGAACCTATCCTGAAAATCTTGTCGGCATTAAATAACCCATTGAGGTTGATATGCCGGAAAACAAAATAAAGCAAACCAAACTGATTTCTTACAAAGAATAAATATTCTATTCACACGAACCTATCTTAAAAATCTTGTCGGCATTAAATAACCCATTGAGGTGTTGATATGCCGTAAAATAAAACAAAGCAAACAAACCATATTTTTTATAGATGACGTTGCGACAAATTTCAGTAAAATCGTGTATTACTTTTATCCACAAATCTTTTATCCATAAATTCATAACATTATTGCAATTAATAATACAATCAATAATTTTCAATGTCTTCCAATGAGGTTACGATAACATTCATTGAACTTGTTTATTAGTCATTGTATATTTTTTAAAAGACACCTTTATCCATATAAATTTGTAACATCATTATACAATCATCAAAATGTTTTTCAATGGTTTTCGATGACCTTACACAACATTACAAATAAATTGTCTATTTGAACGTTTCGATTGGGTTTTCTTTTTAGACAAATCATTTAGCCATATAAATTCATTAAATTATTATTCCTATGTTTTAACACCATATCCCTTCAGAGCATATGCGATCATGGCCCTCCACGGGTTCCTTTACTTTATTATCTGTGAATTGACATGCATTCTTCGGAAACATAGTGGAGTAGTTTCCCTTGCCTTTTCCACGTTTCTGAATTCTCGGTTCTCCTTCTCATAGGATGATTACCATCTAAGGCTAGAGAGTCATGTCTGCCCTGCTATTTCATCTAAACTGAAGAAACGGATTCATGCCTATTTAAAAGGAATTTACATGAAAAATGTACATTATGGATTCGTCCAGAATTTGATTGCAGAAATGAACAAAATAGACTAGTCCAGAATTTGATTGCAGAAATGAACAAAATAGACTAGTCCAGAATTTGATTCCAGAAATGAACAGAATCGACTAGTCCAGAATTTGATTCCAGAAATGAACAAAATAGACTAGTTCAGAATTTGATTCCAGAAATGAACAAAATAGACTAGTCCAGAATTTGATTCCAGAAATGAACAAAATAGACTAGTCCAGAATTTGAACTCGTCCTGCATTTCCTGTACAGATACCAATTACATAATTGTTGTTTTTGTTGTTGTTGTTGTTCTTCTTCTTCTTCTTCTTCTTCTTCTTCTTCTTCTTCTTCTTCTTCTTCTTCTTTGTACCGTGTCCCTTCAGGACGTGGGAGAGCATGGATCTCCACAGCTTCCTATCCCTTGTAGTCCTCAGCAAGGTTTGCCAAACCTCTCGCCCTCCGTTCCAACATTCATTTGCACAAGCTCGTCATATAGGTGGCTCGCTGCTTCTCCCTACCTCTCTTGACCTCACTATACCCTGTGAGGATTAAGTTCTCCAAGCCCTCCTTCCTCATTAGTGTTATCTCTTTCTGATTCTCAGTATAAATGTTCTACCATTTTCCTTAAGACTTCCTTGTTGCTTACTCCCGCCGTCCATAGAATTCTCAATATCCTTCTGTAGAACCACATTTTTGTTGGTACTACTTTCCTCTTCTCCTGTTTAGAAAAGTGTTGCATATGCGGACAGGGCATATAATTTTAATAAGTTAGTAAAATTTAATCTTTGAACTCTGATTGGGGCGTGACACATTTTATATAAGCTTTTTTTTTTATTTTTATTTTTTTGCGTATATATTTATATTTTTAAACTTGTTTTACACATTTAGCTGTAACTGCGATGAAAGGGATGGCTTTTTTATTTATTAATCCGACAGTGTTTGAGTAGACGCGCCGTTTATTTATTAAACAGGATATTTATTTATCTTCGTCTACAGAACTGAATATTCGAGAAATCTTCCCAGAGAAAAATATGCGCACTCCAGTAGGATACGAACTGGTCTGACGTAGCAATGGTTGAATAGTGCCTTTTAACACAGATTTGGCTCTGACTCTCGAAATAGGCATATCTGCTCAGTTTTCTATCCTAGCGTAAACAAAGTGCGAATATATGCTGTTTAATAAATAAACAGGGCGTCTATTCAAGTACGAGTATACACCAAAAATGAAGTTTAAGTAATAAAATATGAAACTTGCAAAAATCTGCATGCTAAAGTCCGGTAAATTCTACAGACTCTCCCAGGAACCGCCGCTTGGCTATTCCAACCACAAGTTACTCCGGCTGATTGGCGCTGCGGTAATATGCAGCAGAACATAAACTCGTGGCATTAAATCTGCTCTATTTACCAGTGCAATTTTAGGTGGCTCCAGTCCGTGCAAATATATAAAAATGTGTGTGGGGGGAAGGGGGTCAATATTTGATCTTCCTGCCCGCAAAACAAACGGAGTATCAAAATAACGGTTTTCCCTTGACACCGCTATCATTTTAACTTACTTTACTTCCCGGTAATTTTTTTTTTAAAGCGATGGTTAGAATTTTAATAAAACCTAATCATATGAAAATTAATTTATACATTTTCTTTCTTCTTGACAATTGGCAATAAAGAATATTGAATATTTATTTATTAGATTTGTTTATTTACACTATTTTTCAATTAAATTGTTGATTAAAATTGTTCGCAAAACATCAATAATCGATTCGATTTTTATAAAATGGTAAATAAAAGGATTTATTTATAGTTGGTTCACATATTTTTTATAATTTAGTAAATGTTTATAAATTTATGAATAAAAAATGTTTTCATATTTATTTCTTTATAAATTGGTAAATGATAAATATTGCATTACGCTGGTTAATTTAAATACAATTATATTAGTTTTTAGCATGTTGTAAATATAAAATTATTCTCGTAAATAAACAATCTAATAAAGAAATATGGTTTAATATTTGTTTAATTCTCAAGAACAAGAAAAATGTATAAAATCACTTTCATCATATATTTAGGTTTTATTACAATTATAATCATTGTCTTTTAAAAAAACAAACATTGGCGAGGAGTGAAGATAGTTAAAATAATAGCGGTGTCAAGGGTAAAACCGCCCTTTTGACACTCCGCTTTTTTTACAGGCACGAAGGTCCAGGTTTGGCAAAGAGGGAGTGGGGAAGAAACTGACTGATTTAAATCGTTTATAGATTTTTTAAATACCCAATGCGGTCTATGAGAAATGCCTTTGTAATGGGGGCGCTTAGAAGAAAGATTTATCCTCCCAGTTACATTTCTCTCGTTTTGGGCATTGATATAACTGTGATACTACAACATCGGAGCTCACAGACAAAACGGAAAGGTTTGGTTGAAATGTTAAAAGAATAACAATTATGTTTTGTTCTCAGAGAGACTTTTATAATACTACGATATACACAAAACTACATACATACATATGTGTACGTGTCCCAGGTGGAGAACTATATATCATATATAACTAAACAGCAAAGCAAAGTATAAGGCGTTACAAAAAGGAAAGATCTTCCACATAATTTGGAGATACTCCTGACCTGAAGTAGCCATTTTTAGTACCCCAGATTTAAACGGGCAAAAAAAAAAAAAAGAAAAAAGAAAGAAAAGGGAAACAGCACTATGTGACTAAGCTGCTGGGAGTGGGGGGTTAGATTAAGCCTCAGCCTGGGCTCTTTGGCCTAGGCTAGAAGAAAGCAACCTTCTCGTTTGGTTGTTGTCCACGAACTGAAAAATGACTGCCGCTTAGGTTACTGCATGGAGTGACGTCACGAAGCGGCCGTAATGTGACCGACTGACTTATCTCCACCAAAGGGAGATAAGAGCCTTCTCTATCCTTACACCTTCAACTTTTTATGTTAACCCGCGCGTTATAGTTGAATGTTGGTGATATAATGTTACCTTAACTGATCCATACTTTCATTGCCTTGTTCAGGCAAAAATTTGCACCCATTCACATTCATTAGCGGGCTTACGGCCATATCATGTTGAAACACCGGTTCCCGTACGATCACCGAAGTTGGGCAAAGTCGATCCTGGTCAGTGCCTAGCTGGATGACCACTTGGGAATAGCAGATGCTGTAAACTTGGGTGTGCGGGCGGTGTAATGGATAACGGCTTGGAATTGAAAATCGGAGATTCGAGTTCCAATTCCAGTCTTTATATTCACTTATTATGCACAAATACCCATTTTTCTATTTTTTTTCTTTTTTTAAGCAATTTACCCCAAGCAAGGTGGGAGTGCCACTAGCACGCAAGGGGTTACAGAGGATTGAGAAAAGACAGAAGGGAGCCACGGCACGTCTGTGAGAAAGCGACTGTAGACTAGATGCCACATCATGACCTATCATATTGCATATTTGTCTCTGGATTTTTGGAAAATGATAAATCCACCGCCAACATCATACAGTAATGGATTCATTAGTTGGACTTTTATAAGTGAATTATTATCTATAAAAAAATTCTTAAAATCTAAGAATATTTTCTGGCTTTAGGTTGATGAGCCGTAAAAACAACAAAACAATCAATCACATTTATTTCCGCTTAAGAAGACCAAACAGAGGATGTGAGCACAGTTAAGTGGTAGGTTTCCTTCGCTGGTGCCGATTTTTACGAGCAAGGCATTCAGGCTCTTGCTCATCGCTGGCGAAAATTCGTAGCCAATTGTGATGATGGCGTGGAAAAAAAATAATGTTTGTAGTTGAAAACATGTTATTCAGTGACTTGTATCTGTTGTAATTTTTGGTGGTAAATGAATGACATGAATTTCGGAGCGTCCTTCATAAGCGTTCTATAAATAGTTGTTATAATGTAGATATGAATAAAAAAAAAATCGAGGAATCAAAAGCAGAGGCGGAAAATATATATGTACACTCTATTGAAACGGATAAAATTGTGAAAAGTGAATCCGATGGATATTTCCTTACCAAATTTATAAAATTTCATTCAATGACCAAGTGCTTGCAGTCATGTGATTAATATCGTTGCATTATCGAATCGACACATTCGATTTTCCCAGCGTCTCGTATGAGTTATCTTAGTTTCAATTGCCATGAAAGTCTTTAACAGGTCAGTCAGTCAGTTATGTACCATGCGTGATACACGCTTAGGCGATCATGTATATTTCGATACTTGACTGACGAGGCAGATTTTTTTTCCTGCAGTAGGTTGCAAGTTGCCATCCACGGTTATAGAACCCGGTCTCTCCTGATATTTACCCATAGCTGGGGGAAGAAGGATAGGATTTATACCATTCCCAAGGATATTAGCACGTAAGTGAATGTAATTGGATTCGACTAGAATTCGAACTCGGCTCTCCGATTCGTCAATCCGAGCTATCCATAACTCCACTGTGCCTCTGTTAGGTCAGTACAATAATGTTACTGCATTGGTCTGATCAATATCTTTGCTTGATCTAACTACTTGATCTTCATATATATATATATATATATATATATATATATATATATATATATATATATATATATATATATATATATATATATGTAGAAATATAGTTTTAAGGTGTGCTATATTTATGGGATAAATTAATCAATATCAGAGATAGAGCGTATGTAAATAGAAATATAAAAGTGAAGATTGAAGTCAACACTCAGAGACTGATGTTCACTTATATATATATATATATATATATATATATATATATATATATATATATATATATATATATATATATCTGTGTGTGTGTGTGTATCTATTGTGTATTTAGGCAGCAATCATTCATTTATACATGTTTCATTAAAAACGACAGACAAGATACTACGATTAAGCTTTTATTTAATTTCTTCTCTTCGTTCAAGTGTTTTCTTTTTTCAAAACAAAGTGTGTAGAAACTGTCCAAATGTTCTATAATTCCGAGCGCTTTCGGCTATACTTTTAGCCATTATCAAGGATGATTTTATTTTTTCAGTTTAATTGAGTGTATCGGTTGTGTGTATGTTTTTGGAGTTATAGGGATGTTTTATTTCCCGAACACTGTCACCACATTGTGGCCGTGTTCGTAGTTAACATTATTAAGTTTTGGCTTTTTCTTTTTTATTATTAAGGCTTCCATTATTTTTAATCCTTTTTTTACATACGTTTGTATTTTCTACTAGTATGTTTCGGATGGAGTCTGGTAAGTTTGTGTGTGCATTTAAATGGGTTCAATACATACATACATATGACATCTCTTTCGAGTAAGATCCCCATAGAAGAGAACATGAATAAGGACTGTGTGTACGCCATCCTGTGCAACTGTGGCAAGAAATATAAAGCAGGAACAGGTCGAAAGCTTTAACACGAGGGGCGTAGGTGACTACATATGGAAGGAAAAGGGAGATGGGGTTGAAATAATAGACAGAGAATATCACTGGAAAATACGTAAACTTAAGTAATCAGCACATAGGCCGCAAATGAACAAAATATGAGAACCCGTAATACGGAGTGCTAGCGATGAGAAATAATATCAACAAAATTTTCAATATGAGCTCTGGTAAAAAAATGACTGAGACATTAAGTTTATACCCCCACCGCCACTACCACCACAAAAAAATTCATACACTGATGTTCTCCAGGACACATGGCCCGTTGGTTGAATCCAGTGACTTGACCGAAGTTGTGAATTCAATACTTGGCTGCGGCAGTGGTGAACAATAACTTGGGGGAATTGAGTTAAAAGGGAGATAACTGAGACATCCGGAAGAGGCATGACACGTGGAACTAGAACAATCTACTCCGGTGGACGAAATTAATATTTCTGTTTAATGAGTTAAATGTAAATGCTACTTCAACATTTCTTTTCTGGCACTTCCTGACAGTGTAACTCCCTTCTGTTTACTTGCTTCTTTGATAACTGCAAAATTAAATGCAGCGTCAACCGCCATCTTCTGTTGACTTGAACCCCATACATCTTTTATCTTTTCCTCATTTCCCCCTATACGCAGTATTTTCTCTCACTTTCACTCTCTGTACTCCACTCCGTGCCAGTAGCATTCTCGTTTTGCTTGGGGTGAAGTAATTACAAAGAAGCACATTTATTATTGATTCTTGAATACTTCAACTTTTATCTTATTTTTGTTCCTATGGTGAACCAAAACGACCCACTACTGTGGCCTGGTATTGAACTCACAACTCTTTGGGTCTAGTCACTGGATCTAACCAACGTCTTTATCAACTGGGCCACGGAGAGTTGAGTTAAAGGGAAATAACTGAGACATCCGGAAGAGGTATGGCACGTGGAACTAGAACAATCTACCCCGGTGGACAAAATAAAAGGTTCGGTTCGAAATTTCAATCACCTGAAGAATGCCGGAGCGTACAACGGCCGAAACGTTGTGAACATCGCAAGATGTGGACAACAGCCTGAATAATGTAAATGATTACAATACCCTATCTCAGAAATATAGACAGATATTAAAAGTTTTAAAAGTTAATACTGAGGTAAAACGGCATGAAAGCTTTTTTTTCAGGACATGAGTGAACATGACTCTCTACTATTTCCTCTATTTTGCTGCTTTAAGTAACTTTTACCCTTGAACACCCCGCTTTGTATAATTTCTGTTTTTCCATTTACAAAAATGATTCACTGTTCCCCTTTATTACACTTAGCTTTAATATGTCTTCTGCGTGTTAACTTCTCCAAGTCCTCTTTCCTCATTATATGCCCTAAAGAAATCAACTGTCTCTTCTGGATTGTAAATATAAGGTGCTCGTAAAGTGTTGCATAATTGTTGTTTTCCTGTTTATCGAATTTGCTGGTAGAACCATATCGCAATCGCTTCAAGTTTAGATCAGCATTCACCACTGCATAGGACAGGGTTCGGCAAACTACGGCACACGTGCCGCACGTGGCACGCCAAGCAATTTCCAATGGCACGCAGTTGCAGATGACATCACGAAGTCCGAACCAATAACTATTACAATGCAAAAAAGATATTTAGCTGTTTCAATTTTAATATATACTGAAGTATATATACGACATATTACTCTTTAAAATATATTGTAGAACATGTATACTGACCTTGACCTGCATAAAAATACGTATGCTGTTGGCACTCTTAATGATTTTAAAGCCCTAAGTCAGCACATAGGTAGCAAAAGGTTGCCAACCCCTGAGCTAGAAGGCAATATATTGAAGTCTGAACCAATACCTACTACAATGCAAAGATACTTAGCAGTTTCTATTTTAATATATACTAAATTATATGTATAGTATATATTACTATATAAAATATATTGTTGAACAGGTGTATTGACCTTGACCTGCATAAAAATACGTATGCTGTTGGCACTCTTAATGATTTTAAAACCCTAAGTCAGCACATAGGTAGCAAAAGATTGCCGACTCCTGGCATAAGAGACGAAATTTTGCACAGCAGGTCAGCTAGCCTTTTATTTGTTTGTAACTAAATTTTCTTATGTTTTAATACCTAGTTTAGATTCTGGAAGACATTTTTCGCTAATTCTACTCGGATTTCTGTGTCCGATTTTCCGTTGTCTGTTCCTCGGCAAGCCAGATCGTTAAATTCCTGAACCTGCTTGATTTTGATGTCGCCAAGACTTCGCTCGCATATTGGATTGTCTCTTTTATGCATTTTGTACTCTTCTACGTAATAGTCCATTCTTCTTGCTTTCCTTTACAACTTGTCTCGAATTCCTTACAGCCCACTCTCTTAGTTTGGCATTAACAGTGTCAGGCTTAATATATATATATTAGTCGAAACCTGCATAATTACATCTGTGATTTCATCAACTGCAGCATTAAGAAAACGAAATTCTATATAGAAAGCATTCATTAGATATATAGTTTTGAATTAACGTATTTACACGCCTTTCTCTCGCTCTTTCGCGCGCGCGTACACACACACATACACACACACACACACACACACACACACACACACACACACACACATATGCGGTAGCAGTTATGTAAACTTCCAACTACATTGGGTATATTTTCTTTAATTTTATTTCCAGATAAGACATTGGCGTCAGAGTAGGCCTCACTTGTTATTTTATACCTCTACATGTTTTATTACATCAAAAGTTAAACACACATGCACTCACACACGCGCGCGCACGTGCGCACACACACACACACACACACACACACACACACATATATATATATATATATATATATATAGAGAGAGAGAGAGGTGATCTGAAGATTACGATTATGTTGGGGGTTGACCTCAATGACCACTTTTATATTTACATAGGCTCTATCCTTGACAATGAGCACTTTAACCCATAAATGTAGATAACTTCAATATATATGTTAAACATATGTATACTCAATGTATACTCCATAAAGAAATTTAAAATCGGCTTATGTCACTGATTCCAGAGTTTTGCTTACTGAGCGGTATTACGCGAAAGCCCATAGAAAATCTACTCAATATTGTAGCTATATTTTTCTATTGAGCAGTTTTCTTGCAAAATTCAGCTGTCCTTAAAATTCATTAAATACGAGTAATTTTTACGTAAGTTGATTGCTGTCTTCGAGCCACTAGCACGCAAGGGGTTACAGAAGATTTGGAGCGAGAGTAAATAGGAGTGATAGACGAAAGGATGTGGAGAAGGATAGTGGATAGATCAAGGCGACTGGAGATGTAGATTGACATTACATTTGAATAGTTGGAGATTATAGTTGTCAGGGAAACAGGGATAAGGAAGGGTGTTCCACAGGCGAGAGGTGCGAGAAGTATTGGAGTAGAAGAGACGGCTACATTTAACAGTTTCAACAGTGAAAGGGTGGGAGCGGGATACCAGCCTCGTAGGACGCTTGAATTCATGAAGTCTGGGAACCAGCGAAAGCAGCTCATCGGAGCAATTACCGTGAAAGTATTTGTAAAAAAGACAGAGAGAGGCGACGGCACGTCTGTGAGAGAGCGACTGCAGACGAGATGCCAGATCAGGGACAACCACGTTGCATATCCGTCTCTGGATCTTATCAAGAACCCCGAGGCAAATAGAAGGGGCTCCAGACTATATATGGCAGCAAATACTCCATGCAAGGGCGAATGGTTGATTTGTAGATTTGAAGGATCGATTCCGGGGAGAAAAATTTCCTGGCCTGGAACATGGAGCTAACTTTCCTTACGGTGGATGAAGCAATTGACTCAATGTATTTGTTCCATCTCAGGTCAGCAGTCAGCGTGAGACCGAGCAGCCGCAGAGAGGTGCTCTCGAGAAGTTGAGCGTCAGACATTGTAATCGGATGCAGGGAAGGATCTCTGTGGTGATTAATAGAGAGCAGTTTTGTTTTTGAGGGGTTAAAGTTAACCAGCCAATTCCTGCACCAGTTCACAACCGATTGGAGGTCCTTTTTGAGACGAACGTATTGTTATATATATATATATATATATATATATATATATATATATATATATATATATATGTATGTGTGTGTGTGTGTGTGTGTGTGTGCGTGCGTGTGAAGAAATATAGTCTTAAAGCGTGCTATATTTATGTAATAAAGTGCTCAATATCAGAGATAGAGCGTATGTAAATATAAAAGTGAACATTGAAGTCAACACTCAGAGGCATCTGAGTGTTGACTTCATTGTTCACTTACACACACACATATATATATATATATATATATATATGTATGTGTGTGTGTGTGTGTGTGTGTGTGTGTGTGTGTGTGTGTGTGTATTATATGCGCAAAACTTAGTGGAAAGTGCTCAATATCCGTGATAGAGCTGATATATTCAGTTGCATGGATATTAGTTTGCAACGCCGGGGTTCACACTTCTGCGATCATTGTCTGATGATCGCAAAAATGTGAAACTCGGGGTTACAAGATACAATCCATGCAACTGAATATATATATATATATATATATATATATATATATATATATATATATATATATATAAATCATCTCAACGGCTGAGCCAGCGGATAAAGAGGCCTGCGCATGACGTTTTAACTTTGTTGAGGTACAACTAAAACAAATTCAAGAAGAAAGTGGCAATGGTTGGTTGAAGGTGAAATAAAATTTTATTTCACCTTCAACCAATTCTTGCAAAGACAAATGGCGATAGGGAATGGATGACGGAAGCGGGTTTTGTTGAAACTGGAAGCTCCTCGTCCTGAGACTGAACGTTGGCGGTGAATGTAATCATCAACAGCATCATCGTGAAGAAAGCGAAAATTAAAATATATATGTATCGTATACGGGGAGGCACGTATAGAATAAGTTGAATTTGATAGAAATTTGACTGTTGTTATTTGGAGTCACTTACACATCTTGATTACTTTACTCACAACCTTTCAGCCTTACTCAGACGCTACAACGGCCGGATGGCGCCCATCTTTGTAACAAATAATGATGTGCATGATGGTGCCAATAGCACTAAAGCATAGAAAAATGATAATTCCTCTCTTAAAATTCCGACAGCAACTTTTTCACACAAACACAAACACAAACACACACACACACACACACACAGACATCCTGTTTATACGTTATTTTAATAGATACAATTTATTTTAAGTAAATGCACTCTTTTTTAATTAAGCAGTATCAATTCCATTTACCGGCCTGAATGTTCGAGAAAGTTCGGAGAAAATATGCGTTCTCCAGCAAGAATCGAACCCGTGTCCTATACGGAACCGCCATTTGATCTGACGTGCTATACAACTCAGCGATTTATTAATTACGTGTTATACAACTCAGCTATGAATTAATCGAAATTTGCGGACAATTTTTTTGATAAAAATAATTATAAATTTTTTTATATAATTTGTCTTGAAGAGAAAAAATATACAAAACCGAGAAATTATATTAAAAAAACTCAACCACCACACTTTTTAATGAAACTTTCAAAAAATGTGTACAAATACACACACATATATATATATACATATATTGTCATCCACAGACAGACTGTTTCGCTGTATCACAGCTCATCAGTGTGGCTAGACATCCGTTCGCCTCTAGCTAGGATCGAAAACCAACTGAATTAGTGACTGTCGGGGGATTCTACCACTACGACGTTGACGCACGGCAGGGATGAAGACGAATTTAAGCGTATTTATTTTTAGATAAACACACAGTGACAGAGAGAACTCGATTCGATTTACCGAATTCATATATTCATTTGTATGGATATGAGATTGTAATCCTGGGTTTCACGCTTTTGCGATCATCAAAGTCAATAAGTAGCGCGCATATATAATATATAGAAATTATATATATATATTGTCATCCACAGACAGTATCAGTGTGGCTAGACATCCGATTGCCCCAAGCCGGGATCGAAACCCGACTGATTTAGCTTCCGTCGGAATTTTTATCTCTGAACCCGGTAGAGAGGGAAGCAGATTTTTATGTACTTATTTTTTGAATAAACAGGACAATGACCGAGAGGGCTCAATTCATAGAAGAACTTTGCAGTATTAGCAGTAGTAGTCATTGTTTACAAATTCGCGATTCCTCTCGAGAGTTCTCAATATATATATATATATATATATATATATATATATATATATATAACAACTAAAAAGTTGCAAATTAAAAAAAATGAATGTTTTTTTGTGAAAGTATTTATTTATATATATATATATATATATATATATATATATATATATATATTTGATATTTCAGAAATAACTGTTTTTAAAAGTTTGTTTACAAGTAGCGTCGTCCTTCGTGGAATGCAACTGTGTTCGAATATTTTTTAATGTAAATCTAACTGTAATAATATTTTATATATATATATATATATGATAAAATAGGGATAGAGTGTATGCCAGTGTTTGCTCATATATATATATATATATATATATATATATATATATATATATATTACGAGAATCAGAATGTCAATGACTTTTAATGAAACATGTATTACACAAGTATTGTTGGCAAAAGATTGTGTGCAAGTAATCCACGGTTTTGATGTCAGTGTTCGCTCATATATATATATATATATATATATATATATATATATATATATATATATATGGGAAGAACTAAAAGCAAACAACAACAATTAAAAACGATAAACCAACCAGTGACGCTTTATGTCGCTTCAATCGAAAGTCATCAAATAAACACAAAACTGACAGGCAATAAATTTATTATCGCCCCCAATCCCACATACCACCATGTTTTTTTCGGCTTATGAAAACAGAAACGCTCAGAAAATATCGGACTAATTTTGGAATTCTCCCCGGAAACCAGAAAATTGGTCAGAATATTGGTACAAATTAAAAGGCACTTAAATAAAGAACTTCCATTGGACTGCATGAAGGAAAAATGACTGCCATACATACATATACATATATATACTAACAAATACAAGTAAAAAGAACCTTAAAATATTGGAGACCATCTACATTAAAACATAGCAACCCACACTCAACAAAATTACATTTCAAAGTAGTGACAACATATTACATTGCATCTAGACATTGGTTCTGTTGTAATGCTTCACTCTATCGTATGCTATGACGTCGTAGAACTGTATCTTGAACTTACGATCTGCGTCTGTTATTCTGTGACCATTAACGTTGCATAGCAATCTTCTATGTCAAAATATCATCTTTCATGGTGGATATCGTTGTTTCATGTTTGTATAACCTCCCCGAGGCTGGCTCATGTGAGCCAAAAGCTTAGAACCAACTTAATAAAAATGTTGGACAATTTTTGTCTCATGATCAGACATAATAGACATTCATGTTATATTTAATACTATATGTTTAAATAATGATCTGCTGCCCCAATACACTATATATATATATATATATATATATATATATATATATATATATATATATAGTGAAATATACGTTTAAGGTATGCTATATTTGTGGGTTAAAGTGCTCAATATCAGGGATAGAGCGTATGCCAGTGTTCACTCATATACAGTGTTGTTTGATAAAAGTGACTCACGTTATACTTTCTTTTCATCGGAGAAGAAAACATTCTTCCAGTCTTCTACGGTGAAATTTTTGTAATAGTGAGCCCATTCAAGTCTCTTGGCTTTGTTGGCTTTGCTTATTAGCGGCTTAAACCTTCGTGTACAAGATTTGTAGCCTTGTTCTAACAGCCACCGACGGACTGTTGAAGAGGCAAGACTAACACCTTGCCCTTCGCTTAGACTGGCTGCAATTTCTTGGCTAGTTATAGTCCTATTCTTTGCAACTCTCTTAATTACCCTGCCAGTTCTATCATCAATCTTTTTCTTTCGTCCCCTTGTTTCCTTCCTTGGAGCAGGAGTGGCATCATTATGTGCCCTAAGCACTCGAGAGACAATTGATTGCGAGGTTATAGCAATTTCTGGAATTTCTTTCGTAGACTTGCCTGCTTTTGAGAGGGCAATAATAGATGCCTTAAGTGGTTCTGATGAGTGTTTGTACCCTTTCATCTGGTTAGTGACTTGAGTGGCTATTTTATGCTGTTTTTATACTGTATGAGGCTTTCTGGAATATTCTGGAATACTCTAGATTTAATTTAATCTGTTCTAGAATTCTCTAGAATATTGTTCTAAGTGTATTGTAAAATAGTTTTCAATATTTTGTCAAAAGCTCTTTAAATTTACCAGTTTAATCATTAGAATGCGATATCTGAGTCACTTTTTTTGCACAGTTTTTTTCCTGAATCTCATTTAAATCCAAATTTATAATTACCAATAGAATACCTTAGGGTGAATAAACTTTTTTCCTAGGTGGTCAGGAAGGGGTCTTTATATTAGTAAGATTAAAAATTATTTTAACCCCAAAAACAATAGACAAAAAATATTTTTAGTAAAAATAATCAGGTGAGTCACTTTTATCGAATAGCACTGTGTGTGTGTGTATATATATATATATATATATATATATATATATATATATATATATATATATATATATATATATATATATATATATATATGTATTATATATTCGTGCATAATAAGGAATAATGAAAAATGTACTCGCACGTGTACGTGACGGGTGTGCACATATTAATATAATTAAGCCTTGATAGAATTAAAATCAGATTTTCATTTTGAAATTTCATGATTAAATGTGATATCGGAGTAAGTAATATTTGGACTATGATTAGTCACAGTAGACTTAAAATGGTGAGTATAGATTACATATTAAATCACTTATAAATGACGACGGAGAAGCTGATACAAAAGAATTTGCATTCAGATTTCGTCTCAGCCAATGGCATTAATCAAGCCAACTTCCTCTTACAATACGAATATGTAACAACATATCCCCATATATATATATATATATATATATATATATATATATATATATATATATATATAGAGAGAGAGAGAGAGAGAGAGAGAGAGAGAGAAAGAGAGAGATATGATTTCTTCAAACGTTATTATAGTGGATACTTCGTATTTGAAATAGACGCCCCATTTTTTGAACAGTGGGTATTATGTTTATCGCCCTGAGTTTTAAAGAAATCTTAGTAAAGAAAATGTGTTTTTTGGCAGGAATTGAATTTACGTTTGATACTGTGTGCTTTAGCGTTCGGCCACGAAGAACGTCAAAGTATATTGTTGTGGTGTCCTACCTCTAAAAAGTCTATGTTGAACTCTTCTGCCTACTATAAGATTAGTAGGAGAGTAGGCCTTGGAGGGGGGACAGTCGACCAGATTGTTCATCTGTTGAACTCTCTTCCTTGAGCAGAAAGGAACCCGGACGAGGCTTTGCCGAGGAGGTAGACAGGCCCTGAACCCGTTTATGCGGGTTCTAAGGGAATATTTTTGGCCCATCCTGCGGGCTGGGAAAACCCACGGTAAACTCGGCCTTGTGCCACATACATCCCACGTGGGGGCGCTGTTAAATATAACAGTCAAATAGATGGTTCGTTGCTGTCGAACACTCTGCATTGAGCAGAGAGGAACCAGGACGAGGCATTGCCGAAGGGCAAAGTTTCGTCCGGGGAGGTAGACAGACCCTGAACCCGTTTATGCTGGTTCTAATGGAATATTTTTGGCCGATCCTACGGGCTCGGAGAACCCACTGAAAAGTCAGCCTTGTGCCACATACATCCCTCGTGGGAGGCTGTTAAATATTAACAGTTGAATAGATTGAACGACGGGCCAACCGACACACACTCACTGGTCGTGTAATGCTCTTCTGTTGTACTTACTGTTTAATATATGATATATCTGCAACACTTGTTATTTCTTTAACCATTTACTTGGTCACAATATAAACAAAGTTATATTTTCATTATTTAACGAAAATATATTACTTAGAAATCTGAACAAAGAAAATTTTAAAATTGCAAATATAATTTTTGCTTTTCAAATAGGGAGAATTCAGCTTTCTGTGACGTTCTACCTGGCTGAGCCGTAAAGCACACTGTGTCTAACTGTGACCGAGCCGTAAAGCACACTGTATCTAACCGTAGTCGAGCCGTAAAGCACACTGTATGTAACCGTGGCCGAGCCGCAAAGCACACTGTATCTAACTGTGGCCGATCCGTAAAGCACACTGTATCTAACCGTGGTTTCAGCGATAAAAGACTACGTAGGTTAGATCCTAACCAGGGATTGCATTCCTCTTATTAAGATTCCTCGAATTCGCAGGCCGGTTGATATAATACACACTCTTTAATAAATAAAAATGTGGTCTCTATTTCACACATATGTACTATTGTAACATTTGAAGTAATAAAAAATGTCCGAACAAAAATGAATCCATTAATTCTTTAAAAATATATATTTTAAATAGGTTTTGTTGGTCAATACCCCAAGTACTGTCTATCCATTTTTTATGAAGTTATACCAACTTACGACTAAGTTGTTTTATGTTAGAATAAAAACTGATAAATTTTCCAAAGTTCATTTTTTTAAAACCAAGTACTAGAAGTAAGATAGATCATGTTGTAAAATATGTGTTGCGTCAGAAAGTTTTTTCTCTCTTGTGTCCACCCTATAATTCTACAAATCAACCATTTGCCCTTGCATGGAATATTGCTGCCATATATGGTCTGGAGCCTCCACTGTTCGTCTCAAAGTCCTCAACAAAATCCAGATTGGTCCTGGTCTGGCATCTCGTCTACAGTCACTTTCTCACAGATGCGCCGTCGTTTCCCTCGGTCTTATCTACAAATTCTTTCACGGTAACTGTTCCGACGAGCTACTTTCTCTGGTTCCCAAACTACATGAATTTGGGCGTGATACTAGGCTGGTATCACGGTCCTATCCTTTCACTACTCCAATAGCTTCCTGTCTCACACTTCCCGTCTGTGGAACTCCCTTCCGATTACTTGCTCCCCTGATAGGTATAATCTACAATTATTCAAATGTAATGTCAATCAACATCTTCAGGTGCCTTGATTTAATTCCCTGTTCTTCTCTTCATCAATCACGCTTCTTTACTCTTGCTCCCACTCTCTGTTAGCCCTTGCGTGCTACTGGCACTCCCGCCTTCCTTGGGGTGAAATGCTTATATATATATATATATATATATATATATATATATATATATATATATATATATATATATATATATATAATTGGGACTTGAGGTCGACACCCAGCGGTGACAGTCGGTTTCATGCTTGAACGCAATCTTCAATCTTCAGGCCATGGTTGGGTGTTGAGCTGAATGTCTACTTTCATACTTACATACGCCCTATGACCACTTTAACCCATAAATATAGTATAAATTAAAATTATATTTTTATCACAATATATATATATATATATATATATATATATATATATATATATATATATATTCTGTGTATTTAGACAGAAGATGTTCTTTAAGGCAAATGTTATTAAAAACAACAGACATTTTTGTGTGGATTCATTTTAATGAACGACTTTTACAAATCAGAAAAAACGTAAATGCCATCAGAAATTATCCAAAATTCATTTCTAAAGAATGGTACAAGAAATATGGGGCAATCTTTCGACTTTACTTCAGTCATCATCAGGGCAGCTAGAGACAATTGGTGAGTTTCGTAGAACTAGTGAATGTTGTGACGTAGTTAAAGAATATTGTTACGTAGATAAAGCATGTTGTGACGTAGGCGAGATATGATTTTTTCCCCATACATTTGAGGACACGATCTCTTAAATTATAATTGCTTTTATCTATTGATTAATGGTTTTTGTTTTTGATTATTCCTTCAAGTCAGAATTTGGAATGTTCATTTAAAATGCTGTGGAATATTCCTTGGTCAAAAAGAGGAAAAATACACTTTTTGACTGTGGATAACTTGTTTATGTGAATTTCGCACGGTCCACATTATTTTAGGACAAAACTTCATTTAATCGAATTGGGCACAAATAAACATCTTAGTGATTTGTTTAGGTTCTTTTGAAAATTAAGATTTATTTTCAAACTTGGTCTTTTTTACTTCCCGACTGAAGCAAATATAAAATATATTTATATCTGTTCCTCTATCGTACATAAATTTGAAGTTATTTTTACATCGACATTTTCAAATTAATTCATGAAGGATGAATTAGTTTTAAAATGCCGACATAGAAATAAATTAAAATTTCCATAATATAGATTTTGTTTTATTAGCTACTATATTTCTCTAACTCTTCAAATTTTTAATGTATAACTAATTATAATTTCTATATTTTACAATATATTAATTATATTGTATAACTGTCTCCTGTTTAAAAACTCTCTTTCTTTTATCACTTTTTTCACTTTATATATATATTAGGGATTTAAAAAAATATATAACTTTGTATTTTTATGTTTTTTTTAAAAATATAACTTGTTTTTGATTTAACTTATCTTTATAGTTAATTTTTTGAATATATAATTTATTTTATCTTATATTTTTAAATATATTTTTTATATTTTCTATTCGTTAATATAACCATTTTTTAATTAATTTTATTAATTATAATTTTTTTAAAGATAATTTTTTTAAATATAATATTACTTAATTTTGATATAAATCATCTATATATAATTCATTTTTAATTTATAAAATATATTTTACTTTTAAGTATAATTTATCTTTGGAAGATTATTTTTAAGTAGTAATTTGAAGTTTTAAACTTAACCTTTTCTATATAATTTTAAAAAACCCTTTTCATTCCTCTCTTAGTTTCAAATTAACACTTCATTCTTCATATAACCCCAATTTAATGTCATAAGGTTAATATACAGGTTTAATTTTATAAAACCTCTTCCCTTTAAGGCTAATAGCTTCCACCCTTCCCTTGACGACTGCATCGTGCCTGTCGTCTGACTGAAACAATGAAATGGATAAATTCTGTATCAATTTTTCGATAGCAGTCATAGTGAAAATTTCTAATTCCGACACGAACTCAGTCTATAAACCAGGGTTGAATAAGACTGATAAGTATTCGTCGGTTGAAAGAGGTCTATACCCCATATGAGGTAATTTTGGATTTTATGGTTTACTACTACTAATACTACTATATATATATATATATATGTCATTCACAGACAGTACTGTTTCGCTGTATCACAGCTCTTCAGTGCGACTAAACTTCCGAATGCCTCAAGATTGAAACCAGGATTGAAACACAACTAATTTGGTGTTAGTCAGGGCTATCTTCACTCGGTAGAGTTACACAACTAAATCTAGCGTATTGTTTTTACAAATGTAAACAAATGCCCATCAGCCAAAGTGCTCCATTCATTTTACTGAAGAGCTTTGCATTAGTGCTGTTGGCTGTTGTTTATAGAATTAGCTTATCACTCAACAGTGCTCAATTGAAATGTATTTTCAAGAGCTAAATTATATATAAATATATTTGATAAAATGACTGGTAGGAAATGTACAAAGAAAGGAAAATGGAATATATGAAAACCAGTTAGATGTTTATACTTTTGATTTGCCAACGTTTTCTTCAATAAGAATATTATCAGAACAACTGAGATTCTGAAGATGGAATATGTGAAAACAAGTTGGATGTTTAAATTTTTTATCCTGTTGTTAACGTTTCGTTCAATAAGGACATGATTATAATATGAGTTTTCTTATTGAAGGAAAATATCTAATTTGTTTTCACATATTCCAACTTCCTATCTATATTCAAGCTTTAGAGAAATATTGACAATACGAGTATACTTCAAATTCTCGAAGTGCTCTACGAAACCAACACTGAATAAAAATAATTATGAGGACAGAAACAATGATTTAAAAGATCTATAAAAGCAATGATTTGGGATTCTCAAATTGTAAAAAAAATGAAAAAAAAATTATTTTTTTTTACATTGCAGGTTGACTATTTTTAAAACAATTAATAATAAAAAATTAAACTAAGTTATCTCCCTTACATATTCTTAACGTAAATTGACTATAACACAGCGTGTTTCTTGCGCATTTACAAAAAAAATTAATTTTTGTCTTAGCAATTCACCCCTGAAGATGATCTTGGTTGAGATTGAAAGTACTTGGGAAAATAAAAGAAATAACCAAAACTATGGCGTCTTTCTTAATCAGTTTTATAACAGCACTAAGAAAATTTGAACAGTGAATTTGAGAGGATTAAAATAAAAATACACATATGTCAGGATTATTCAACCAAACATGCTTGAATGAAGATATGCTGTCTATATATATATATATATATATTCTCTCGACTCTCCCGTCGATTCGACGTATGAGGGTCAAGCAGATCAGTTCCTAGGAAACCGACATCCCGGCAACAGTACACGAGATTTAATTATAGTGGCAGGGCCATCCACACTTTTTCAAGGGCCGAATACAGAGACCTGGTGCACTACGTGCCACAGGGTCTCCAAACGACCCTCCACAGGTTTTCTCCTAGACCACTTGCCATCCAAGGCTATAGAACCAAATCTGCCCTGCTATTTACCCATAGATGGAGGGAGAAGAAGAGGATTCACACCTTTTCCCAAGGATATTAACACGTAAGTGAATATAATGGAAATCGACTGGAATTCGAAATCGGCTCTCCGATTCCTCAATCCAAGCCGCTATCCATTACTCCTCCGTGCCTCCATATATATATATATATATATATATATATATATATATATATATATATATATATATATATATATATATATATATATTGCTGAAATAGAACAAACGTCTCTCTTTAATTTTTTAGCGTTCTATGTCATCAAACCTTTTGTGTATATATCATCATCGTCATCATCATCCCCTTGACTTTTGTAATAGTAGTGTGGAGGATCCGAATGCAGAAGCCACGCTAAATCTCTTCCACAACGGTCTATCAATGGCAGTCATCAGGAATTCTGGTCTAGTCATATCTGTCCATTGTTTGACATTGTAGCATCAGATTTTACGTTGGCGTCTCTCTCTTACGTCTATCTTCAACGATGCCTTGCATGATGGTCGTGCCCAGACTGGCATGTCTTTTAATATGTTGAAACCACGCCATTTTCCGCCGTTTGACAGTGGAGAGAAGAGGTTCCTGCTGGGTCGCAAAACTTTCAAAACCCTTTTTTCCGCACAAACTTTTGGAAAGAGCAAAAGCATGTGGAATAGAGGTCAGGTCCAAGAAATCCAAAGTAATGGTGAACAGTACAAACAGTAACACCTGTGTCAACATTACCATGAATGGAAATTCAATGGAGGAAGTGTCCAGGTTTAAATACTTTGGAGTAATCTTGTCTAAAGATGCCACCTAGAACTCGAGTTTCGTACCCGGAGTGCCGAAGTAATGACAAAATTGGCAAGAATATGGCGGAGCAAAATTAGCTTTTAAACGAAGCGTTTGAAAACAAAAGCATGAGAAAAAATATATATAGTTAGATAAAGTTATATATATATATATATATATATATATATATATATATATATATATATATATATATATATATATATATATTATAATTTTTTCAGATAGACAAAAACAATTTACTCACTACAAAGATGCAATTGGTGGGAACCAAAATGGTTATCAAACCATTTTGGTTCTCGCCAGTCGAAGTGCAATCTAAATGCACTGAGACGAAGTTGCATCTTTGGAGTGAGTAAATTAATTTTGTCGATATGAAAAAATTATAATAAATAATTATTGCTCTACTATCGGTTTTGAGCTCTCTTTTGAATTAATGCTGTGAACGTTAGAATTTATATATTATTTCGTTCTTATTACATTCATATATATATATATATATATATATATATATATATATATATATATATATATATATATATATATATATATATTAGTGTTATGTCTTTTTGACTTTTTGTAAAATAATTAACTTCCTCTATCATATTTCGATGAACTTAAAAAATAATGAATGGTTTAATTTATTTTTTAAATATCACCGCCATACAATTTTTCTAGAATCGTATAGGAGTGTTGTAGTACTATAACTTTATGGAATCTTCTAGAACTCTCTGGAGCCTTCTAGAACTTCATGGTACCTTCTAGAACGTGTTTTTGCTTATTTGTAAGTTTGTATGTTATGCTATAGCTATAAACTGTTAAATGCTTTAAAAATACATGAATACTATCCAATTACATCATTAGCAAATTGGAGATTTTTCACGTCAGTTTATTAAAGGTTTTGTTGGAGATTCTGTGAAGTAACTGTCATTTTTCTTTGCCATCGTCTTTTCTATCTATTGTTGTCTTTTTCGTCTAAATTCCGCGTTTTGTTTATATCGTTGAAATTGTGTGCGGTGACGTTTTCTAGACAAGCGGGATTTCCAGCAAGAGCTAATTAAACTAGTGCACCCTAGAAATAGGTTTAGCTACGCAGGCTCTGGAGCGCGCGACTAGTGAGCGCTACCCGGTTCAGGTAGTTAGACATAGGTTAAACAAGATGTCTAACGAAGCCGTGAACATGGGTGCACAATTGCGCAAAGAAGAGATCCGCTGAGGTTTCGATCGTTACATTCGTGAGGCTAAAACCCTGGAGGAGCGTACTTTGAAGTCGACTGATAACGTGCGCGAGACTTTTCGGTGGCATTTTGAGAGCCGGTGTACCAAGGTACCTGGTCTCAGTGACTATGAGTTTCGTAGCTATTTGCCGATTTTCCTCGGTTTTCGCCGACTGAAACGGCTAGCTGCGAGGGTGAGATCACGGAGGGCTAAGTCTACTTGGCATTGAAAAGGATCGTCAGTGGCAAGTATCCAGGATTTGATGTTTTACTCTGTGAATTGTACTCGAGGCTGTCGCATATCTTTGTGCCGATTTTGACACTTTCCTCAACGCGTGTTGATTGACTTTGAGGGTTTTTCCTCGGTTCAGTGACCTTTCACGCCCTCGAAAGGTCTTGTATCGTGAATTAGTGGGGAAGGTTGCGAAGAACCGTCTTTGTAAGCGGCTCGGCTTATCGCTGGCAGAGTTGCGGTATTTCTGGTTTTGGGCGCTACCGGCGAATTAACCCAGAGTTTTCGCTTACATGCTGATTGATCTCTCAATGACATGGAGCTGGGTGGATTTGCCCGACAATTACCAGTGTGACCTTGGTTTAGAAGAAACGGCTTCGCACGCCTTCTGCAATTGTCCGCAGGTATGCCCTTTCTGGGATTATGTCGGCGAGTTGACGGCTCGTATTGCCCCTGATCAAATTGTGCTCATCGATCTCGCATACGCGTGCGACAATGTGTCTCCACCGTATTCTGGGGTGAAATGAGTGGTGTTTTTAAAGTTGCTAGCCGTGGCAAGAATGGTAATTTGGATGACGCGAAAGGAGGGAATCTTGCGACACGAAGTCTGTTCTCATCGGGCTCTGATCGGATTTTTTCAGCATCAGCTGAAAGTGAAGATCAGATCTGATAGAAAACGTTTGGTGTCGACAGATTTCAACGAAAGGTGGGTGAAAGTAGCGAGCATGGTTCGTGTGATAGGGGCTATCCTTGAGTTCCTTTTTTTAAGTCCTCTTCGTCACAACGGCTCAGTTTCCTGTGAACCCTCCCCTGGTTAAGTTAGACTCTCTTTTGTGTACCTAATTAATATGAGTGAGTGCCGTTCTGAAGAAGAAGCTTTGAAAGCTCTTTGAATTTAGCAGTAAGTCCTGTCAAGCATCCGTTCACTATAATGTTCTGAGGATGCTTTTATTTTCATGGAACTGGTTTCTTAAAACCCTGTTGAAAACCCTCAGGAGCGAGCAGTACAAGAAAATTTTAGAGTCCTCTCTGCTCCCTTCTGCTGAAAGGGTGCAAATCGACCCCACCAAACTCATTTTTATGCAGGATAATGCTCCTTGTCACAAATCAAAATTGATGAAGAAATATTTTGATGAGAAGCAGATGAGTGTTATGACATGGCCGCCTCAATCTCCTGACCTCAACCCCATAGAAAACTTATGGAGCATTATAAAGTACAGGCTGCCGAGAAAGCAGTTGAGCAACAAAGAGGATTTGATTGTGAATTTCATATCCGAATGGAATTCAATGCTTGGAGATGAGATTTGCCAGAACCTAAACAAGTCAATGACAAAAAGGGTTGAAAAGGTTATTCAAAATAAAGGAGGACCCATAGATTATTAAATATTTCGAACTATATTACCTATTATAAATAAATTATACCTCTATTATTCTTTATTTAAAGCTGTTTGGTTATGTTTCTATTGATTACTAGTTGCAGGAAATAAGTGAGTCACTTTTTTTGCACAGAGTTTTTCCCTAAATCTCATTTATATACAAAATTATAATTATCAATAGAATACGTTAGGGTGAGTAAACTTTTTTACTAGGTGGTCGGGAAGGGGTCTTTATATTAGTAAGATTAAAAATTAGTTTGACCCCAAAAACAATAGGCGAAAAATTTTTAAGTAAAAAAAATCAGGTGAGTCACTTTTATCGAACAGCGCTATATATATATATATATATATATATATATATATATATATATATATATATATGTGTGTGTGTGTGTGTGTGTATGTGTGTGTGTGTGTGTGTGTGTGTGTGTGTGTGATTTGGCAGCAACTTTTTTTTTAAACATGTTGTGTTGAATGTTAAAGACAACATAGTCCTGCATATTTTCTTTTGAATTTTCTCATATTTTTAATGAGACTTTTTATTTGAAAATTATATCGAATATGTATTCGATATAATTTTCAAATAAAATGTCTCATTAGAAAATATGAGAAAATTTAAAAGAAAAAATATATATATATATATATATATATATATATATATATATATATATATATATATATATATGATGAACATTTGTAGTTAAGAAATTTGTACATAAGAAATTTTAAAATCCTGGGGTTTATTTTGTAGGTTCCCTTTGTGTATGGGGTATTGTGGTATATGTAGGGATAAAAGGTGAAGGATGTCTTCTTTTAGTATATGTGTTATTTGTAATGAATGAATGGTGAATCAGATTAGTTAGGTATAGGATAGTTAATGATGACCAGCCTCAACCCACTCCCTACTTTTGGGCCATCTGCCGCAATTATTGTATTTTACAATAATAAATGTTTACATCTTTAGCAAATTGAAAAAGAAAACCTCTGAAATATTTTGATTTTTTACACTTATTGAGTATATGGTAAAATCAAATTTTCGGTTTAGGGGGTGACCTTTCTCAAGAACGAAAACAAATGAATACCTTTTTCATTATTTTGAACAAAAGTTCATCGATTTGTGGCACAGGAATATGGGATTACAAAATGTCATAACCCTAATGTATATGAATTTATATATTAAGATGAGGGATATGTCAGAAAAACTGCACAGACCCGCTCCCTTCTCACCCGTCACATGATATCCGAGGAGCAACTAGTTCAGAATTTAGAAAACAGGCCTGGCCCTCTACAGAACAACTCAGTTTGCCGAGTCTACAATAAATATTACAAATGAATTGCTAGCTGCAAGAACAATTGTCGGCTTCACGAAAACTAAAACATGAATCGAATTTGTCAGTCATGGTCATACTCGCTTAAAAAGACGTCAGCCATTATGAATTTGGAAGAAGAAAACCAATGAAGGTTTTTAATTAAATGAAAGAACTTCTTTAAGTTACAATTTTTGGCACCCGTTGATCGATTGGTTTTGAAAGTGGAAGACGCACCTGAATTTTAAGATATCTCAATTTTCGGTTTATACTTGACTCTCTCTCTCTCTCTCTCTCACTCTCTCTCTCTTTCTTTCTTTCGTTCTCTGTCTAATTTTTATCTTCTTCTATCACTCTCTTCTTCTCTTATTCACTTTTTCTCTTCTTCTTTCTCTCTCTCTTCTTCTCTCATTCTCTTTTGCTCTTCTCTCTCTCTTCTTCTCTCATTCACTTTTTCTCTCTCTTCTTCTACTATCATTCTCTTCTCTCTGTCTTCTCTCATTCTCCTTTTCTCTTCTTTCTCTTTTCTTCTCTCATTCACTTTTCTCTTCTTCTCTCATTCTCTTCTCCCTCTTCTTTTTTCATTCTCTTCTTATTTTCTCTCTCTCTCGTCTTCTTCTCTTTTTCTCTCTCCTCTTCGTCTTTTCTTTCTCTTCTTATCTTTTTCTCTATCTCTTCTTCTTGTTTTCTCTTTTTCTCTTCTTCTTCCCTCATTCTATTTCTCTTCTCTCTCTCTCTCTATATATATATATATATATATATATATATAGTGAGAGAGAGTGAAAAGTCACTATCGTATATCAGAATTTTCTCTTCGTGTTACAAATGCTATTTATTTTAGTTGTTACTGCTGTTGAAAGTCTTCAAGTGATGTGGTTTTTGTCATTGATTGCCAATGATTCTGTAGCGCCTGCCTAAAAGATCTGTTGTAGAACAGTCTTCTTCAAGGTCCTCACGGTTCATTCTCTTGAAGTCATTTTTAATCATTCTTCTGAGAAAGCGGTTTCATAGAACTGACAGTTTAGACATTTTCTAACGTGTTGGACGCCATGACATTGACGTCCATATAAAAATCTCGATCCGATATGGCTATTTAAGAACATCACTTGAGTTCTTACGTTAATGATTTTTTTTCTTCATCTGTAAGGAGATTGTCCAACACTCATTGTTAGGCGAGATGGGAGATTGGATATAACATAGCAGAGATTATAGGAGATTACATTTTACGTAGCAGAGATTATAAGAGATTAAATATTACAAAGCAGATATTATAGAAGATTAGATATTACATAGCGGAGATTATAGGAGATTAGATATTACCTCGCAGAGATTATAGGAGATTAGATATTACATAGTAGAGATTATACAAGATTAGATATTACATACCAGAGATTATAGGAGATTAGATATTAGATAGAAGAGAATATAGGAGATTAGATATTACCTTGCAGAGATTATAGGAGATTAGATATTACATAGTAGGCACTATAAGAGATTAGATATTACATACCAGAGATTATAGGAGATTAGATATTACATAGAAGACATTATTAGATATTACATAGTAGAGATTATAGGAGATTAGATATTACATAGCAGAGATTATAGGAGTTTAGATATTACATAGCAGAGATTATAAAAGATTAGATATTACATAGCAGAGATTATGGGAGATTAGATATTACATAGTAGAGATTATAGGAGATTAGATATTACATAGCAACTTATCTCTCTTTTCTTCGTCTATAATTATATTTTTCGATCCTTTAATATTTTCTTGAGTTTCTGGAAGGCACCTTTCGTTATCCCTGTGCTTCTATGGATTTCTGCGTCCGATTTTTCGATATCAGTTACTACCTTGTTCAGATCATTCAAATTAAAGTACCTGCTTGATTTTGACGTCGCCAATGTGTAACGCTCAACTTGTTATGCCTCTTTTGCTGATAACCGTGCCGTCTTCTTCCAGTTTATTCTTAGAGCAACCTATTTGACCTGATCATAGTTACTAAAAAAAACTATTACTCCCATTTTCAACCTTGCCAGGGTCCAGCATATATACATTTCAACATTGCGAAATGGTCTCAGTTTCATCGGAATATATAATTTGATACGACTTTTTTAAAAAATTTTACTTTCGATTATTTTATTTCGCAGAGGCTCCAGATGGCTGCTAAAAATGTCTGGTATTTCCCATTGGAAACGAAATCTTGTCACTGACTGAATGCGTTAAACATTTCAGAAGAAAATGAATTTCTTTTCGTGATGCCTCTTCTATATTCGCACATGTACAAGGACGCAAGATGTCATGACAAATCTACCCAGCGTTTAGTTTGGCAGAGGGTCACAGAGGCAGTGATATGTAGACAGGAATGATCAGTGAAAAGAGATTAATTAAAACTATTGAAATATTAGGGTGTTCAGAAAGTTTGTCCAGAAAGGATAAAAAATAAATGTCATTCAAATTTATTTAAATATTAGGGTGTTCGGAAAGTAATGACGTTTTACTGGAAAGGATAAAAAAACAAATGTAATTCAAATTCATTTAAATATTAGGGTGTTCGGAAAGTAATGACGTTTTACTGGAAAGGATAAAAAAACAAATGTAATTCAAATTTATTTAAATATTAGGGAGTTCGGAAAGTACTGGAAAGGATAAAAAAACAAATGTAATTCAAATTTATTTAAATATTAGGGAGTTCGGAAAGTAATGACGTTTTACTGGAAAGGATAAAAAATAAATGTCATTCAAATTTATTTAAATATTAGGGTGTTCGGAAAGTAGTGACGTTTTACTGGAAACGATAAAAAACAAATGTAATTCAAATTTATTTAAATACTAGGGTATTCGGAAAGTAGTGACGTTTTACTGGAAAGGATAAAAAATCAAATATAATTCAAATTTATTTAAATATTAGGGTGTTCGGAAAGTAATGACGTTTTACGGGAAGATAAAAAAACAAATATAATTCAAATTTATTTAAATATTAGGGTGTTCGGAAAGTAATGACGTTTTACTGGAAGATAAAAAACAAATATAATTCAAATTTACTTAAATATTAGGTTGTTCGGAAAGTAATGCCGTTTTACTGGAGAGGATAAAAAAACAAATGTAATTCATATTTATTTGAAAATTAGGGTGTTCGGAAAGTAATGACTTTTTACCGGAAAGGATAAAAAAAAATCTTGCAGTTCTGCCTTTTCTTTGTTACAGAACATTCCATCTGATTCATCCTTGAACCTGAGAGCATTACAATACTTACACTGAATGATCAATGATCCAACAGATATGTTTGGATGATTTGAATAGAGTCACTAGCATTGTTGTATTGAAAAGCAGCTTGGATAGGCGGAAAAAAGAAGCTGCACTCCTTTTAGAATGAGTGTGATTATCTCTAACCTGTCTAGCATGTCTGTCATCCATGGTTTGCAGAATCTGTTGCTCTCCTTGATAAAATCTGTCAATCTTTGCAGCTCTTGACATTCTCTTACTTGCAACATCCGCTTCACTCCTTGCCTGCACCTCCTCAGATGTTTGAGATACTCTTGATCTTCTATGGTTTGTACCATCTTTTGCTCTCCTTGATAAAATCTGATGCTCATTTTTGCATCTCTTCACCTTCTCTTACTTACGTCATCTGCTTCGCTCCTTGTTTGCACCTCCTCAGATGTTGAGTTGCTCTTGATCTATGGTTTATAGCATCTGTTTCTCTCCATGATAAAATCTGTCATTCTTGGCAGCATTTGACCGTCTCTTACTTGCAGCATTTGCTTCTCTCCTTGTTTGCACCTCCTCAGATATTTGAGATGCTCTTGATCTTCTATGGTTTACAGTATCCGTTTCTCTCCTTGCTTGTGCCGTCACTGGTGTTTCTTCTGTTCTTCTCTTCGTTTGCCTTATTTCAATTGCGTTTCAATTGAGTTGATTTCTTCAAATCACAAACTCTACGGTACTTCAATTGAGTTGATTTCTTCAAATCACAAACTCTAAGGAACTTCAATTGAGTTGATTTCTTCAAATCACAAACTCTACGGTACTTCAGTTGAGTTGATTTCTTCAAATCACAAACTCCACGGAACTTCAATTGAGTTGATTTCTTCAAATCACAAACTCTACGGTACTTCAATTGAGTTGATTTCTTCAAATCACAAACTCTACGGTACTTCAATTGAGTTGATTTCTTCAAATCACAAACTCCGCGGAACTTCAATTGAGTTGATTTCTTCAAATCACAAACTCTACGGTACTTCAATTGAGTTGATTTCTTCAAATCACAAACTCCGCGGAACTTCAATTGAGTTGATTTCTTCAAATCACAAACTCTACGGTACTTCAATTGAGTTGATTTCTTCAAATCACAAACTCTACGGTACTTCAATTGAGTTGATTTCTTCAAATCACAAACTCTACGGTACTTCAATTGAGTTGATTTCTTCAAATCACAAACTCTACGGTACTTCAATTGAGTTGATTTCTTCAAATAACAAACTCCGCGGAACTTCAATTGAGTTGATTTCTTCAAATCACAAACTCTACGGTACTTCAATTGAGTTGATTTCTTCAAATCACAAACTCTACGGTACTTCAATTGAGTTGATTTCTTCAAATCACAAACTCCACGGAACTTCAATTGAGTTGATTTCTTCAAATCACAAACTCTACGGTACTTCAATTGAGTTGATTTCTTCAAATCACAAACTCTACGGTACTTCAATTGAGTTGATTTCTTCAAATCACAAACTCCGCGGAACTTCAATTGAGTTGATTTCTTCAAATCACAAACTCTACGGTACTTCAATTGAGTTGATTTCTTCAAATCACAAACTCCGCGGAACTTCAATTGAGTTGATTTCTTCAAATCACAAACTCTACGGTACTTCAATTGAGTTGATTTCTTCAAATCACAAACTCTACGGTACTTCAATTGAGTTGATTTCTTCAAATCACAAACTCTACGGTACTTCAATTGAGTTGATTTCTTCAAATCACAAACTCTACGGTACTTCAATTGAGTTGATTTCTTCAAATAACAAACTCCGCGGAACTTCAATTGAGTTGATTTCTTCAAATCACAAACTCTACGGTACTTCAATTGAGTTGATTTCTTCAAATCACAAACTCTACGGTACTTCAATTGAGTTGATTTCTTCAAATCACAAACTCCACGGAACTTCAATTGAGTTGATTTCTTCAAATCACAAACTCTACGGTACTTCAATTGAGTTGATTTCTTCAAATCACAAACTCTACGGTACTTCAATTGAGTTGATTTCTTCAAATCACAAACTCCGCGGAACTTCAATTGAGTTGATTTCTTCAAATCACAAACTCTACGGTACTTCAATTGAGTTGATTTCTTCAAATCACAAACTCCGCGGAACTTCAATTGAGTTGATTTCTTCAAATCACAAACTCTACGGTACTTCAATTGAGTTGATTTCTTCAAATCACAAACTCTACGGTACTTCAATTGAGTTGATTTCTTCAAATCACAAACTCTACGGTACTTCAATTGAGTTGATTTCTTCAAATCACAAACTCTACGGTACTTCAATTGAGTTGATTTCTTCAAATAACAAACTCCGCGGAACTTCAATTGAGTTGATTTCTTCAAATCACAAACTCTACGGTACTTCAATTGAGTTGATTTCTTCAAATCACAAACTCTACGGTACTTCAATTGAGTTGATTTCTTCAAATCACAAACTCCACGGAACTTCAATTGAGTTGATTTCTTCAAATCACAACCTCCGCGGAACTTCAATTGAGTTGATTTCTTCAAATCACAAACTCTAAGGAACTTCAATTGAGTTGATTTCTTCAAATCCCAAACTCTACGGTACTTCAATTGAGTTGATTTCTTCAAATCACAAACTCCGCGGAACTTCAATTGAGTTGATTTCTTCAAATCACAAACTCTACGGTACTTCAATTGAGTTGATTTCTTCAAATCACAAACTCTACGGTACTTCAATTGAGTTGATTTCTTCAAATCACAAACTCTACGGTACTTCAATTGAGTTGATTTCTTCAAATCACAAACTCTACGGTACTTCAATTGAGTTGATTTCTTCAAATAACAAACTCCGCGGAACTTCAATTGAGTTGATTTCTTCAAATCACAAACTCTACGGTACTTCAATTGAGTTGATTTCTTCAAATCACAAACTCTACGGTACTTCAATTGAGTTGATTTCTTCAAATCACAAACTCCGCGGAACTTCAATTGAGTTGATTTCTTCAAATCACAAACTCTACGGTACTTCAATTGAGTTGATTTCTTCAAATCACAAACTCTACGGTACTTCAATTGAGTTGATTTCTTCAAATCACAAACTCCGCGGAACTTCAATTGAGTTGATTTCTTCAAATCACAAACTCCACGGAACTTCAATTGAATTGATTTCTTCAAATCACAAACTCTACGGTACTTCAATTGAGTTGATTTCTTCAAATCACAAACTCCGCGGAACTTCAATTGAGTTGATTTCTTCAAATCACAAACTCTACGGTAGTTCAATTGAGTTGATTTCTTCAAATCACAAACTCTACGGAACTTCAAAACCGTACGTCGCAAAACCCATCGCTTTACCTTCGATTCCTTAACATTTTGAAGAAATAAATTAATTTTAATATTAGTGTGTTTGGAAAGTAATGGCGTTTTACGATAAAGAATTAAGAAAAACAAATAAAAGATATTTTTTAAATTATTATATATAAAAAATTAGATCACCTTCATTGCGAATGACTGCAGCCCAATGCGAAGGCGAATTTTTTATTTCACGCTTGAAGAAATCTGAAGTTTTCCTCGCAAAAACTATTCTGAAAGACTGCCTTCTAGTTGTTCTTTGTCTCTGCTTGTTTTTCTACTTGTGAAATATTCTAAGGGTCGAAACAACTGAATATCTGAAGATGCTAAATACGACGTGGAACAATTTCCTATCCTTATGATCTTATTTTTTTCTTCGAGTTTCTTTTGTAGAATATTCACATACATTGTCATGCTGGAGAACCCACATTTTCTATTAACCAAAGCAGGACAGATGCGAAGTCATCGTTCGTTTACCCGATCAAGTTGCTGGTGATAGACGTCGGCAGTGATATATCCATTGGCCCGTAATGGACGGTATATTCGACCAGATATAAAAAAAAAAACTGTCAAAGGGTTTTGGTTTTGGTGTTGGAACTGGCTTCTTTCTTTCGTTACCTGATGCCTTGCAAAACCCATTTTTCACCACCTGTACCAACGTGGTTAAAAAAAAATGAAAAAGTTGACATTCCTGGTTAAAAGACCGTGGATCGCCGTGTTCTGTTCTAAAACTGAAGCGCATGAGAAATTCAAATTCCCTGATTACAAGTTTTCCCAACTCGCTTGAAATGTTTGTGGACAGTTGAACATGACACCAAATACCCGGTGTTTTGACGAGGTTCCACTCTCTTTCAAAAGTTATTCATTCAAGTGGGCCGTCTTCCAGAACGAGGCATGTCAGATATGACATTTGTAAATCTTTTAAAACCACAGCTGTTATGTACAAGTTTTGACTGCATCCGTACACGCTGCACAGTGTTTTTCAAATGCCTCTGTAACGGTATTACCCTTTCAGAATTCATCCAGTAAACAATGGCGAATATGCCGTTTTTTAAAGTTATAATCCTCATTGGGGTTTAAACATTGAAATGCACTATAAACGATATATTGTCGGATAGAAGCGGCGATCAGCTAATTCTAGACGCAGTTTCCGCCCGTCTGAAAGACATTCCAAAAGTTGACATCTACAGCATAAAGACAGATCATAATTCCAACGATTTATTTTGATTTCAGAAAAACAAGACAAAATAAAAATAAAAGCAAAAACATCAACGTCACAACAAAATAAGAAAAAGGAAAAATATCCTTAAAATTGGAAAAATGGTGTAAATAAGACCAGGTCTGGTGCAAGGGTCTCAGCATCGCCCCTCACCCGCGAATCTATTATACGGCTCCATGTCACTACTGCATCGAAATTTTTATAAGGTAGTATTCATATAAAATACACATTTTATTATAACCTGATTATCTACAATAATGCATCTTATGATGCAATAGAGGTGAACAATTCAACAAGAAAAAATGAAAATAATATTATCTAGGGGTGACAAGGCTTTCGGACCACTCTGTAGATCAAAAATTCAACTAGGAAATTGAAAATAATATTATCTAGGGGTGACAAGGTTTTCGGACCACCCTGTAGATGAAAAATTCAACTAGTAAAATTGAAAATAATATTATCTAGGGGTGACAAGGCTTTCGGACCACCCTATAGATGAAAAATTCAACTAGAAAATTGAAAATATTATTATCTAGGGGTGACAAGGCTTTCGGACCACCCTGTAGATGAAAAATTCAACTAGTAAAATTGAAAATAATATTATCTAGGGGTGACAAGGCTTTCGGACCACCCTGTAGATGAAAAATTCAACTAGAAAATTGAAAATATTATTATCTAGGGGTGACAAGGCTTTCGGACCACCCTGTAGATGAAAAATTCAACTAGAAAAATTGAAAATAATATTATCTAGGGGTGACAAGGCTTTCGGACCACCCTGTAGATGAAAAATTCAACTAGAAAATTGAAAATATTATTATCTAGGGGTGACAAGGCTTTCGGACCACCCTGTAGATGAAAAATTCAACTAGTAAAATTGAAAATAATATTATCTAGGGGTGACAAGGCTTTCGGACCACCCTGTAGATGAAAAATTCAACTAGAAAATTGAAAATAATATTATCTAGGGGTGACAAGGCTTTCGGACCACCCTGTAGATGAAAAATTCAACTAGAAAATTAAAAATAATATTATCTAGGGGTGACAAGGCTTTCGGACCACCCTGTAGATGAAAAATTCAACTAGAAAAATTGAAAACAAATGCTTTTTGGAAGGGCATGAATCCGTCTTTTCTTCCTCATCTATGGGTTAAATAACAGGATGACTGCGTTCTGTAGGCTGGGGGTGGTTGCACCTAGTCTAAGTGAAGGATCATTCTGAATTCCAAACAGTTTAGAATGCAACGAGAAACCACTCTGTAATCTTTGCCAAGAATTCTTGGCAATTCATAGATTGTAAAAAGAAAAAAAAATGTGGTGAGTGAAAGATAAATCTGTGGAGAGTAAGGAGTGTCTCCGTCCTGAACAGACATTGCTTTACAGAACAAACAATTAATACCGGATTTTTATAAGTCTATACAGCATTTTTTAAAATGAATCCATAATTAATAGAAGATTTCTTTTCTTATATAAAACTATAGTTAATAACGGATTTTTATTTTCATTTTATCATTATTACCAGATTAAGATTGGTCGATTTTGTTTAGCGGCATATCAACACCTCTATGGGTTATTTAATGTCAATATTTTGAACGCAATTGCATGCCTTCAACTACAGATAAAATGTATTGTTGGCAATTCTTCTATAAAATGTATTGTTGGTGATTTTCCTATAAATATGTATTGCTGGTATTTTTATTATAAATATGTACTGCTGGTAATATTTACTATAAAAATGTATTTTTATACTTTCATAGTATTTTGTTTTGTTTGGGGATTCACTATTTGCCTATAGCTGGGACCCTAACAGGTGCTAACATCCCGGGTCAGGGTAGACCTGGGAACAATTGCAATTCAGAGTTGATGTCACGCTTCTCAAAAACTGCGGGTTGTATTTTATCGTCATACCCAGGATTAACAAGATTAAAGGGTTAGCCCACGATGAAAAGTGGATACCATACAACAACCGGAAACGATATGTTTGACCAAGATGAAACTGTAAAGAAAAGATTACAGACAATGAATAGCGGTTGGCGACAATTAACCCCAAATTCGATGATAAACAAATAGTTTTGTTTCTTGTTGTCAAAGAGGCATATATTTAAATGTTCTGTATTTTGATTAATAATTTTATTTTCTGGGTAATTGTGTTAAGAATTACTTATCTGCTAATATTATCCGAACGACCTTGAATTACAAAACACTAGATAGAATCTGCGAGCGACTGACTGCAAGAAAAACCGGAGTTCGAAGCACTTGTTGATTCCGCTGTCATCGTCGCCATCTAAAGAAAGTAGGATTGGTCATTTTCGAAATAGGAAACACGCATGGCCTATCTTTACAATTGTCTAACGGGGGCAGCCATTTAGATATCGGGACGCATTTTAACAGAGGACGGAAATTGGGATAGCGGAAATTGCCTTCCAAAAGCTGTTATGGGAACTTACCCATAATAATAATGGACTATTCCGGACATTATAAATACTGCGCCTCAAGAGGGAGCAGGGAGGATTATTGTAAGAATCTCCTGTCGAACTCACTGCTTTGGCAGAGAGGAACTTGGACAAGGCTTTGCCGCAGGGCAATGTTTCGTCCGGGGAGGTAGACAGTCCCTGAACCCATTTATACGGGTTCTAATGGGAATATTTTTGGCCGAGCCTGCGGGCTCGCAGAACCCACATTAAACCGGCCTTGTGCCACATACAACCCATGTGGGGGGTTGTTAGATATCGGATTATTGTAAGAACATTGGAATAGTGATACTTGTCGAGACAACATAGTTCACTCTAACCAAATCTGATAGACATTACTAATACTTCTACTTCTTTGTACATATTTCTGTTTGTAATATATCTGTGTTATTCCATACCTGTGTTCGAGTTATTCTTTATTCGTTCTACCTTGGACCATCACCGTGGTACAAGGAACTTGGACCATAACAAAAGCTAAGCAAAGTATTAAGTAACAGAAAATTATAATTAGAAACAAAGGAAAAAAAACTGTTATGTAGTATCAGTCCTCCTATATGAGAGTAGAAGCAGGACAATCTCCTCACAGATGAAGAATAGAATTGAAGCAACAGAAATGTGGATCTACAGAAGGATGCCGAGAATATCATGGACCGAACATGTGAGCAACGACAAAGACAATGGAAACAAAAAGGATATTTATACTTAACATCAGAAACAGACAGCTGAAATTTCTGGGGCGCAGGAAAGAGGGCTTGGAAAATCTGATACTCACAGGACAGATTGAAGGTAAGAGAGAGAGAGAGAGAGAGAGAGAGAGAGAGAGAGAGAGAGAGAGAGAGAGAGAAAGTGATGCATAACCAACCTGCCGAGCTTGAGTCAATGGATGGCAATGCCGGATTTAGAAGAGATGGAAAAAAGAAAAGAGAGCTACAAAGGACATGAAGTTGTGGAGAGCCATGACCGCCAATGTCCTGAAGGGAGAGGACATATAGAAGAAGAAGAACTGTATTTTAAAATGCAAATGCTGACTGTTCCAGTCAAAATTCTCTGCTCGGTCTTGATTTTCCGACAGCCTTGAATTAGAAAACACTAGATAGAATCTGCGAGCGATTGACGGCAAGAAAAACCGGAGTTCGAAGCACTTGTTGATTCCGCTGTCTTCGTCGGCATCTAAAGAAAGTAGGATTGGTCATTTGCGCAATAGGAAACACGTTCGGTTTTTTTTTCTTTTTCGCTTTAGTTCATATTTACAAAGCGTCGAGTGCAACTTCAAAGATATACTTTGGAAAATTATTCAGCATTAAAATAGTTTGACACAGAGTTAAACCGTATCAGTTTAATATTCATATTTAAATAGATGAAATTTTGTCATACGCTCAGAAATTAATTTTTGTTGCTTCTAGATTTATCAAAAGCCTTGATTCTAAGAAAGCCACTGGCCCAGACAAAATTCTAGTGGTTGACCTTAAGAATATCAACCCGGAATTATCCCCAATCCTAGACAAGTTATTCAAGCGTATGCTCTGCCTTCAAGAACGCGGGTTTGCGATTTCTAGTGTCATTAGCAAGGTTTTGAGGCACAAGAATGTCGTCGAGCACCTGGAGAACAACAACCTCTTCAGCGACGTATAGAACGAGTTTCGGTTGTCCCAATCCACTGCTGACGTCCTGATTATTATCACTCATAGAATTAGTGAAGCTCTTGACGACAAACACATCTCAGAAGCTTAGCATTCGATAACTCGAAGGCCTTTAACAAGGTGTAGCATAAGCTCTCCAGTTTAGGAAGCACGAGAAGGAAAGGATCTTCTCGATTATAAAATCATTCCTAACAGGTAGATCCCTGAAGGTAGATACTAATGGCCAATCAACCCAGGGGCCTGGCGGTCAACGCAGGCGTCCCCCCCCCAGAGGTCACCACTGACTATTCTGACTTTATCCTTATCTTTGTTGTTTTTAACTCAGGATTTCAACCGATTCCGCCTTCCTCATGGAGGACTCTTACATCTTTGTGTGTTTATAGGATGTATAATAGTATCCAAATACAAAAGTGAAACTGAAGAAATAAAGTGGACAATTTCGCAGAGACCATCTGCTCTCTCAGGCTTCCTCGGGTTTTCAAACACGATCAGAAAGAATGTACACAACCCTTGCACAGAAGACACATTTTTTCAGACTTTTCTTATCGCCATTTAGTCATAAACTTCTTGTCAGATCACCGGGAGATGTCTAAGCGAATTTTAACGATATGATATTAACTGTTTAGCCTTTTATCTTCAAGTATGTTGATTAGATCGCATTATTTCACCAGTCGGCATTAAATAACCCATTGAGGTTGATATGCCGTAAAACAAAATAAACCAAACCAAACTGACTTCTTACAAGGAATACATATTCTATTCTTACGAACCTATTCTAAAAATCTTGTTGGCATTAAATAACCCGTTTAGGTTGATATGCCGTAAAACAAAATAAACCAAACCAAACTGATTTCTTACAAAGAATACATATTCTATTCATACGAACCTATCCTAAAAATCTTGTCGGAATTAAATAACCCATTGAGGTTGATATGCCGTAAAACAAAATAAACCAAACCAAACTGATTTCTTACAAAGAATACATATTCTATTCAAACGAATCTATCCTAAAAATCTTGTCGGCATTAAATAACCCATTGAGGTTGATATGCCGTAAAACAAAATAAAGCAAACCAAACTGATTTCTTACAAAGAATAGATATTCTATTCATACGAAACTATTCCAAAAATCTTGTCAACATTAAATAACCCAATGAAGTGTTGATATGCCGTAAACATAACCAAGCAAAACCAAACCAAGCAAAACCAAACCGTTCATTCGATCTCATCATTAAGCCAATTGTACATCTTTTAATGACCTATCAGTTTTTATTGCTGCTGTAAATAATCTCACAGAGTTTTTTTTTGTTGTTCTATATTCGTTATCTACTAACTCTTCAATTTACAAATGCTCCGCTGTCACTGTTGTTCACCCTGATATATAACCTCATTGCCTCCTTTGTTCTTGATTTTAGAAGCGATTGAGTTCCCTCTTATATTCTTTACTATTATTTTATGAAATGTTAAATACATGGCTTTTCCGGAAAAATAAACGAGCGACTCATTTGATTACATATTTTGTTATAAACATCAAGAATGAACATCCGTTCTGGGTAAGACGATAAACTACATCCGTGTTCTGGGTAAGACGATAAACTACGTCCAAGAGCAAGGTCTCTGATCAGGAGGTTTTCAGAAGCATGGAACCACCTCTTAATTGCTGGTGTTCCCAGGGTCCACCTTGACTCGGGGTGGTAGCACCTATTAGGGTGCCAACTATGGGAAAATAGTTAACCTCCAAACTGGGGACAAAACACTATGAAAGTGTAAAAGTAGGTTCTAATACCAGAAATACATTTTTTGGAAAAAATATTACCAGCAATTCATTTTTTTTTTTTTTATTTAAATATAACCAGCAATACATTATTGAAAACAGAGGATGTTGCCAGCAATACATATTTTGAAAAAAATATTACCAGTTATATATTTTTGGAAAAAAATATTACCAGCAATACATTTTTTGGAAAAAAATGATATTACCAGTAATACATTTTTTAAGGAAAAAATATTACCAAACTGATTTCTTACAAAGAATACATATTCTATTCATACGAACCTATCCTAAAAATCTTGTCGGCATTAAATAACCCATTGAGGTTGATATGCCGTAAAACAAAATAAATCAAACCAAAGTGTTTTCTTACAAATTATACATATTCTATTCATACGAACCTATCCTAAAAGTCTTGTCGACATTAAATAACCCATTGAGATTGATATACCGTAAAACAAAATAAAGCAAACCAAACTGATTTCTTACAAAGAATACATATTCTATTCATACGAACCTATCCTAAAAATCTTGTCGGCATTAAATAACCCATTGAGGTTGATATGCCGTAAAACAAAATAAAGCAAACCAAACTGATTTCTTACAAAGAATACATATTCTATTCATACGAACCTATCCTAAAAATCTTGTCAGCATAAAAATTACCAGCAATAAAAAATTTTTCGGTATTAAATAACCCATTGCGGTTGATATGCCATAAAACCAAGAACGAACACGTTTACCCGAGAATAAAGGTTGTATGTTATCGTCTCGCAATATTTTGTGACGTTGTCTTGAAACTTGTATATAGGCAATCTTCTTCTATGTGATTTCAGGACGTAGGCGATCATGGCTCTCTCCAACTTCCTATCCATTGTAGCTTTTAGTAAGGTTCATCTTTTCACTATCGCCCTCACTCTTTGTTCTACTATCCATTTGCACAAGCTTGTTAAGTAGGTTGTTCGTTGTTTCCCTTTGCCTTCAATGTGTCCTGTGGGTGTCGAATTCTCCAAGCCCTCTTTCTTCATTTGATATCCTACATTATTCAGCTGTCTCTTTCTACGTATAGCGTCCTTTTTCGGTTGGTTCGATTTTCTTTAAATGTTTCTCATTACCCGCATGTTCATTTCATGGTATTCTCAGCATTTTTTTTTTGTTTCCTCAAGCCCCTATGATGGACGGTCTTAACTATTAAAATTAGTTTTAATGAGCATTGATTACGATATGGTGTGAAAATATCGACTTGATTATCCAATGCATACATTTCATATTTGGGACCCTCTGATATTTTCACCTCCGACAACTGGTAAAAAATCTGTCTATTTTTTTTATAACCCATACTCGGCTAAATCCGAATTAGTTTGTTAACTTCAATTATTAGCTTCCGCATTTTCCGAAAGTCAGATTTCTAAGGAGCGACTCATTTCGTCTTCCTATTTGTGTCAAAACTTCAAGGTGTATTCCCTAAACATCTATAGGGGCGTGGAGATTAGGGGTTAAAACGTACAATTGATTTATCCACACCAATGTGATAAATGAAGTGAGATAATAACGAGGAAACACACGGGTAAATTTAACAAAACGTGATAAGCAATATATTCCCGAACTCCGACGCTTGAAATATTGTCAGGAGCTCATTTCAGGAAAATAAATCAGAATTATTAAAGTCTGTAGTTTTAACATATTATCATGAAGAGGGAATGTTCATACAACAGATTAAATGATCTGACACAAAATAATGTTCATACAACATTTATGACAAAAGTAAGAGAGTTCGTTGTTCACCAAAGGGTTATATGGTTTGCATACGTTCAAAATTAGACGAAGAGATAGTTTCAAATACTTATTCTGGAGAGAAAATGCTTTGAAGTTCCGCGTTTAGTTAGAGGCCGATAATATAATTGGCGAGTAATTTCACACTGGTTAATACTTCAGCGCTGGTCACGAGGAAAAGAAACCCTTCACATGACTTCAGATAATCTTCTTAATTGATTTAATGTTTTTGTTCAAAAACAATATAAAAATAGCAAAAGGATTTTCGCGTAGGCTCGCTATATTCTTTTCTTCTTTTTCTCGGCTGACCGAGTAATTTCTGTGAAGGCAATGTTTTCATTGGTCCAAAAACTCTTTCACATAAGTTCACGAATTCTTTTCTTTCTTCTTCTCACCTCGTCGTTCAGTTTCTGTGAAGGCAAGGTTTTCAGGGTCCAAACAAATTTGGTTCAGCAATATTAATATATAATATATATGATTAATATATAATATATAATTCAATATTCTATATTAATGTAATTCAATAATTGTTATATACTGTACCTATGAACACTGATGAGCATCTCCAAATCCTCATAAATACGTTGGACTATTGTAAGTGAGGGTAATATGCTAAGTAGTCCACCACTAGCAGTGGTTTACCTAATTCACGCTGCTGGCGGGTATTGTATTTTGTTGATGTTATAAAGATTACCATTTCATATCCAACCTCTGTTTTGGTTATTCCTCATTCAGTAACCTTTTCTAGGTTACACACTATCACAGTCACTACATTATCTATCTCTTTTTCTTCATATCTATCTATCTATCTATCTATCTATCTATCTATCTATCTATCTATCTATCTATCTATCTATTATATACCGTACGTATGAACACTAATGAGTATGTCCCAATCCTCATAAATACGTTGGATACTATTGTAAGTTAGGGTAATATGCTGTATAAATAGTCCACCACTAGCAGTGGTTTACCTACTTCACGCCGCTGGCGAGTATTGTATTTTGTTGATGTTATAAAGATTACCATTTCATATCCAACCTCTGTTTTGGTT
>OZ038504.1:6871271-6873771 GCA_964036315.1 Acanthosepion esculentum
GCTTTCTCACTTTCTCTCTCTCTCTCTTTATATATATATATATATATAGATAGATAGATAGATGTGTGTGTGCTTGTATATATATATATATATATATATATATATATATATACAAGTACAGGATTTGTACAGATGGAATGAAATTCCGATAAGCAAAAACACCGTTCTTAAAAGAGTGCTCAATACAGAGTAGAGCAAATAATATTTATTCAAAATTATAACATATGCATATTATAACATTACTACATATTAAGTGATGGTGTTGAAAGAAAATGGCAATTTTTGTAGTGATCTTATGACATGCAGAGAGTTTTAAGGATATACGATGTACTACAACTATCAAATTATCTAGCGTTTTCCGTGTCTCGCCGGATATTTCATACATCTCTCGAAATCTGTTAAAAATAAACTAATTATTTCTTTTGAATTTCTTTGAGGAAGCGATTTTAGCACCTAGCGTTTCAGGAACGTTTTTTTTACCTTTTTCTTTTTTTGCTTCCCTTTTTCTTTTTCACGCATGCAGCACACAAACACAAATTCTGTTTCCTTCTGTCGCTCTCACACACGCACAAACATTCTCTCTTCCCATCTCTCAAACACACACACACGCACAAACAAACACACACACACACACACATATATATATATATGTTTTGTTTAATTTTTTCCAACACGATAACATACGCACCACGATAACATACGCACCACGATAACGTACGCACACACACACATTTACTTATAAGTAAATGTGTGTGTGTGCGTGCGTGCATATATATATATATATATGCACGTACGCACACACACACATTTACTTATATATATATATATAAGTAAATGTGTGTGCGTACGTGCATACAAGCTACAGTTAAAAATGGGAAAAAGCTGTGATAAACTATTTTATAATTTTATTTTTTAAATTTTCGCTTTAATATTTTACTATTAGCCACAAATCATTGGACTGTTATGGTTGATGAGGAAAAGTGACACTCTCCAGCGGGGAGAACGCTGATTTTGAGCAAGTTTGCTATGATTTGAATGGCTGGGGTCATAAAGTTAGCATGTGCCTAGAACCTGCCTAATAGATAACCTACTTGCTGCGTCAAATTCTCCCCACAAAAAAAAGCTATTTTAAACCATGCAACGACCTCGGCACTGAGACAGTCTGTAACACCGGTGGTTGATGTTTGCTAAGCTGAACATAGCCGGAGACATGGCGAACTTGTGTCAAACTAAGAAGAGATTCTGTTGCACTATTATTCCAATATCAGAAAATTCACAATCATCAGTAAAGATTGCAAAATCGAAGGCATATGATTAATACATTCGATTTTAACAGTCTGAGAAAACCAGAAAAACCTAAAATTCAGCGGGAACAAATATTCATAGTGTTTTTAAGTGACTTTCAAAGACAATATTCTGATATTTGTACAAAATTTATTCGATCAATAAGTCATTTTGTTTCACTACTTTTCGCCATTTTTTTAAAGACAGCTTCAAGATTCCAAAGTCACAGAATTTGTCATCTTTCTGGCTGATGAACTTTTCGAAGTAGTTTTTAGAGACCTTCAGAGGATTGAAATTCTTCCCATTAAGAGAATTTTGTAGGGATCGAAGCCACCTGACCTTGCACCATCGGATTGCCATTTAGCTAATCCGATGGTGCAAGGTCAGGTGAGTACAGGATGTGTAGTAGAATATTCCAGCTGCAAAGTGGCATGGAGTCTGGTGTAGGCAGCACCCTTCCATTTGACCAATTTCTGACGTTCTGCATTCATGGCTGCCTTTAATTGCACCAGCTGGGAACGGTATTAGTCTGAATTCAACGTTTGATTTTGTGGAAGGAGCTTGTGATACACGACGTCTTCGAATCCAACCAGATAAACAGCAAGAATTAACTTCGGGTGCAGAGCGTCTTTTCGCTTACCCAGGTATTTTTTTCGTTCCACATCGGTGCTAAATTTCCATTTTTTGTTACCTGTGAACGTTCTTTTCGAAAATAGGTTGTCACAGACGGAAATTTGGTCAATTATTTTTTTTTCTTCAAATCTTAAGGCCAGGGCTCGAGTTTCCTCCGATGGAATCGACGGTTTTGTACCTCTGCTGGTCTGACCTTGAGAGTGATACCCCCCACGCCCGCCAAGTCTACTTTGTTCAAGTCACGCTATGCATGAAGTAACACCGAAACGTAAGCAAAGCAATTTCTAAAAAAAAAAATTAATGGATTTATTTTTAATCCGATATTTGTATTACTTCAAACATTATTGTAGTGGATACTCGTATTTGAAATAGACGCCTCATACGTAACTGAGCAGATATGAGATTTCGAGAAAAATATATTACTGAGAAGGTGTGCATTTCAGTAAAAGAGAAACATAGAGCCTTGCTGTGTCTTGACGCTATCCGTGGCTGAGGGGTAAAGCACACCGTACCAATCGTTTCCTTTCGGAGAGTACCTTTTCTTTATTAAGTATTAAGGCTGATAGTGATAATAAACACTGTT
>OZ038504.1:6878771-6993771 GCA_964036315.1 Acanthosepion esculentum
AAAGCTTCGAATTTAATTTTGTAATTAAATTAAAAACATTAGTTCCATTTCATCCTTAAGCGAATTTTGGAGTAACTTATTGTTAAATCTTTCAGGTTACAAATAGAAAAAATGCCGTAAGAATTTTTTGCCGTTAACAATAAAATTTAAAAAAAACCCAGACAACATGCATTTAACGGATGTCAGAATTCGTTGAAAAATACATCCCTACCCATCCCTAAACATAACCCCTTTTTCGAACGTAACTAATAACTGATACAACAAAAGTTAATGAAAATGAACACGCTACCACCCCTTGTCTGGATGAGTGGATTTCTCTGTATCCTTGGAAACACTGAATTATGAATTTTTGCCGTGCCTTTAAAACTCAGTAAATTTAAAAATAAGTTACTCCAAAATTCGCTTGAAATGGAACTAATGTTTTTAATTTAATTAAAAAATTAAATTTGAAGCTTTTAGCTTCTATTTTTGAAACATGGTTATTACTGTGTAGCGAAAAAATATTTTAAATCAGTTAATTTATAATATTAATGTTCTGTAAATTTACATTGAGCATTATTTTGTAAAAATAAAAATATCTATAAGAACACCGGATTATATATCTTACTGTTCTTTCTTTATATATATATATATATATATATATATATATATATATATATATATTAATACATGTCTCATTAAATAATATAGATAAGCGTTGTCTATATATTTTATGTAAGTTTTTTTCATATAGTCTGATAATCTTAATAACATTATCATTAAATAATGAAAGAAAATCACAATATTGATACATACTTTTTTTAATTTAATCCAATCTGAGCTTTCGGCTTACATAAGCCATTATCAAAGATGACAATTACGTTGTTACATAAGCTATATATATATATATATATATATATATATATATATATATATATATATATTCAAACATGTTTGGTTAAATAATTTAGACATATCATGTCGATTTATTTTGGTTGTGATTCTTTCAAGTTTACGGATTGATTTCTTGGTAGCCTTAGAAAATTGATTAAGAAAAATACCAAAATTTTCTTTCAAATAGATTTATTTTCCCAAGTACTTTCAATCCCATCAGAAACCATCTTCAGTGGATTAAATTTTATGTTAATGTGTATATGTATTTCTGTAAATTCAAAACATTTCAACTGAGAGGATGGTCTCAGATAAGATTGAAAATGTGAAAATAAAAATTATTTGAAAAAAAATTTTGGTAATTTTCTTGAACAATTTTCTAAGGGTACCAAGAAATTAATCCGTGAGCATGAAACGATCACAACCAAAATAAATCGACATGATATGCCTAAATTATTTAGAAACCCGCTTGAATATATATATATATATATATATATATATATATATATATATATATATATATATATATATATAGCTTATGTAACAACGTTTACCCCTAGCGAAGGATCGTTAATTAATTTGAAACTTTTAAAACCATTTATTCTACATTCAACATCATCACTTGATAGGACACCAGAAGTGTTGAAACAAAATGGCTATTTTTGTAGTGATTTTATAACATATTTATGTTATAATATTTAAATAATATATATATATATATATATATATATATATATATATATATATATATATATATATATACATATATATATATATATATATATATATATATATATATATATATATATATTACTTGTATTTGTGCTTTCAATAAGCGTTAAGTCCAGTTCGGGATCCACACAGCACGTATATTCAATCAATTACTAAGTCTGCTGCTAGAAAATCAGTTTACTGTGTGGCGCTACACACTTTTCATCGCCTGATCTATATCTTGGACTTTTATAAGTCTACTATACATCCGTGGATCGAATATTGCTGCCACATCTGGTTACTAGAGAATCTAAAGATTTTTGAAAAAATCCAAATTATAATTATAGGTTTCGACCAGTTATCTCGTCTTCAGTCACTTTTCCGCCGATAGGTGGCTTCTCTTTGCTTTTTCTATGCTTTCGCGGCAATTGTTCTGATGAGCTCTACCCGTTGGTATCGTGATATCACGAATTTAGATTTCTTCCTTTGGGGTCATCTCAAAAGTAAGGTCTATGCCAACAAGCCAACAGCAATTCAACAGCTGAGGGATGAGATAATAAGGCATACTGGTGAGATCGAGGAGCAACTATTCAGAGACGTCATCAAAAAATTTTCAGTGGAGGTGTACCGCCGAAGCCTTGGCGCACATTTGGGTAATATTATTTTTCACGCATAATTGCCATGACTTAAATAACATGATCCAATAGAGAAATAAATAAATTTTCACCAATAGCACTGATTTATTTACTGCTGACTTCGATCCTTCTTAATGAAACACCCTTGTCTGTGAATATGTATTTCTGTAAATTCAAAATATTTCAACAGAAAAGTGATCCGTCTCGACGTGTTATCTCGTTTTCAGCCACTAACCGCCGACGTTAGGTGGCTTCTCCGTGCCATTTCTATGCTTTCGCGGCAATTCATCTGATGAGCTCTCCTCGTTGATATCGCGACATCACGAATTTAACTACAATACTAGATTAGCAGTGAGGTGTCATCATTTTAATATTGAAATTACTAATTGTAAGCGTAAGCTGTAAGCTAACAGTTTCTTCACCTGCTCTTCTCGCTTGTGGGCCTCTCTTCCGGGTTGCTGTTTTCCTGCTAAATACGATCTTCAAACATTTAAATCCAATGTCCATCGTCATCTTCTGTCACCTTGAATCATGTTATTTTATTGTCCTCTTTGTATCTTTCATTCTCAGTATCCCCTTGAATGTCAGCGGCTTTATTGTCTTGCTTGAGGTCAAAAGATTTTAAAAAGTGGGTGGGTAGGGATCCGTTTCTTTTATCCGTGGCGTAACCAAACAAGAAGATGCAAGGGAACTGGACCATTTCTGGCACTATTTTGATGAACGCCTCTGGGCCTCTATGCTTATTGCGAGCTTGTATAAAACTAACCATTGCCGTGGGGGTGAGATGTAGTTAAATGGTTTTTATTACGAAGCAAAATATTGATAAAGTTTGGCCGGAAGTTTTTCATTCATATCCCATCCCAGAATCAGTTGATATCGCACCTTCAGAATAATCAGTTTTTACAGAATCCACTTTAAAAATGCATATTTTCCCTGGAAGCCCATAAAAGGCATCTAGAACCGTTCTAAAAAGGTAGCGAGTTCTGAGAGGAAAGAATTATCATGTTGCTTGATAAAATGAAAATTGAGGGGAAAAAAATAAAGATTAAATATTATAAACTCTTGACTTTAGGCAAATCGTTTGGTTTTTATTCTAGAAGAGTTTTTTTTCTTCAAATTGTTGATAAAAATAAAAATAAAACCGTTAAAGGCGATAAGAAAAGGAAATTTATGATAAAGTATATTTAGTTCGGCGTTTCCAGTTTAAGAATTGGATGGAAAGAAGAAAAGAAGAAACAAACTATTTCCTGACTGGAAATAATGCTTTTTTTTTTTATTTACTTTTCTTTTCATCCATTTTTAAAAATTTACTTCCTGGTTAAAGGTCATCCATTTAAACTGTTCCGGAAGTTTGAATTGTGTCTAAGCGTTTGAACTGTAGGAATATTAAAATCATATGAATGTTTCGGCACTGGGCCAGCCTGCGTGAAATTGCCTTCAATTTTGTTTGTCCTTTTAATATAACAATTATTCAACGCGCACTTTTTTTCGAAGTCAATCTGTTGGATGTGAGCCAATATATCTTCTTTTATATGTCATGTCCTTTCTGAACGTGTGTGATCATGGTTCTCCCCAACTTCCTGTCATTTGTTGCTCTTATTAACCTTTTTTCCCTTTACCATCCCACTTGGTTCTCGCCTTGTCATCTATTGGCAGAAATTCGTTAAGTAGGTTACTTGCATTCAATTTGACCTGTGAGTATTAAATTCACGAAGCCCTCTTTCCTCATTATTTACCCCAGAATTTTCAACTGCTTTTTTTGTCTTCTTGTAGTTTCTGTTTTCCTTAATAACTCCGTGTTAGTCACATGTTCTGTCCATATCTTCAGTATTTGTCGTGTCTAAGCTGTTTCGAGTCTCTCCTTCATCAGGACGAACATCGTCCAACACCCATTACCACATAAAAAATAGATATTACATTGTAGTCCAGTACTCTTTTCTTTTTTTCATTTTTACTTCGTGTCATTACTTTGTTTTATACTTTCCTTAGTTTCTAGAAGGCATCTTTAGCAGTTCTGTTGCATATTCCCGTTGTGGTGGTGGTTTTGGGCGACGGGGTCAATTCCATAATAACGTTACCTTCTTCTTTCACAGCCGATGTTTAAGTTCGGAGATAAAAGAAATTCAGCAAAGAGAATTTTAACTCTACTAATTAATTAAACACGTCGACGTGTACATTTCTAAATATCCTCCCCACTGGGAAGCATATCCAGAGACGAAAGAACACGTCTACAATGTATGACGGTTTAGAATCGACAATCCGAAAAAAATTTCTGTCATTCTCACGCTAGTTCAGCCAATCAAATCGACTTCCTTTGTTTTGTCCTGTATCTGACCTAAAGATCAAACTGAGGAAGTCAGAGCAGAAATATACTCCTCTAAAAAAGAATAGTCTGCTAAGCTATTATTTAATAGTTCCTACGTGTGCCTTCGGTGGTATGTTATCACACGAACCAGTTAGTTGAATCTCTGCACCTATTCCATGGCAAATGTTCAAATGTGCTCTATTTTGTAGTTCCACCAGTTCGCACCTTTACAGATCAGACATGCCGTGCTGTTTCCACGGAGAATATAAAGTTTAATCTGGTCTAGATTTCGCCAAGAACTGCTACTTTGAGGAACATGTTTCAGGGTGGGTGCATCTGTCAACACTTCAGTCTTGAGCTGTTCAAGTCAAGGATCAATTGTTATCTATCATTCTTCTTGTATGGGCCGTGTCCATTTCAGGATGTTAGCGATAATGGCTCTCCACAATTTTCTCTCTTTCGTATCTCTTAATAAATTGTCTTTTCGTTATCTCCCCTAAACCTTGTTCCGCCATCCATTTACGTAGCTCATACAATGTTTTCCCCTATGTCCCTCTTGCCTTCAAGCTGTATTGTAAACATCAAATTTTTCAGTACCTGTTTCCTTTTTATGCGTCCTAGTAATTTCAATTGTCTCTTCCTGGTGTTAAATAACAGTGTATTTTTGTTTCTATTTTTTCTAAAACTTCGTCGTCGCTAACATGTCGGTCCATGCAATCCCCAACATCCTTCTGTGGATCCACATTTCTGTTGCTTAAGTCTCTTCTTCATCTGTGAGGAGATTGTCCAGCATTCACTGCCATAGAGGAGTTTTTTTTTATATTACTTGACAGTTCAGTAGTCTTTTCTTTGTTTCTCACGATTTCTTTTATTTTTCTTAATATTTTCCCGTTTCTTAATATTTTGCTTAACTTTTGCAAGGCATCTTTCAGATTTCAGTGTCGATCTTTTTGTCCTCTGTTAAAGCACTTCCCAGATATTTAAATCTAAATACACTGGCAATATCTTGTAAGATTAAGCGTCCACGTACCATTTTTCGGTTTGGGCTTACACCTATACAAGTGACTTCTTATAAAGTTCATAATAGTTTGGCATAAGGCTACAGCGGTGAGGCATTCGGCGAAAGTAGAAATTACTAATAGTCTCCTGGGAGATTAATTTATTAACATAGACTATTAAAATCGAGTTAAAGAAGCGACACAGAAACTCAATATTTATCAGATATTTAGGATCAAACTTTGCCAACGTCAATTGTTCCCTAGTGCGCCATATGCCGGTTTATTAAGAACAATGTAGCTTTGAGTGAAATAACCGTAGTAGACAGAAAAAAAATCTTCTAAAACGAAGTCCATATCAGTCATACGACTAGCGTCAAGTGATAATGTGAAAGGAAAGATAAAAAAATACATCGTGCGATGGGTAAATTGTCGCCATTTTATATTTTTAATTTCGCGCATGCGCATTGTTTGTTTTTTTTATTTTTTTCGACTACGCAGTATAGTAAGGTCATTTGGGGACATCTGTGAGAAAAAGAGCACCATGACAGAGTTCACTCCGCCAGAAATTTGGAAACGGCATGCTGTACTGCTTGGCATTCGCACCGGAAGCTCCAATACGAACATTTCAGAGTGTTTGGGTTTCAATTTGAGGACAGTACATGGGTTGTTGTGTCCCCAAAAGAATTACCGAGAGTAATGGAAAAAAAACAAATATCCAGTCAACAACATGGCTGTCAAACATTTTCTGCGACCACATCACCCCTTACATCTGGTTACCTAACTTCCCAGACTGCAACCCCCTGATTATTATGTGTGGGGCTCAGTTGAGCGAGAGACCAACAAAATTCATTGTAACACCAAAGATCAACTGAAGGCAAAGATTATGGCAGCATTCGCCACCTTAAACAAGGAGACCGTCCAGAAGAGTTGCAGGAGATTCTGAAGTCATCTGGATGTTGTGGTTGAAGCCAATGGCGATTTTATTGAATAAATTTAGTCTTTAGTATTTCAAGATATTTTTGTGGTATTTTGGTGAATATATCTGTTAAAATGAGATGTTAGTGCCATTTTCATTTTTGCGTAATTTAGACAATTTATCAATCGCACCCTGCATATTAATTTCATAAAGGTCTTTTTTATTGTAGTTTCAATTATTTTTTTTAATTAAAATATTTTTCTGATTAATAAATAAAACCCATTAATTCATTAGAAATATCTACATATGTATAGTCCTAGTTATCTAGATAATTGAGACACCACATATGGCCTGAATAATGCCTTCGTGCAGGAAGCACCTGGTGTTGACCATCGCGCCCTATACAGAATAGTTCCCCAAACACTTCGGTACTCCGTCTATTAAGCATATATTCTTGACAATGTTTCATTCAAGACAGATTATCATTTAAATTATCCCAGTTTATCTTCCCAGCCTTAAAACCATGACTGTTTTCTTTTATACTTAAGTCATAAAGAATAGAATTCAGTCGGCGTGGCCGAGTGATTTTCATGTAATCTTCACGGCGAATGACAAAAAAAACGTCCGTGAAAAGAGATTCGAGAGAGAGCAAAATGTCAAACGGATGTCTCAAGTAAAATTTTTTTTATTCGAACTAGCACATGTTTGTCTTTTATATCGGATCGTTTCGACTCTAGTGTTTTTGGTAATATCTGAAGAATACAACCCGTCATGGTTCCATTCACTAATCGGACTAGTATATTTATCTTTGTAATTTCTATTCGGTTTCGGCCAGAGCAATCTCTGAAATCCTTGTTGTCTGATGTTATAAGACAAAGCATCGCAATCGTTCATTCTTTTGCGAAATAAAACATCGATCATTGTTCATTTTATAACATCTTTTTTCCAATTAGCCAGACGACTTTGGGTACAGTGCTAAGAAAATTTTAATGGTGGTAATAGTAATTTGTATTTACTGAACTTCCCACGAGGTCAGGTTGTGACACAAGGTCGGTTTAATGTGGGGAGCCCGAGCGCGTGTACCCGGGCAAGGAACAAAAATTCCCCGAGTCCCAGCAAACGTCGGTTCCGTTGGCCTCGGTGCGTGCACCGATTCCTTCTCTCTCGTGCAATGAGAAGGCGCGGCTTCGGGCAGCTGTTCTCCAGGGCCGCGGCACCTCTCAGTATAATTTTCTTCAGTTGCAACTCTGACGGAGTCGCCCCTGAGTGCACTCTGCCCAAAGACAGAGACACAACTGAGAGATAAGTAGACGTGAAAAGTAGACGTTAAAAAGAGTAATTTGGTGGTAATAGTAATTTTAGTTGTTTCCTTTTCCAATGCTCGATTTAACCTTTTCTTTATTCCTTAGCCACCACACTGGGATCAAAGTGTAGTATCTGTTCGCAGATCGCTCGCTTTATCGGCCTTTTGGCTGAGAGTCTCACTTGATACTTACCGGGAGTAGGGATTCGTCCCTGTGCTGGTAGTATCACGGCTACGTCTAGCTAGGACTAGCTTAGACCAGCTCTGACCAGCTTGGACAAGCTATGACCAGCCAAGACCAGCGGCCCGGGTGAAAACACGTTAAAAACCGACCTTGTGTCACAACCTGACTCAGTGGGGGGTCAAGTAAATACCAAGTGTAGTATCTGTTCTCCTCATCTCTAATGGTAATTAGCCGTTTTCTTATAAAAAAAATATTCGGCAATCATTGACCGAACAGCCTGTGTTACTGACGGTTGAAGTTTATAAAATCTTTCTTGTATCCCTTCACCACGTGTATATACGTTTTTGCCGAAAGTGTCTATTTCAGACACGGACGAATAAACACGTCCAAAACATAACGCTCACAACCCAGCCTCAAACGTGTTTAGACGTCAATCTTGATTCTTTTTATTCCCTTCTGAGCTTGAAACGAGTCCAATTCTTATCTCATACGCCCGGCAGAGGGGTTAGCCACAGGTCTGGTACTTTAAGATTTCTTAGTTACTATATTAAAAACAAATTGTGGTTAAAACAAGTTTCCAGGAAATTAGATTTCTCGCTCTTTCCAATATTGATGGGGCTTTCCTTCCTAATCTTTTGTTTGAAGTAATGCGGAACATCAACATGTTGATTATGCCATTATTCTCTCTTCGATTTACATGTGCTATGCATTTTAGTCGTTACTGCTGTTGAAAGTCTTCAAGTGACGTGGTTTCTGTTATTTGGTATTGTTCTTTGTTTGTGATTGTGTAGCGCCAGTCCATGAGGTTCGATGAAGAATGGTCTTCGGTAAGACCTAATGTGGCGTGCCGAATTTAATATTATTATTTCTTCGAAGATTGGAAATCGTAACTCGAGTAATTCTGGGCTGAGAAACAGAAAAGAGTTATAAAACTTTGAAGGTGCCTAAAAAACTTAGAAGATAGTGAACAAATCTGTTGACAGTATGGACATAGGAATTAACTTTGCAAGGTGACTGTCAATTTTACACATCAATGCGATATTCAAACCAAATGCCGCCACTCCTTTAGCAAGCTGTATATATAGCGGGCTATGTATATGGGTTACTAGGAGATTAAGGGAAGAGGAAACCGGCTCTTCTGTGCTTCCTACAACTACATCATGAACAAAAAGACAAAATAAAATCCCATAAGGTAATTCCATAAAAGTTTATCCCAAATTGGAAAACATGGAGCCAACGAAAAATACACAAACAAAAATATATACAAATAAAGTTTAAACAATTATTTAGCATCTGAGTACTTTAGACTTTCGTAGGTCAATCATTATTTTATTGATAAGGTTTCTACTATATGCATGTATTTTGTCTTTTAGCTATGGGAATTTAATCATTTTTCAATTATCACGTCCTCACGCGTCATGTCGGTTTTAAAGTATCGCGTCTTTGTGTCAGTTCGTTTCCTTTTTTGAAAAAAATTTTTAAATTTTTTTAGTTATTTAATTACATAAATTCGCTCGTTTTTTGTCATTTATTTTAACAATTATTATTTATTAATAGTTCTGTTGAATCGTTCAACAGTGTAACGAACTACCCCTCAAATCGTTAGAATGCGAGCGTAAAAAGTGGTCGCCTGCGGGTGCTAAATCAGGAGAATATGGTGAGTGTTGCAGAACTTTCCAATTGTGTACGTTGGCTTGGGAGAGTAGTGATTCTGTTAGGAAAGGTGATATTGGGAAAAAACCTGGGCGTAGATTAATATTTGGATAATATTCAATGGTTGTACTCTCGAGGATTTTCCTTTTGAGTGAATTATTTTCTTTTTTATAAGTGTAGAAATTATAAAATCAAAATTGTGTTTGAATTTATTTCATTTATTTATTAATTTGTACACTATCTATCTATCTATCTCTCTCTCTCTCTCTCTCTCTCTCTCTCTCTCTATATATATATATATATATATATATATATATATATATATATATATATATATATATATATATATAATAAGGACAAGAAATTGTGGAGAGGCCTGATAGCCCACGTTCTGAAGGGGCACGGTATATAGATGAAGACGAGTCAAGAAATAATTTATATAAGATCTGTCTTTGTCAAGGCATGTAAAAAGATTTATGCGTTGCAGCAGTAAATCAACGTTTGAAAGCAAATAAATAAATTAATGTCGAGTCTAAAACGTTTCAAAAGAAGATTCTTTAGCGCCTGACAATGTTCCATCAAGATCGGCAAAAGAAAACTCATGAATGTCAGAAAGAAATAGTATCAAAGACATTCGTTTGATGAAGTGGTTGGCCACTTCGGCCGACATTAATGTGTCTGAAAACCTTTTTGAGCATTCCTCGAATATATTGAATAAATATATCACTTTAATATTTTATTAATATACCATTAAATTCATTATATTGAATCAATTGCGAGGTTTGTTGCTAGGCAATTTGGTTGACAGCGTCATGCTAAAAAAATATTTCAGATCAGAATCTATTTTACATGTGTATAATTCTAGCATTCGTCCATGCATTGACGCCACATATGGTCTGGTGCTTTTGCAATATATTATAAATCCAAAGAGGAATCTGAAAGGTTATCGGTTCAGACCTGGCTTCAATAACTCTCCCATCGGCGTAATATGAATGTATGGACTGAGAGAGGGAGGGAGGGAGGGAGAGAGAGAGAGAAAGGGGGGACACCAAAATACTACACAGCACTCGCTGCAAGGAAAAACTTAAAATATCCGAAAATATTTTTATTTAAAAGAAAAAGCCAACATTAAGTAAAATATCTTTCATCACACGTGATATTTTAAAGTCTATATAAATTATTGAGTACTTCTGACGTTTTCACCTGAAATCTGGAATTTTATTCAGTAGTTTTTTCCTCTTCCAATAGGAGTAGATAGGTTTGCCAATCTCTGGTTCATACTCCTCCCGGATCTTTTGAACAGGAGTAGAGGTTCATCCCTTGTTTCCTGTTTATAAAGGACAAGGGATTGTGGAGAGCCCTAATAGCCCACTTTCCGAAGGGGCAGAGCACATAGACGAAGACGAGTCAAGAAAGAATTTATATAAGATCTGTCCTTGATAAGGTATTTTTTTAAGCATTTCACCCCAAGCAAGGCTGGAAGCCACTAGCACGCAAGGGGTTACAGAAGATTTGGAGCGAGAGCAGATAGGAGTGAAAGAGGAAAGGATGAGGAGAAGGGTAGTGGATAGATCAAGGCAACTGGAGATGTCAATTGACATTACATTTGAATAGTTGGACATTATAGCTATCAGGGAAACAGAAATAGGGAAGGGAGTTCCACAGGCGAGAGGTGCGAGATATGAAGCTATTGGAGTAGAAGAGACGGCTACATTTAACAGTTTCAACAGTGAAAGGGTGGGAGCGGGATGCCAGCCTCGTAGGCTGCTTGAATTCATGAAGTCTTCATGAAGCAATGTAAAATCTTTTATGCGTTGCGGCAGGGAGGAAGTGTCGAAAAGCAAATAAATAAATAAATGTTAATTTCTAAAGTTTCAAGCGAAGATTCTTTAGCGCCAGACAATGTTCCATCAACATCGGCAATAAAAAAAAACTCATGAATATCAGAATCTATTTTACATGTGGATAATTCTAGCTTTTGTCCATGCATTGAATATTGCCGCCACATCTGCTCTGGTGCATTTGCAATATATTTAAAAATTTTGGAGAAAAAAAAAAGAGTAATCTGCAATATTATCGGTCCTGACCTGGCATCTCGGTTTCAAGTTTCACTTATTTCCCCATCGCCCTAACGTAGCTTCACTGTTTCTTTTCTATAAATGTTTCCACGGTAATTGTTCTGATGAGCTTTCTTCTTTGGTACCCTGACTTCAGGAATTTAAGTGCAGTACTAGATTGTTAGGTAGGTCTCATCATTCTATTATTAGATTTGCTAAATGTAACCGTAAGTTCTAGGCTAACACCTTTGATGAGTTTTTCTCTTTGATTGTAAATATTCACTGGAGCTTCATTGTTATCCCACCCAGACAAATTGTACATGTAGGAACTAGTTAGGACTTCATAGAGACCCTGAGGTATTATGGTGGCTGTACTAAGAATGGTCAGTAAGAAATTTGTTGTTTTGGTGGAAGGAATACTGTGATATGAATGGGTCAGTAACTGTGGCTTGCTAAGTTTAAGATAAGACAGTTTAAAGACCAGCCTTCCCATATCGCCCCTTTTGGCCTTGTGCCACATTTTTGTATTTCTCAAAATAAGTATTGCTTTCCTCTTTGATACTGCAATTTACGTATTTAAGGGCAGTACTAGATTGGCAACTAGGTCTCATCAGTTTAGAGTTGAGTTGGCTAGATATAACCGTAAGTTCTATGCTAACAGTTTCTTCTCTCACACTTCTCGCTTGTAGGAATCTTTTCCAGCTTCTTACTTCCCAGTTAATTTTTATCTTCAAATATTTAAATGCAATGTCGCTCGTTATCTTCTTGTTTCTTGATTACTGTTCCTTTATTGTTCTCTTTCCTTAATAATGTTTTCCTTTTTCTCACATTTTCCCCACTCGGTAAGCCCTTGCATCTTAGTAACACGATCGCCTTGCGTGGGGTGAAATGATTAAAAGATTCCTTACCAAATTTTTGATATCTCTTGATTTGACCAATAACTGAAATAGTGGATCAGGTTGAGAACTTTTCAGCACCGATCACACACACACACACACACACACACACACACACACACACACATAGTAAAGGTAATAAATCCGTTGGTATATAATCCTAGTGAATCCTAGTAATATAAAATATTAAAACTGATCCATAAAATGAGCTTAATGTATTTATTATTGCACAGCAAATACTTAATAAACAATAAAATCCAAAATCACCTTAGAAGGTAAATAGACTATTTCGGCAGACGAAGATATTGGTCGTCTGTCTTATCACCCCGTTGTGGGCTGAGTTCGTGTCAAAAATAAAAATTTAACCGTGAAAGCTAGAAAAAAGATTTATACGATATATATATATATATATATATATATATATATATATATATATATATATATATATATATATATATATATACCGTATAATATAATATATATATACCGTATAAGTCCTATCATATCTGAAACTAGTTCACAAAGATCCTTAGCATCGGAAAAGAACGTAGCTAAAATTTTATACATATTATTTTATTTTATTTTAATTTTTTTTTTACTAATGTTCAGCCAATAAAAGACCCAAGGGCCACTCAAGGTAGAATATTACTGTGTGGAGTTGTCTTAGCGTAAGAAAGGGCAAGATAACAGGAAAGATAGAAAGCTAATTCGAGACTTAAAGAGGTCAAGATTTAATTAGCGAATAAAATTTCAAGAGTTCAGATGGAGACGTTAAAAGTATAGATTTGAAGTAGAGTTTAGAAGGGAGCGGAAACTCAGTCCTAAACAGGAAACAAGGGATGAACCTCTACTCCTGTTCAAAAGATCCGGGAGGAGTATGAACCAGAGATTGGCAAACCTATCCACTCCTATTGGGAAAGGAAAAAAATACTGAATAAAATTCCAGATTTCAGGTGAAAACGTCAGAAGTACTCAATAATTTATATACACTTTAAAATATCACGTGTGATGAAAGATGTTTTATTTAATGTTGGCTGGTTCTTTTAAATAAAAATATATTGGAATATTCTGAGTTTTTCCTAGCAGTGAGTACTGTGTAGTATTTAGGTGTTTCCTCTCTCTCTCTCTCTGTCTCTCTCTTTCTCTCAGAGTATAATATACATTCATATTACGGCGATGGGAGAGATACCAGGTTTGAATCGATAACCTTGCAGATTCCTCTTTGCATTTATAATATATTGCAAAAGCACCAGAACATATGTGGCGGCAATATTCAATGCATGGACAAATGATTCTGATCAGAAATATTTTTTAGCATGACGCTGTCAACTAAACTAAATTGCCTAGCAACAAACCTCGCAATTGATTCAATATAATGAATTTAATGGTATATTAATAAAATATTAAAGTGATATATTTATTCAATATATTCGAGGAATGCTCAAAAAGGCTTCAGACACATTAATGTCGGCCGAAGTGGCCAACCACTTCATCAAACGAATGTCTTTGATACTATTTCTTTCTGACATTCATGAGTTTTCTTTTGCCGATCTTGATGGAACATTGTCAGGCGCTAAAGAATCTTCTTTTGAAACGTTTTAGACTCGACATTAATTTATTTATTTTCCGACATTTCCACGCTTCCTTACGATATGACGCGAGCGTCATACCAACTGTACCAACTGTACCAACTCTACCAACGGGCCTCGGTGACGAGGAGGTAACGATTCAAACTCGATATAGCGCCGCCATTCACAAATTCCCTTACCCACAAGACTGTGCCCCCGTGAGCCACGTCTTCTATCCCGGCTTCTAATGCTCCATGCAGAGCATTAGAAGTCGGTTCAAGAAAAGATATACAAGTGATAGGAATAATTAGGTGGTTTTTATACTCCCCCACCATATATATATATATATATATATATATATATATATATATATATATATATATATGTATATATATATATATATATATATATATTTAGTTTACGAAAAACTAGGTAATCCGTATGGGTAGACCCAAGGAGGATAAAATCCAGAGAGCTCAATGTAAATCAGAGCTAATAATTTAAATAAAAACAGACCACTTTAAGGTTCCATGTAATAAATTATTTCACCACAGCCCTTTTAAAGGACCGCGGATCATCAGTCTTTACTTCCAAAGGTTGAAACGACAAATGAAAAGCCTTTGGAAGTAAAGTCTGATGACCCGCGGTCCTTTAAAAGGGCTGTGGTGAAATAATTTATTACATGGAATCTTAAAGTGGTCTATTTTTATTTTTATTTAATATATATATATATATATATATATATATATATATATATATGGACGTCTAGCCACACTGATGACCTGTGATACAGCGAAACAGTCTGTCTGTGGATGACAATATATATATATATATATATATATATATATATATATATATATATATGTAAAGATTGATTGAAAAGTTACTCTCTTTGAAAAATTCTTTTTTTTTTGCTGATCTTGATGGAGAATTGTCTGGCGCTAAAGAATCTTCTCTTGAAACGTTTTAGACCTGACATTAATTTATTTATTTGCTTTTCGACACTCCCTTACTGCCGCAACGCATAAAAGTTTTTCCGTACCTTGACAAAGAGAGATCTTATTTGCTTCTTTCTACCTGCATTTATATATGTTACAAATTAAACTAAGGCAAACATTAAAAGATTAGAATATTTCACGGATTTTTTTTTGTATGGTTCACATTCTTGAATTTGTTTCGCTCATACTAAATCTTGAAAAAACACTATAAAATTCACTATTTTTTTATCTATAGTGTTGAATGTGTTAAAATTTAGTCAACTTTTTAACAAGAACAATCTCAAGTTGACGTTAAAAATTCTCGCAAAACATTGTTGATTTAATTAAGATGGAATGATATATTTTATGATATGTCTCTAATTTGAATTTGAATACATTGTACTTATTTTCAAGTTTTCGAGTGAGAATTGTTCGTCAGTATTGCCGTAGAGGACCGTGTGGGTTTGAGAGTTGTTGAATTAGGGGCACGTGCTGTTTATGTCCTGCTAGAAGGAGGTCCAACTACAAGAACAATGGCGGACTCAAATTGTCCAACCGAAGATGTAAAGAAAACAAACAAGACCGATATATATATATATATATATATATATATAATCTCAACAAATATATGTATGAAACAACAAATTTACAAGTGACAAAGACATGAACATTTGTGTTTGTGTGTGGACGTAAAGAGTTTGTATGTTGGTGAATGTCCGTACGTACGTGTATGTGTGTTTCATGGCGTTTCCCCACAAGTGGGCAAAACGCGGATTTCTACGGGAGATTACATTTTTAAATGTGTCCGCTGAAATGTAAAGTGAAAAAGAGAACGAAGCGAGAAGTCGCCCAATATTTATAGTGCAGGGAGAGCGACCCCTAGGGAATTAAGGAGGAGCTAACTTCGACATTGCAAATTGTTCATTATTATACATAACACTGTAACAAAATTTTTGTCTTTGGTTAGAATGTGTTATTTCCTGATTGCATCTGTTTGGAAAGCAAAGGAAATTAATATTATTCCCTTCAGACTTTGCTTTTGTGACCTGAACAGAGCGGAAAATAGAGCCATGAAATTCGCAATTTCACGAATTTAGAAGGAACCAAATGACTCCTCAAGCAATCGCTTCTTCTGCGTGGTGGATCCTTCCAAACGTCGAGCTGGCAAAAATGCGTCTGCTACCATATATCCAGACCTTCTCTCGTCCATCGCCCCAGTGCTACACTGCCCTGAGCTCCCCGTACCCACTCTCCTAAAGAGAAATCAGTCGTCTTCAGAAGGGAAAAGCAATTCAGAAGAGAATGAAGTCATTGATTCACATTACAGAGGCACAGCTGAGGAAAGAAATCCATACTACCCCAACCAAAAAGACAACAACGACCTGATCAGAGATCTTGGTCTAACAAAGTCCAAGGTCGAGTTTTTAACATCGAGTATCAAGCAGTTGAATTTGTTAGATGAGAGTGTGCCGGTTAGAGAAAGTGTCACCGGTGCTTTTCAAGCTTTTTCACCCGTCAATTTGGGCTTTGCTTCTGTCACAATGTAACCGGTCTGTTCGAGGCGACTGGAATCGCCTATAACCACATCAAATGGGACCTCTTCATTGACATCTCATCCAAGAGCCTCAGGGCTGTCCTGCTACATAACGGGAACATGTATCCGTCTCTTCCCCTGGCTCATTCGTTGCAGCTCAAAGACAGATTCAGCAGTCTCAAGATCTTGCTCGATGCCTTGAAATATTAAGAGTACGGTTGGGAGTTTATCGGAAACTTCGAAATGGTGACCTTCCTGCTGGGTGTCCAAGGCGACTTTACCATTTATTTTTGCCTTTCGGTCAGCGGGGACACCGCAGCACACTACCACAGGCGAGACTGGTCACAGCGGACCGAGTTTAGTGTGAGGAGGAACAGCGTTAAATGGGAGCCACTGTTGGACCCCCAGAAAGTATTGTTTCCTATACCACACTTAAAATTGGGCCTTATGAAACCATTTGTCCCAGATCTAAATGAGGAGTCTGCAGCCTTCAAGTACCTCCAAGACTTCTTTCCTAAGTTGTCTGCGGCAAAATTCAAAGCCGGTATCTTTGTCTGACCACAAATAAAGAAGATTACAGGGTGCATGGAATTCCCCAAGAAAGAAGAAGAAATAAGCTTGGAACAGCTTTGTTTGTCGCGGTGCTTCTTGGGGAATCACAATGTGTGGAGCTTGTTAAGACCCTGATGAAGAACTATAGCAAAATGGGCTGCAGGATGTCTCTCAAAGTTCACATCCTTGCCGCTCATCTTGATAAATTCAAGAAAATGATCAGAAGAGCAAGGCGAGCGCTTCTACCAGGATATACTGGACTTTGAACGCCGCTCCCAAGGATCGTATAATGAAATCATGACGGGAAACTATATTTCGAGGCTGAGTCGTGAAAGTATTTTACAGGTGAAGAGTAAATCGCTTATTTATTCACTTCTAAATTTTTTGTGGTCTCTCTTGTGTAATCGTCGAATAAATAAACGCTACTTTTTTTTAATCATATGTCGTTTTGTTCCTACTTTGCGTGAACGAAAATGTTCATATTCACTAGTTTTCCCAATGGAAATAGGTAAATTTTAGAAATATCATTATCCTGGTCACAAATGCAAATTTTGAAGAAAATATTAGTTAGTTTTCATACGTCCTAGGCGTAAGCAAATAGGAAATAACAGTTACTACCCAAGGACAAAAATTGTGTTACACAATGACATTGGATTATAATAAAATTTGTATTTAATATGAATACGACCTTATGAGAGTTGAGCAGTAGTAGAGTGGGGGCCTGGTATCATAGATTTGGTGGGGGCCCACTCTCTCTCTCTCTCTCTCTCTCTCTCTGTATATATATATATATATATATATATATATATATATATATATATATATATATATACAGTTTTTTATATATACTGGGTGATTGAAAAGTAACTCAACTCCCTATTTTATGTATGATGGACTCTCCCGTCTAACTATAATTTTTACTAGACGGGAGAGTCCATCATATATAAAATAGGCAGTTACTTCTCAATCACCCTGTATATATAAGGAACTATTCCGTCATTTTCGACGTATGAGTGTTCAACATCATTTGATGCCTTCCCCGTGTTCATGCCTTCGATGATTTTTTATGGCTAGCTTGAGAGCCACAAAACGTTCCACATGCAGGACAAGGAACATCACCCCTGTAAAGGCTATAGGAATATTAGAGTTTTGTTTTGATATATGGATATGATCAATGCGTTTTCATGCCTTTTCTGCACTTGGCTCTCGATATGAAGCCAAGTTTTTATTTATTTTTAGCGCATGACAGTACTCCATCAGAATCGGCGAAGAAACCTCATGTATGTCTTTCAGACCACCCTGTATATTAAATTAATGAAGGCACACATGTAACCAAGGTTCAAGAAGAAGCCAAATGGTAAATTTATCTATCGTCCGGTTCACACTCCTACAGGTCTTTTGAACAGAAGTAGAGGTTTATCCACTGCTCCTTCTTTTTGCTTTCTATAAATTCGAAAAAATTAAAATTGTTTAATAATTCGAGACGCAGTGTGCATGCAAACTATATTTCCTAATTTAAAATGGACGCGCCAGCACAAATGGAGGCGTGAAGTCGCCATTCGTTACAAAAGAAACATGACGTGTGAAGATACTATATTTAAGAAGATGACTTGACTTGTATCGGTTTACACCCTGGTCGGGTTGAACCGGCTTCCTCCCGAGCAAGTACAGCATCTCGGACCATCGCTGCCCACGTCCGCCAATCCAGGTCACACGAAATAGCGAGCCACTCGCGATTCCATCATCGAAGACCAACTACTTGTGGACCCGATAGTACTGCCAGGTCATCCTTGATTGTGCTAGCCCACGTCACGTCTTCGCCAGCCAGGAAGGGAAGGAGGGAGAAGTACATCGCGGATGAGCTCTCCCTCCGGGCGTCGAGCTGCGTGCTCGAACCATCGGAGACGACGCTGGAGCAGGACGGGTGGAAGAGGACGGAGAGCGATTTAAAAAGATGAAACTGAGGTAGTGTCTTCCAGTAATATCCTTTACCTGACACCGTCGCCTCCACTCTCTCGCCAGTGAACCTTGCAAGTGAAGTGTGTGGATAAGAACGAATCAAGGTAAACCACCAGAAAACCCACACAAGTGATTTGATTAAAGTGGTGAAGGCTTGTGCAGAACCATCCACACTTTTCGGAACTATTGATACACTTAGTCGGTGCAAATAAATGCCACAGACGAAGCAGACAATATACCTCAGGCTTTTCGTGTAAGAGTTTTCCATCTCCTAGATCAGTCGTGTTCTATAACACTAAAGAGCTTGGTCAGCTCTGGTAGACACTATTTGCCCATAGCTGGGACCCTAACAGGTGCTACCACCTTGAGTCAGGGTGGACATGGGAACAGCAGCAATTAAAAGGTAGTTCCACGGTTCTAAAATCCTCCAATCTCCCGATGAGAAGACCTTGCTGCCGGATGTAGTTTATCGTCAGACCCATTTGAACAAGAAAAACATTTGACAAGAAAAACAATTTGTTAAAAAACGGTTAAATTAATAAAAAGCGCTCAATACAATTTAAAAAAAGAATAAAATGTAGACCAATTTAAGACATAAAAATCATATATATATATATATATATATATATATATATATATATATATATATATATATATATATATATATATATATCGCTGTACATGGGGGGATGATGCTGAAAGATGTGAATCCCCTTATGATCATCGGCTACTAAATACATCACTGATTATGTGTGCCAAAGCATCAAACTGGTGTATTTCGCGATATATATATATATATATATATATATATATATATATATATATATATATATATCCAGTTACCAATTACTTTGCATCTACAATTACCAAATTTCGGAATTTTGACCACATTGGAATGAATGAACAAGAAAATAATTCCCAAGAGCAAATTAAAGGGTGTGACTGTTGCAGTAGTTCGGAAAATAAAGGAAGTGGGTTCATGGCCCCCACTACACACCCTCATTATTATTATTAATGCTTCAATGGTCCCCCAATTTTTCGCTATTTCTGTTGTTTAAATGTTTGTCCCAGATCGACAAAATTTTAATCTCATATACTATTCATGAAACTACACGAACACACACACACACACAGACACACACACACAGGACCTCAAAGCCCCATATATATACAGGGTATCCCATAATGAAAGTATCCTGGATTATAAAAATTACATGTGTACCAAATATATTTATTACATAACTGATATACAAGAGTTCAATATATTATCTAAGACTTGAATATTGCATCCATGGGATGGTCAGCACCCCGAAGGGACCATGCATATAGGCAATTTCTTTTTGATTGCATAATATTATTAGGGCCCACCGCCAGCAAAACTATGTTCATGGGTAGCAATCCCCATTTTCTAGAAGTTTCAATAAAGACGGTTGAATAGGTACTACTTTTAAACTTTTAAGTTTTACCGTGTTCGTGGAAGCGTTTTCTTTTCTGGACATAATGTGTGTAAAAATTGTCCGTATGTTTACACTCTTTATGTTCAGAAAAGAAAAGACAAAATCTATCTATCTATCTATCTATCTATCTATCTATCTATCTATCTATCTATATATATATATATATATATATATATATGTGTGTGTGTGTGTGTGTGTGTGTGTGTAGTGTGTGTGTGTGTTATTTGTAAATTTCTTTTCTTAAAGATCAGTCCATTTTTAATTCTTTTAAGAGAATTTTCAAATTCACAAACAGAAATAAAATTATAAATCGATGTAAATGGATAAATAAAACATATATATATATATATATATATATATATATATATATATATATATATATATATATATATATATATATATATATATATATATATTATAATTTTATCAGCTTGAACTCTTTTTTTATCATTTGTGTGGGTATTATCCGTTATTAGTCACATAGGAGACCAGATATTAATCGTACCGAATTTGGTTTGTTGACTTTCTTAGGTCAAACTTTGGCTTACGGCCGTATCACGCTGAAACACCGGTTCTCGTACAGTCAATCGTACAAGTTAACTCTAGAACACTAACCATCAATTAAAGTTACACTACTACTAACCATGGGTATATCATACCCGATTTTGAAAATATAAAAAAAAAAATAAAATATAAATCTTTATTTGAAATATTTTACATGCAGGCACTTCAAACTTTGTACTTTGAGTTGACATTAATAGGAAATGAAAACATGTCATTTAGGTAAGAAAATCAGGTACTGAAAATTGTAATTAAAAATAGGAAAATTTGCGCTGGGTACAATATACCCTTGGTTGGTGTTCTAGGGTTAAGCTACGTCGATTGTGATCAGAAACGAGTTCCAATTCAAGTCGGGTACGTTATATTCACATACTCGTATCCGTGGGGAAGCGAATCCACGTCTTCTCCCTCAGCTATGGGTTAATTCGGAGAATTTATATCAGTTAATAATTATTATACCCCAAAAATCTTACGATCTAAAATGTTTCGTAGCTTTAAATAACTCCCAAAGCCGTAAAATACAAATCGATAAAATCAATGAAATTTGAGTTCGATATTTAAGCAAACTACTAGATTGGCTACTAGGTTTCATCCTTTTACTGTTTAAATAGTTAAATGTAACCGTAAGTTCTATTCTAATAGTTTCTTCTCTCGCACTTCTCGCCTGTGTATCTGTCTTAGGATCTCTTGCTTCCTTTTCACCTACAATCTTAAATCAATAAACAAATGCAACGCTAATCGCCATCTGTCTTCCTGAAATTTCTCGGGTACTTAATGAGGAAAGACGGCTTAGAAAATCTGATACTCACAGAACAGAATGAAGGCAAGAGGGTCAGAGGAAAACAGTGTGTAATCTATCTAGGGAGCTTGAGTAAATGGATGACGGAACAGGGTTTAGGATAAATAACAAAAAGACAACATCTACTAACAGCTACAAAGCGATCATACCATTTTCGAATCAGATCGACTCCGTGAGCAAATTAAAAAATACAATCCAAGCCGGATCTGGATCCTGAATCCGGAAATTTGGGATTCCCAAATTTTCATTACTGCGATTGTTTTCGGATTCCGTCATCTTGGCTTTTACTGATAAAAATATTAAAGGGACACAACTCTCTAACTTTCAATAGCTCATCTTCAAATAAAAAAAATACTGTTTTCAAATTGTAGCCAGCATATCATATCATTTTGGAATCAGGCCGACTACGTGAGCAAATCTTGAAATTTTGGATTCTGAAATTGTATTACTGCGATTGTTTTCGTCGATTTTTTAAGTGATACTTTTTGTACGTTAACAATTTTTATAACTTGGAAATCGAAATGAATTACGAAATCCAGGGAAAGTCACCCATGAAATAAAAATAATTCTTTGTAAATAGATAGATATGAATAGTATTGACATACAGATATATATATACATATATAGATAGATAGACTTTTTTATGGATACAAATATTTAAGTAAATGCTCTGTTTATAATAAACAGTATTAAACAACATTTACCAGCCTGAATGTCCGAGAAATTGTCATAGAAAATATAGGATACGGATTCGATTCATGTCGGAGAACGCATATTTTAGATAGATAGATAGATAGATATATAGATAGATAAGGAACAAGCTGAGGATAGATAGATAGATAGATAGATAGATAGATAGATAGATAGATAGATAGATAGATAGATAAGGAACAAGCTGGGGATAGACAGACAGACAGACAGATAGATAGAGAGATAGATAGATAGATAGATAGATAGATAGATAGATAGATAAGGAACAAGCTGGAGATAGATAGATAGATAGATAGATAGATAAGGAACAAGCTGGAGATAGATAGATAGATAGATAGATAGATAGATAGATATATAGATAGATAGATAGATAAGGAACAAGCTGGGGATAGATAGATAGATAGATAGATAGATAGATAGATAGATAGATAGATTGAGGAAGATATGAAGCTTGAGTAAATGAATGTCGGAACAGGGTTTAGGAGAAATAACAAAAAGACAAAATCTGCTAAGAGGTACAAAGGATGGGAAATTGTGGAGACCCATGATCGCCCGCGTCTTGAGGGGACATTCTCACTGGGTGCATTGAACGTGTTAGACTTATTCTCTACTTGTTCCTAGACTTGTTCTGTTGGCATCTGAGGAAATGTGGAAACGTGGATAAATGGTTGGGGGTGGGTAATTGTACTGGGTTTATTTTTAGCAATTGTCTGAAACCGTTTACCGGACAAAGCCAATCTTTGAAGGCATCTTTTGCTGAAGTATTTTTAGGAAAATCGGAAAGAGGGCTTGAGCGATGTTTTTTTTTTAAAAAAAAAAAAACAGTACAAGCGTTTTAGAGTCAATGTAGCTGCTGATTTTGTATCATCATAAATACTCATTATGCCGCCTCCCGTTCTGCCGACCAAAGACACTCGCAAGTATTCTGTCAAGATGAAGAAGCATATATTTAGCTGGCGCGCTACGCGTATATCACATGTCTGTCTGCCTGTAGCGAAAAGTGAAGCTCTGCTATAAGAGCTAAATGATGAGGAATAAGTTTGGATGGCTGAGGTACCAAAAAAGAAAAAAAAGAGGTCAAAGTAGGCACAGAATTATTGGTAACTCATAATACTCTATTTCTTCAGCGTTTTCTTGTGGTCGGTCTGTTTATCTTTCTCTCTGGATTTGTCTTCGTTTACACATACCTGGCTATTTTCGTCGGGTCACCTGGTACAGATATTCAGTAGCTTGATGGAAGCACGCTCTCTGGAAGTGACCTTTTGTTATAGTTTTTTTTTTTCCTTTTTTTTTCTTTGCTTTTCTTTTTTTTTAGCGCGCTAGCATGTCTGTCATGATCCGATCCAATTAAAACGCATGGAGACATCCCGAGTTAGAGACTTCTTTGAAAATGGAATCGATTGCCCTTGACAAGTGAGCGTTTCTACGTTTTATGACGAAAAAAAAAAAAAACAGACTCGAAACGAAAATAAAATAAAAGAAACGGTAAAAGTTAAACATGTTCTTGTCCCACGAACAGAAGAGTGCAGGTGTCCTGTTGAACTCTCAATTAGATTGCTTCCACAGGAACCCTCACGCTAACCAAAGCTCCATGGATGCTCAATTCTCTTATATGCATATAAAGAACGTACACACACCAGTAAACTTTAAGTGAATTATAATACATTTATATAATAAATGCGAATGTCAGTGTGTCAGTGTGTCACACTTTTTCAACTTTACTACTATAGACCGTAGCCCAACATATCGTACCATTTTGGAATCAGTCCGACTCCGTGAACGAATAAAAAACATTCCGTGACGGATCCGGACCCGCAATCTTCAAATTTTGGATTCCCAAGTTTTCATTACTGCGATTGCTTTCGGATACCGCCATCTTGGATTCTAGTGATAAAAGCAATTAAAGGGACACAACACTCTAACTTTCAATAGCTCATGTTCAAATCAAAAAATTACTGTTCTCAAATTGTAGCCCAGCATATCATATCATTTTAGAATCAGGCCGAATCCGTGAGCAAATTAAATAGATAGATAGAAGAGACTGAGAAAGATATGAAGAAACGGAGATATATAGACAGACAGACAGACAGACAGATAGATAGATAGATAGATAGATAGATAGTGATAATGTTGATAACGTCGAGATAGTCGAAAATACTCGGACTCACACATGGGTTAAAGTGGTCAATATCAGGGATAGAGAACATGTAAATATAAAAGTGGACATTGAGGTCAACACTCACAGGCGACAGTCTGTTTCATACAAAACGACATCGTCAGGCCATTTGAGATAGATAGATAGATGGTGATTGAAATGTTACTCCCTATTTTATGTATGATGGACTCTCCCGTTTTGTAAAAATTATAATACGGGAAAGTCATCATACATAAAATAGGGAGCTAGTTTTCAGTCACCATATATATATATATATATATATATATATATATATATATATATATATATATATATAAAACAAATAAACAAATAAACGACTTCCGGTAAAATAACCGCCAAAATAGACTACCCACAATGTACCACTGACCCGTATATATAAATAGCCGAGAAAAATAACAGCACTCGTGGCCTGACGATTGCATCTAGCATGAAACATACTGTCGCCTCTAAGTGTTGACTTCTATGTTCACTTTTATATGTATATATATATATATATATATATATATATATATATATTTTAATTCTTTTTGTTTACACATGACAAGATGTTGTAGATTAATAACAACCGATTCCAAGAGGTGTAAGTGGAGTATTGTCCGTGGTCTGTGCAAGACAGAGAAGGACTCAGGAGAATAGTCCGTCCTGCAAGCAACAGAATTCAATAAATGCTCACCGATAGCGGAGTCATGGGCATGTGAACACCAGGATGTTACAGGCTCATGTCTACGCACCTAGTACGGAACATGCTGGGCGATCCAAACCTCTAACCGCTACATAGTGTTGCCCACATAGTCGATCTCAAATTGACATTTCTACTGATACGCAACTAAACTCTGCTGATGGGCAAACAAGACATCCGAACGGACAGAGGGAAAAGCTCTTCTGGTAAAAATAAATATTGCGGATCAGTACGGTATTAAAACACCGTTTGATAGTAGAGGATATTTTATTGGCGTATATTTGACTTACAGTACCAATCCACGGTAGTCTAATATATACAGGTCATTTAGGGAGGACCATATACCTTAACTCCATTGAACTTGACATTCAGCGTAACCATTTGCCAAAATTAATGGATTTATTTTGATCTAACATTATTATTACTTCAAACGTTATGAGAGGGTACGCTTATTATTTGAAATAGATGTACCATTTTTATTTTTTAGACCGTGGTTATTCCGTCTATAAGCCTGCACAATCCCGGTACGCAGCCCGATAAATGTAATACACTCTGTTTAATAAATATAAATGGGTCGTATATATATACATATATATATATATATATATATATATATATATATATATATATATATATATATATTGTGTGTATTTAGGCAGCATTTTTTCATTCATACATGTTTCATTAAATAATAGAGATAAGTGTTGTCTATATATTTTATGTAAGTTTTTTTCATATCGTCTGATAAGCTTAATAATGTTATTACTAATGTTATTAAGCTTATCAGACTATATGAAAAAAACTTACATAAAATATATAGACAACACTTATCTATATTATTTAATGAAACATGTATGAATATATATATATATATATATATATATATATATATATACATATATATATATATATATATACTCACTCACTCACTCCCTAAGAACCAAAATAACACATACTCACTCACTCCCTAAGAACCAAATAACACACACACACTTAACACAAACGCATCCCATTTCCAGGAACCAATAAAACTGTCAAAATGACCAAAGGAATTCAGAGCAGCATGAATCCATCCAGCCCTTATCTTAAATAACAACTTAAAAGAGACTGTTTGACCAACACAAGGACTGGCCAAAATTCATGTTAAAAAAATTTAAAAAAACAAATGAAAACTGCAGACAAAAGTTCATTTTTTCCATCAAGACATTCATTTCTGTAGTGCATTGCTACCAGCAAACTAAACTAAATGAAATAATAATAAAACTAAAGAATATTAATATACAACCCAGTGTGCCTGAAGATTTTAATTTTTTAATATTTTTTATTGTTCAATATATATATATATATATATATATATATATATATATATATATATATATATATATATGCATATGTGTGTGATGTTCTTTTTCTAAAATTCTTAGACACTTGTTAACTGGTATATATGTATAAGACGTTGGTGGGGGTATATATGTACAGAGGAAGAGAAGATCGAAAAACACGAGCGTCAACTTGTATCTATGTATCGAAAGAAACGCGGAAAATGTAGGAACTGGGAATCAGATGGAGTTTGGGAACCAGCGAAAGCAGCTCATCGGAGCAATTACCGTGAAAGTATTTGTAAAAAAGACAGAGAGAGAGAGGCGACGGCGCGTCTGTGAGAGAGCGACTGCAGACGAGATGCCCGATCAGGGCCAATTACATTGCATATATGTCTCTGGATCTTATCAGGAACCCCGAGGCAAACAGAAGGAGCTCCAGACCATATATGGCAGCAATACTCCATGCAAGGGCGTTTGCTCTGTAACAATAAATACATTGAACTCTTTTTGTGGATCATTTAATATTCTATATTACTAGGATCCACTTGTATTCTATACCAACGAATTTGTTACCTTCACCCATCACTCTCTCTCTCTCTCTCTCTCTCTCTCTATATATATATATATATATATATATATATATATATATATATATATATATATATATATATACACGTGTGTGAATGATATTTTAAAAATTGTTTTTTTTATAAAAGTCTTAGGCCTTTGACGAAGGTTATATTTGCATTTTAAGATTTGATCTCCAAGTTAGCCATGTTTTTCTTTGTCATATCGAAGATTAGATTACTTGACGGAATGTTAATTGTTTGCTGAGCTGATTGTTCCTAGGAGGGGAATTACAATGATTTCTATGGCTGTTGCTAATTTTTAGGGGGCACTTTTAATCTCGGATGTTATCGGGTGCGGTTGTAGTGCCTGGTTGTGTATTTTGGGTCCGTAAGGCTTGGCCTACACAGAACATCGTTTGTACCCCCACCCACCCACTTCAGCCGCAGTCCCTGTGAAAATGTAAACTAATTTTAGTGTGCAAATTGTTACACGCGGTTCCCATGACTTAAATCCGGTCGCCCACTCAAAACACTCTGGCGACGGGATTAAGGCTTAGTCAAGTAAAGTCAAAAATAAAATCACTTCAGGAAAACTGAAACTGTCCGTTGATTAAATCAAATTGCAACCAGTCATTATCAAATAGTTTTGTGAAATAAAAAACTTGTTACAACGTGGGTATGAACAGAAACGGGAATTCGATATATTTAAGCAGGAAAAATTGTATAACAGTAAATTTTATTCGTCAAATTTCAAAAATAGTAAGATTGTTTTCAATGTTTTTTTTTACGGCTTATCAACTTATCAGCAGGTTATTTAAAGCCAGAATATACTGAGAGTCCCCAAAAATGCACTCAGTTTTGACTTCGTCGTCAGTTTAAGTAGTTATAAACCGGCATTGAACTCCATTTCATATTTAATTTAAACCGTAAATCATCTTTGTAAATCAATAAACAATAATATTTCTTAATTTTAACAATTAATCTTGTTTTCCAGTCAATAAACACCACATTTAGTGTCGTTTAAATACAAGTACATTTTGGCGGGAACACACCGTATTTTTGAGATTATAAGAATTCTTTGGAGATAATAATGGTTTACTTATACAAGTCTTACTAATTAACCCATAGCTATAGGGGAAGAGGAGGTGGGATCATACATTTCCCAGGGGTATTTGTGCGTAGGTAAATATAACGAACCCGACTGGAATTGGAACTCAGCTCATTAACTGTCTTATATATTGATTTATTTCTAATTCCTTCTTTAAAGTCTACTCTCCGATTTCCAATTCTGAGCCGGTCACCCATTTAGGTACTGACCAGGCTTGACGTTGCTTAACTTCGGCGATCGTATGAGAAAACGGAGTTTCAACTCGATATATCTGCAATCCTTAAAAATATTAAGAAGAAATTCTGGAGAAAATATCTGCGTACTTGATAGAAACAGAGAGATTTGGGAAAAGTGACTGAGAAACTTAAAGATTTCGTTAACGAATGTTGGATTGCTATATGAATCAGGAAGAGACAGTAAATGCTGGACAATCTTCCCACAGATTAAGAGAAAACAGCAATAGAAATATAATATCCTACAGAAGGATACTGAGAATTCCATGGAGGGAGCAAGGAAGCAACGAGAAAGTCTTAAAGGGAATGGTAACCCAAAAATGCATGCAGAAAGAGACGGTTGAAATTCTTTGGACACATAATGAGGATTGAGGGCTTTGAAAATTTGACACTCACAAGGTATATCAATGGCAAGAAAGATAGGGGAAGGAAGCAGGCCATCTACCAGACGTGGGAATGGATGGCGTAATGGAGGGAGTGTGGCTTGGCAAAGGGAGAGACGTTGCTAAGGGCCACGAAGGATAGGAAGCTGTGGAGAGCCATGAACACTCACTCTCTGAAGGAACTTGACGCAAAGAAGAAGAAGAAGAAGAAGAATAAGAAGAAGAAGAAGAAGAAGAAGAAGTAGTATTTCAGCTGTTTCTTTTTTGACAGCGCCTGCCGGAGCAGATTGTTGATCTGTTCAAATATGGTCTTTCTTGTTTCTCTGTCTATCGTCGAAATTATCCTGTCAAAACCCCATCTGACGGCCAACTGTCTCGTTATATTATAAGTTCTGGTGAAGGCCATTATTTAAAGAAGTAAGAGGGTACAAATGAAGTGAGTAATAATTAACAAGACCTTTCTTTCTTTAACCCTTTTCGTCTTGTTTCAAGATAAATTTTAGTTTTAACCCTTTTCTTTTTGTCTGCCAGTGTCACATAGTATCACATCTCTACAGAAGGATGCTGAGAATTTCATGGAGTAGGTAACTAAATAAAAATGATGGCAAAAAGAACACTTACAGTCAGACTGAGAAAGAAAGAGACAGCTGAAATTCTTTTGGACGTATAATGATGAATGTGGGCTTGGAAAATTTGACACTCACAGGGTATATCGATAGCAAGAAAGATAGGGAAAGGAAGCGGACCAACTACCTGACTAGCTTGTGTCAATGGATGACGGAATAGAGAGCGAGATGCTTGTCAATGGGAGAGCCGCTGCTAAGGACCACAAAGGATGTGTACTTCTGTCGACCCACGATCGCCAACGTACTGAAAGAACACAGCACAAGAAAAAGAAGGGGGAGTTGTTTACCTGTAAGTGTAATTATTTGCATAAAATTTCTTTTTACGTATGAAATACCCGGATTATTCTGCATCAACTCAAAGAAAATGGCGTATTTACCAAGTTAACAATGAATAAGGGATTTTAAAACATTTTTATGAATAAAAGATAAGGTATAGTTTTATAATTTAGCAACATTTGAATTCTGAATTCAACTGATTACACTACTTGCTAAGATTTCGAAAAATGCATAATTCGTTTGTTTGTTGTTTGTTTGTTTTTTAGATGGGTGGTAGCAAATTTTTGTCAACTAGACATTATTTAATTCTTGTAAAAACAATATTTCAATGATTTTTTCACACGGTAAATCATGAAATGATTATAATCCAATTTATTTATTTTTTATTTTATCGCTAATAGGTTTTTTTCGAGGCTCGTAGCAGATTTATGTCACCTAGAAATTATATAATTCGTATAAAACCAATATTTACATGTTTTCTCAGGTCAAATCATCAAATGATTATAATCCAATTTATTTTTTATTTTCTTGCTAATGGTTTAATTTCTGTGTCTGGCAAAATAGCCACAAGTGAACGTTAAATAGCATTTCCTTCCATTTTTAGTGGCTTCAATGAAACAACATACACTAGAAATAAAATTAAAATAGAAATATTTTCTTACTACTAAATATCAACCAAGTATCTTCTTAAAATGCAACTTTGAAGTAACAAAATTGGCGAATCATGCTCTTTTAAAATCAGCCAAAATTGACAAATTTCAAGAGGTCATAACCCCGGAACTAAGATCCTAGGAAGCTAACATTTTAGGGGGGTCGTTGCACACCCTCTGTAGTGAATGTTGTGTTGACCATGTTCACCATAGTCTATGAATATAGAATCCAGCGCAGTACGTAATCTGTTCAATGAAACAACGTTAAAGATTAACACTCACAAGTCAGACACTCTACTGAATCTGACTATATCGCCAATAACACCAGCAGATGTTCCGTAATTCTTCAGTCTTCGATATCAAAGGCTGGCAGTGAATATTCCGGGAAAAAAACATGGCCGCCTTTATACACGTCTCACTGACTATTTTGAGCCTTCTTATTGGTTAATCGTTCTATTGGTGAACTATAAAATGAGTCAGCTCATTTTGGCTGGCTTACTAGTACACCAAAGTAGCCAAAAACTCCAATATGCTGGAATTTTATCATTGATGAAGAAGAGACTTGTAGCAACAGAAATGCAGTTCTAGAGAAGGCTGCTGAGAATACCATGGACTGAACATATGAATAACGACGACATTTTTAGGAAAAATAGAAACAAAAAGGACACCTCTACTTAACATCGCGAAAGAGACAGCTGAAATTTCTGGGGCTCATAATGAGGAAAGAGGGCTTGGAAAATCTGATACTGACAGGACAGATTGAAAGTAAAAGGGCCCAAAGAAAAAATGCATAACCTACCTGGCTAGCTTGAGCGAATGGATGGTGGAGAGCAGGGATTGGGAGGGTTGATCAGGTTCACCATAGTCTATGAATATAGAATCCAGCGCAGTACGTAATTCTTCATAACTACGTAACGCAATTTTAAACTCAGTGAAAGCTAATTTTTTATCTTTTTGGGTTATGACTGTCGTAAATGGTTTGAATGTTGCTGGTAATCCCTTTAAAACCATGGCTATTAGCAGCCCATCTGAGATAGTCTCACCTTCCATTTTTAAGGCATTTGTGACATTCTCAGCTCGTATAATATAATCTGTTACGGATTCATTTTCTCGTCTTCTTAACGAGGTTAGTTCAGTATATAAAACAATAATTTTGGGGTTTTCCTTTTGACAAGTAATGTTCACGCAATATTCTTAAAGCTTGGCGGCCGTCGTCGCTGGCTTCTCTCATTATTAAAGACAAACTCCTGTCATCCAGGCATTGTATTAATTCGGCGAACACGGTCGCATTTCTTTCTATAAAATCATCTTCTTCTTTCTGGTCATCTTGGCAAAGAATGATGTCATGAAGTTTTTGTATTCTAAGGTCGCCTAGGAATTTCACTTCCCATAATTTGTATTTTGACTCGTCTCCGTCAAAATACAGTCGTAATCTGGGCCCGTAACCTTTGTTGACCATGTTCACCAGAGTCTATGAATATAGAATCCAGCGCAGTACGTAATTCTTCAGTCTTCGATATCAAAGGCTGGCAGTGATAGCTGCATACCTTAGTGGCTGGTAGTGGCTCTTGGGAAGAAGCTGTCCAAATGGAACTTCCTCCCTATCAATGGAATACAAAGAGAATGAGGAGAGTACGCTCTGAGCTGTAAAGGTCTGAACTGGTGGAAATAAGGAATGTAGCTCGTCAGGACATTTGCCATGGAAATAGCGATAGAGTAGAGAGAGTCTTAGCTGTAAAGGTCTGAACTGGTGGAACTAAGGAATGTATCTCTTCTGAACATTTGCCATGGAAATAGCGATAGAGTAGAGAGAGTCTTAGCTGTAAAGGTCTGAACTGATGGAATTAAGGAGTTTATCTCGTCTGAATATTTGCCATGGAAATAGCAATAGATTAGAGAGGGGCTTAGCTGTCAAGGTCTGAACTGGTGGATCTAAGGAATGTATCTCTTCTGAACATTTGCCATGGAAATAGCGATAGAGTAGAGAGAGGCTTAGCTGTAAAGGTCTGAACTGGTGGATCTAAGGAATGTATCTCTTCTGAACATTTTCCATGGAAATAGCGATAGAGTAGAGAGAGGCTTAGCTGTAAAGGTCTGAACTGGTGGATCTAAGGAATGTATCTCTTCTGAACATTTTCCATGGAAATAGCGATAGAGTAGAGAGAGGCTTAGCTGTAAAGGTCTGAACTGGTGGATCTAAGGAATGTATCTCTTCTGAACATTTTCCATGGAAATAGCGATAGAGTAGAGAGAGGCTTAGCTGTAAAAGTCTGAACTGGTGGATCTAAGGAATGTATCTCTTCTGAACATTTGCCATGGAAATAGCGATAGAGTAGAGAGAGTCTTAGCTGTAAAGGTCTGAACTGGTGGATCTAAGGAATGTATCTCTTCTGAACATTTTCCATGGAAATAGCGATAGAGTAGAGAGAGGCTTAGCTGTAAAGGTCTGAACTGGTGGATCTAAGGAATGTATCTCTTCTGAACATTTGCCATGGAAATAGCGATAGAGTAGAGAGAGTCTTAGCTGTAAAGGTCTGAACTGGTGGAACTAAGGAATGTATCTCTTCTGAACATTTGCCATGGAAATAGCGATAGATGAGAGAGAGGCTTAGCTGTAAAGGTCTGAACTGATGGAATTAAGGAGTTTATCTCGTCTGAATATTTGCCATGGAAATAGCAATAGATTAGAGAGGGGCTTAGCTGTCAAGGTCTGAACTGGTGGATCTAAGGAATGTATCTCTTCTGAACATTTGCCATGGAAATAGCGATAGAGTAGAGAGAGGCTTAGCTGTAAAAGTCTGAACTGGTGGATCTAAGGAATGTATCTCTTCTGAACATTTGCCATGGAAATAGCGATAGAGTAGAGAGAGTCTTAGCTGTAAAGGTCTGAACTGGTGGATCTAAGGAATGTATCTCTTCTGAACATTTTCCATGGAAATAGCGATAGAGTAGAGAGAGGCTTAGCTGTAAAGGTCTGAACTGGTGGATCTAAGGAATGTATCTCTTCTGAACATTTGCCATGGAAATAGCGATAGAGTAGAGAGAGTCTTAGCTGTAAAGGTCTGAACTGGTGGATCTAAGGAATGTATCTCTTCTGAACATTTGCCATGGAAATAGCGATAGAGTAGAGAGAGGCTTAGCTGTAAAGGTCTGAACTGGTGGAAATAAGGAATGTAGCTCCTCCGAACATTTGCCATGGAAATAGCGATAGAGTAGAGAGAGGCTTAGCTGTAAAGGTCTGAACTGGTGGAAATAAGGAATGTAGCTCCTCCGAACATTTGCCATGGAAATAGCGATAGAGTAGAGAGAGGCTTAGCTGTAAAGGTCTGAACTGGTGGAAATAAGGAATGTAGCTCGGCTGAACATTTGCCATGGAAATAGTGACAAAATGTTGATAGACCTGAAGCGTTCGATCTGTTAGAAAAGGAGTTGTAGGCTTGAAAATAACTAATCGCCTACAAGTCCGCCTAATCGCTCTAAAACTCTGTCTAGGATGGTAATCTGGTTTGAACAACTCGAGCCCAGACATGGAAGCCATTCACCTATTTTAAACATGGGTGATCATTGCTCTCCACTGCTCCTTCCTTTCATAGCTCTAAGTGTTGTCTTTCTCTTTACTACCCCTTCTACACTCTGTTCTGTCATCCATTGACACAAGCCCTGTGAAATAGTTAAAAGATTGGTCGAAGGAACGAAGAACCCGGATGGAGAAAACGTAAATTCGATTAAGCCGTTGGCAGCTATCAAATGTCTGATATACCAGGCACCCTTGACCTTTTAAGGGGTTGAAGGTAATTGAATATGTTTCTAGATCTGTCAAAACTAAGGTGGAACTTCTTTTTTTCTTAGAATTTGACGTTATCTCATGAGATATGAAGAATGAGCCCCTGCGGTGAAAGGATGCCAGTGTGTCTGGGAAAATCTTCCTCCTGCTCCGAATCCATTATTCAGTTATTAATCGTATTTATTTTTAATCGTGAATTAAAATCTTTTCTACACATTCCGTTGTAACCATAAAGGAGCGTAAGGCAAGGATGTGTCTTCTCACCGGACCTGTTCAACCGGTACAGCGAGGCAATCCTGTGAGTATTGGAAACCCTACCGGGATTTAGCATTGGCGGCCACAATTTTAAGAACATAAGATACGCAGATGACACAGTACTGATAGCAGACACGGAAATGAAATGACAAAATCTCCTACAGAATGTAGCGACGCAGAGTGTGAAGAAGGGACTAAGCATAAACTACAAGAAGACTGAGTGCATGGTCGTCAGTAAAAGGATGAGCCCGAAAAGGCGATCTGAGGGTCGGGAACACTAGAATCAAGCAGACGCGGAAGTTTAAATACCTGGGAAGCGTCTTGGCAGAGGACGGTAAGTGCGACACTGAGATCCGAAGGCGTATTGCGATGGCCAAGGACACATTCCAAAAGCTGGACAGAGTACTGCGAGACAGGAGGATTTCTTTGGTAACAAAGAAAAGAATACTGAACTGTTACGTGACATCTGTCCTTCTTTATGGCAGCGAATGTTGGACGATTTTTTGCAAAGATGAAGAAGGGACTCGAGGCGACAGAGATGTGGTTCTACAGAAGGATGCTAAGGATATCATGGACCGAGCGTGTGAGCAACGATGAGAGAGGATGAAAACAAAGAGGAGGTTTATACTTAACACCAGGAAGAGGCAGATGAAATTTCTGGGATATGTAATGAGAAAGGAGGGCCTGGAGAATCTGATACTCACAGGTCGAATAGAGGGAAAAAGAGACAAGGGAAAGCGATATATGACATAACTGGCGAGCTTGAGCAAGCGGATGACAGAACGTGGTCTAGGGGAGGTGGCAGAGTGACGAAACTTATTGCGAGCTACAAGGGATAGGGAGGAGTGGAGGGTCATGATCGCCTACGTCCCGAAAGGACACGGCACATAGAAAGAAAGACTTACAAAAGAAAAAAGCTATTCTTAAGATTAAAATATTTCATAAAACTAAAAATCTTTCTTAAAGCTTTTAAGCTTTAAGAAAGATTTTTAGTTTCAATTGCATGCAAAGATTTTTAGTTTCAATTGCATGCAAAGATTTTTAGTTTCAATTGCATGCTAGTAGACTAAATTTAATATTCCTAGTAAGCAAATTAATTACTTTGGTGCATTTCACACCAAATTTATATTGATTGGAAATTAAATTAATGCATATCGATAGATCTCGCCAGACAAAATAATTCTCTTTTCTGTCAAGACAAAATAATTCTCTTTTCTGTCAAGACAAAATAATTCTCTTTTCTGCCAAGACAGTTCTATTTTCTGTTAGGATAAAATAATTCACTTTTCTGGCAAGACAAAATAAATCGTTTTTCTGTCAAGACAAAATAATTCACTTTTCTGTCAAGACAAAATAATTCTTTTTCTTGACAGGACAAAATAATTCACTTTTCTGTCAAGATAAAATAATTCTCTTTTCTGTCAAGACAGTTCTATTTTCTGTTAGGATAAAGTAATTCTCTTTTCTGTCAAGACAAAATAATTCTATTTCTTGACAGGACAAAATAATTCTCTTTTCTGTCATGACAAAATAATTCTCTTTTCTGTCAAGACAAAATAATTCTCTTTTCTGCCAGGACAAAATAATTCTCTTTCCTGTCAAGACAAAATAATTCTCTTTTCTGTCAAGACAAAATAATCCACTTTTCTGTCGTGATAAAATAACTATCTTTTTTTAAAACCGATATATATTTTAAAAATAAAATATACATTTTCTGAAGCCTTATTTTAGGAAAATTAACTGATTTAAAGCTTAATTAATCCGAATTAAAACAAATACCAGTTACTTTTAACTTAAAATAAAGCAAGAAGCATTTTTGTTAACACGATCGTGTTGTTTTCTAAACGCGTTGAGTGATTTCGAAAGACTGACGTTTGCCAAAAAATAATAAGGATTACAAAAGAGAAAGAAATAATTTAGCGAAGCCAGCATTTATAGTTTCTTTTTTTGTTACCTACCCTTTAATCTTTACCAAAAAAATAAATTTATTTAAACATTCTAATTTTTTTATTGGTTTCGGAGTATTTGGGCTTTACGTAGAAACTTATTTGAGAATATAGTAGAAAATTATCGATAAATTTTCACTTTATTATCGGAATCTATCATTTTATTCAAATTATATCGTGTACGGGCAACAGTATTTACAAAATCCGACACGTTTACACACACAAAATTCCAAAATGTTTTCTATATAGTGGTGGGGTCGTTGAACGGTAGTCGGGGGTGGTTTCTATTTACTGCTAATAAATACACATTACCACTTAGCCACCACAAATTAATACATAATTTTAAAAGATTTAAGTTTATAAATTATTCTAATTAAAATTCTAAAAAGGAAAACAGTTTTTGTAAAAATCCATGATTCAGCGAAAAGAAATATTCTTAAAAAAACACTCATGTCCATAATATATTTTACCCGCGAAAGCCATTTGAGGCTTTTCTAATTTCAGCTTCTTCTTCTTCTTTTCTATTTAAGTAATTCTTCTGAATATTTAAGTAATTCTATGAATCCTTTATTTTTAATATTGAGCACGAAATGAAAATATCTGCTTTACTTTTAAATCCTAAATTTTCAATTTATATATATATCTATATATATGTATGTATATATATATATATATATATATATATATATATATATATATATATATATATGTGTGTGTGTGTATATATATATATGTTAGGATTGAAAAAGTATTTCTGTGCTTATATGGTTATGATAGTGATCTGCAATTATTGCAAAATATAATCGTTTAATCTTAAGACTCACATAGTTAATATTCACTATTGAATTAACTCATCTGACAAATAAGTATGTACTTACCGAAACACGCACACGTACAGATACACACACACACACACACACACACACACACACACACACACACACATATATATATATATATATATATAATGTATAGCACATATAGTGCTGGTGTTAAAAAAACAGTGCTCGGTGTAATATAACAGCTATTAAGTATATATGAATAAATATACATATCATGCCTCACCGGTTGCGCGTCCTCGGTGTTTTATGCACGACGCAATTTTCAGGTGCTGAGTCTAGATGACCGTTCAGTGAGGAATGATGTGAATACTTATATATTGTAGGTCATTCTATTTTATTTTTGCTATTAGCTCATCATTCAGTTCTTCCATCTTTCCTTTGTTTTCTTTCACTCTCTCCCCCACCTCTCCCTCCCCCTCTTTCTCCCCTTTGTCCTTTTTATCCCGACGTGTCAGCCTGGATGGATTGATTCCACTTCTAAAAGACTTTCGGTCTGAAGCGATGAATATAAAAATCTTCATGAAATAAATTATAATCGAGATTTTTTTTAAGGTTTTTCTTCATTTGTTATTTTATTTCTCTGTAATTTACATTGAGCTCTCTTTGGATTAATGTCCTCCTTAGATAACGGCTTGGATTGAGGAATCGGAGAGCCGAGTTCGAATTCCAGTCGAATCCATTACATTCACTTACGTGCTAATACCCTTGGGAAAGGTGTGAATCCTCTTCTTCCCCTCCAACTATGGGTAAGTAGCAGGACAGACCGGGTCCTATAGCCTTGGATGGCAACTGGTCTAGGAGAAGGAAAACTCTGAATTCAAAACCTGCGGAGGGTCATTTGGGGACCTTGTGGCATCCGTTGCACCAGGTCCCTGTATTCGTCCCTCCAAAAAGTGTGGATGGCCCTGCACAAAGCCTTCACCACTATAATCAAATCCTGTGCAAGTGTCGGGCTTTCAGTTTCTGGGAACTGATCTGTCTGACCCTCATACGTCGAGTTCGACGGGAGAGTCCATCATATATATATATATATATATATATATATATATATATATATATATATATATATATATATATATATATATATTTTAAGAGGTGGTTCCACGCTCCTTAAAATACGCGGATCAGAGGCTTTGCTGCTGGACGTAGTTTATCGTCTTGCGTGGGCTGCGGATGTAGTTTATCGTCATACCCAGGACAGCCACTTTCAGGTACACACCAAAAAATAAAACACTTGAAAATGAATGTAGCAACATTTGAATGTACAACAAAACAAAGTATATATATATATATATATATATTGTTTTGTTGTACATTCAATATATATATATATATATATATATATATATATATATATATATATATATATGTTGTTTTGTTGTACATTCAATATATATATAAATATATATATATATATATACATTGTTTTGTTGTATATTCAAAGATATATATATATATATATATATATATATATATATATATATATATATATATGATTGTAGGCCGCACTTTATATATATGCATATATATATATATATATATATATATATATATATATATATATATTTTATATATCACATATATAATATATTTTATATATATATTTTATATATATAATATATATATGTATAAATATATGTATTTTATATATATATTTTATATATATAATATATGTAATATATTTTATAGATATTTATATATATATTATATATATAATATATATATATGTAATACATATAATATATATAATATATTTTATATATATATGTATATACAATATATATCTGAGTGTATATATATCTTTGAGTATATATATATATATATATATATTGGGGGTTTTGTGTAATATTGTTATATATATATATATATATGGGGGTTTGTGTGTAATATTGCTCATTGAGTGCTAGTGTTAATAAAATTGTGCTCAGTGCAACATAACAGAGCTATATATTATATATCAATAATAAATATACATTTTTCCCTCACCGGTAGCAAATGTGAGTTTCATGCACAACGCGATCTTCAGGTGGTGAGTTTAAATTGACAATTAAATAATAAATAAATTTATATATATATATATATATATATATATATATATATATATATATATATATATATATATACTTCTATTCTATGTATATTTATTTATATAGAATAGAAATACAAATTTACCTAATTCGAATAGTTATTTCAATCAATAAGAAGACATATGTTGTCATTGTCAACTCAGAAGTGTGAAGGAATAAAATAGGAACTTAAAATTTAAACATTTAAAATATAAAAAAGAAGATAAAATGGAAAAAGAAAAGAGAAATAACTGCTACTGAATAAAAAAACAAACCTCATATTTAAAATGCATTTTCTAGTCATATATGCAATTTGCTATCTGAGGAGAATTTGGAATCCATGTTGTTATGCATTGAAAAGAAATTGTTAGAGGAATCGGATGCGAAAGCAGTTATCAAGGAAATCGCACAATCATCTCGTGAACACCAATCATTGTTCTTAAGTACATGTACTAGGGTACGTCGAGGTGGTGTAATGGTTAGCAAGCTTACCTCGCTAGAACAATTACGACTGAGTAGTGTGTTCGATTCTCACTGGGTGCCCCCCTAATTTAGGCCTTGTGCCACATCTAAGCTGCTGTGCTTGGAAAACCACTAAGGCACTCCGAGGCTGTGTAATGGTTAGCAAGCTTGTCTCGCTAGAACAATTACGACTGAGTAGTGAGTTCGATTCTCATTGGGTGCCCCCTTAAATTAGGCCTTGTGCCACATCTAAGCTGTGCTTGGAAAATCGCTAAGGCACTCCGAGGCTGTGTAATGGTTAGCAAGCTTGTCTCGCTAAAACAATTACGACTGAGTAGTGAGTTCGATTCTCATTGGGTGCCCCCCTAAATTAGGCCTTGTGCCACATCTAAGCTACGCTTGGAAAATCGCTATACACTACATTGTAATTATTAAGAAATACACATTTTTTTCTACAAAAATTTTAAACGATTTTTTAGAAGAATTGGATGCAGAAGTCATCATTGGCCGATCTGTGCAATGATCTCTCGAACACAAACGAATGCCCTTAATATAGCGGACTGCATGCAATCATCTCTCGAACACAAACGAATGCCCTTAATATAGCGGACTGCATGCAATCATCTCTCGAACACAAACGAATGCCCTTAATATAGCGGACTGCATGCAATGATCTCTCGAACACAAACGAATGCCCTTAATATAGCGGACTGCATGCAATCATCTCTCGAACACAAACGAATGCCCTTAATATAGCGGACTGCATGCAATCATCTCTCGAACACAAACGAATGCCCTTAATATAGCGGACTGCATGCAATGATCTATTGTGCTATTGAACTGTCTGTTAATGTGTAAGTTGTGCAGTAAACTATTTTAAAATATCATCTAATTTCTTAAAAGTAAAAAATAAATAAAAAATTCATTATCTTGCATATTTATATGTCTACCATTCTTACTTGCTTTGAATATTGCTGCCACATCTGGTCTGGTGCTCCTGCTATATATTTAGAGATTCATGATAAAATCCCAAGAAAATGTTATTTTTCCTGACCTCGGCTTCAGCCACTTTCCCTTCGCTGTAACGTATCCTCCCTGTGACGTTTCTACAAATACTTTCATGGTAATCGTTCTCGTGAAATTTACGGTATGGTATCTAAACTTTGATTGGCGCCAAGGTCTCATTATTTTAGAGTTAAAATAACTAATGTAACCGTAAGTTCTATGTTAACAATTTCTTCTCTGCTCGCTTGTTGAACTCTGCTTCAACTTCTTGATTCCTAGTCAACTTTGATCTTCCAAAATATAAATGTAATGTCAATCGTTATCTTCTGTATTCTTAATTCTTGTTCTTTTATTATTCTCTCTCTCTTTTTTTTCTCATGTTCTATAACATTCAGTCACCCTTTCCATCTTAGTGGCTTTATTGCCTTGCTTGAAGTCCTATAAAAAGGCAACAAAAGAAACTTACTGTCACTTAGAAACCACCAAATAATACGTATTGGAAAACTGAAATAATAATAATAATAATAATAATAATAAAAATAATAATAATAATAATAATAATCTATTACTGCATAAAGTTTCCTTAAAACTTTAACATTTTTACGTAATCTACCATGCTGGCTAACGGTAATCTTAGGGTTGGCAGATTTTAAATTTAAGGTAATCCTTTCTAATAATAATAATAACAGTGTCCCAGATAGCATCAACATACAAGTTGCCCAGAAGATCGCTCTACTAGGAACATCCCATATACTAAGGAAAGTGTTATCAATTAAATGACAATTCTCCTATAGTGCCTAACGACCATATTTTGGAACCGGATTTATAGGATACAAAACAGGAAACATAACATATACAAATAATAATAATAATAATAATAATAATAATTCTATGGGACTACACAATAAACACTGACAGAAAAATCAAAGCCAACCGCCCAGACATTGTTATTAAAGACCACAAACAAAATAAGTGCCTCCTTATTGATATGGCAGTCCCTGCAGACTGCAATGTGTCTTTGAAGATATTCGAAAAACTGTCAAAATACAAGGACCTTGAAATAGAAATCTCAAAAATGTGACACATGGCAACATCAACAATTCCTGTTGTAGTTGGAGCTCTTGGACTGGTTGGAAAAGATTCCAGTGGGCTGATTGAAGGGATCCCTGGAAGTCCATGCCTCAAAGAGATACAAAAAATTGTTCTGACAAGTACAGCCCACACTTTACGAAGGGCTTTATCTATGTAATTATTTTTTTATTTTTTTTGCAGTGGAAAGTGTCATGATGCCATTTCTAACCTTAGGTCCCTGGGCGGGACCCGGAAAGAAATGTGTAAACGCCAGATATCAAAGGAAATAAAAATAATAATAATAATAATACGAATACTACTACTAATAATACTAATAATAATACTACTACTACTAATAATAATAATACTAATAATACTAATACTAATAAAGTCTATGGAAGAAAATGTCGCAATACTTGGGAGGCTTGCTCTTACTCGATATTCATTGAACGATACGCAAATAAATAAATAAAAGGTCATTGAGTTCAAATAACAATGTGCTTAAGGGGAAGTGAATGCTATTTCGCCTTTGTTGAGGGTCACAACCTTTTACAAGTACATGAAATCCAAATATTTGCAATCCTTATCCCAAAGATAAATTTGTGTGTTTCATAATGTTGAGATGAAGGTTATTTCTCCAGCATCCAGTATTTGTTTTTTTTTGTTTTTTTTTTTCTTTTTTACTTACTGATGCTGGCATTTGCATAACACTTACCTGCCACCGCAGTGGCAGCAAAATTTGATACCAACATCTGTTGCGTACTCTATATATATATATATATATATATATATATATATATATATATATATATATATATATATATATAAAAGTATAGTTTTAAGATATATTATATTTATAGAAAAAAGTGCTCAGTATGAGACATTAAGCATATATAAATATAAAAGTGTACATTGAGGCCAACACCGAGCGCGCGGTGACAGACTGTTCTATGTTTCAACGCAATCTCCAGGCCTGGGGATTGCGTTGAAATATGAAATACTGTCGGCGCTTGGCCTTAACCTCGGGATCCACTTATGCACGCACGCACACACACACACACACACACACACACACACACACACACACATATATATATAATGAAATGGACGAAGTTCGCCAATTATTTTAATATATTTTCTGTTTGTACGTGAATTTCATAGATACAGATATTTAAGTAAATACTCTGTCTATAATAAACAGTATTAACAACATTTACCAGCCTGAATGTCCGAGAAATTTCATAGAAAATATGCGTCCTCCGACAGGAATCGAACCTGTATCTAATACGGAAACGTCATATAGCCTGACGTGCTATACCATTTACCCACAGATGAAATTTCTCGGACACTTTGGCTGGTAAATGTTGTTAATACTGTTTATTATAAACAGAGCATTTACTTAAATATTTGTATCAATAAAAATAACATTTTTTTTTTAAGCTTATCACCCCAAGCAAGGCTGGAGGCCACTAGCACGCAAGGGGTTACAGAAGGTTTGGAGGAAGAGCAGATAGGAGTGGTAAAGGAGAGGATGTGGAGAAAGATAGTGGATCGATCAAGGCAAGGGGGTTACAGAAGATTTGGAACGAGAGCAGATAGGAATGAAAGGTGAAAGGATGTGGAGAAGGGAAGTGGATAGATCAAGGCAACTGGAGATGTCGATTGACGTTACACTTAAATAGTTGGAGATTGTATTTGTCAGGGAAACAGGAATAAGGAAAGGAGTTCCACAGGCGAGATGTGCGAGACATGAAGCTATTGGAGTAGAAGAAACGTTTCAACGGTGAAGAGGTGGGAACGGGATGCCAGCCTCGTAGGACGTTTAAATTCATGAGGCCTAGGAAATAGACAGAAAATATATTACAATAGAGACATATATATATATATATATATATATATATATATATATATTTGCTTAAAGACCAACGAAATTGCATATATTATATATTTAGCAATGGAAGTTAAATCTTATACAATTGTGGATCCTATTTAGAAACATGGCGGCATATAATTGACTGACTTGTATTTTACAGTTTATCAACACGTTATGGGTTATTTAAAGCCGTAATATATTTGGGATTGTACGAATAATTCTTTGTTTTTTTGCGAGTGTATATAACGTTGGCCATTTCTTTTTGCGAACAACAGGGATTTTCGCAGATACAAGTTTTACTATTTAACCCATAGTTGGGAGGGGAGATGAACTCAAACCTTTCCCAAGGTTTTTTGAGTGTAAATGAATGTAACGAGTTCGGCTGGAATTCGAACTCTGCTCTCCAATCTCGCATTCCTAGCCGCTATCGATTACGCTACTATTGCACAATATAGACACACACTTACAAACACGTATAGCGGTGTCAGAATTACAAAATTACAATCAAAATTTACATTTACAATATATCCCAGACTCTGTGTGTGTGTGTGTGTGTGTGTGTGTGTGTGTGTGTGTGTGTGTGTGTGTGTGTGTGTGTATGTATATATATATATATATATATATATATATATATATATATATATATATATATATATAAGTATAGGATTGGTATATACGGAATAAATTCCAATAACCAATAATTATTATTCTTAAAAGAGTGCTTAATACAGAGTAGAGCAGATATAATTATTTATTTAAATATAACATAAATATGTTATAAAATCACTACAAAAATAGCCATTTTGTTTCAACACTTATCGTGTCTTATCAGGTGATGATGTTGAATGTCATTACACCAGAAGTTGAAACAAAATGGCTATTCTTGTAGTGATTTTATAACATATTTATGTTATATTTAAATAAATAATTATAAATATGTATATATATCGTCAGCCTATTCATTATCTAGCTAGCTAGCTATCCTCAGCCTATTCAGTATCTATCTATATATCTATCTATCCTCACCCTGTTCACCTTCTCTCACTCTCTCTCTCTTTCTCTCTCTCTCTCTCTCTCTCTCTCTCTCTCTCTCTATATATATATATATATATATATATATATATATATATATATATATATATCCATAGTCTGTTCATTATCTATCTATCTGGCTAGTTAGCTAGCTAGCAAAACCTATTTGCAGCGACCTCTAATCTGTTTTCTTTTAATTTTATATTATGTTGGCTTGGGAAAGTAAAAATTATTTCAGGAATGGAGATATTTAAAAAATCCGGGGCGCAGATATATATTTTGATAAGATTGGATAACGGTGCTCTTGAGAATTTTCCATCTAAGTAAGTTACTTTCACTTTAATAAGTGTGGCATTCTTTTGATGAAAGTTTGGCTTCAATTTATTTCTATTAATGCATTTGATAATTTGTTGTGTATAATATCTTGTATTTGTTCATAGATACATTTTTAAAAAATCCTGCAAGTTACCCCTATGTATTGTGAAGAGCAGCTGTGACAGTTTACATATATATATATATATATATATATATATATATATATATATATATATATATATATATATATATATAGCATAATGAGAAGCCACGTATACTTTCTTGATATGTATATAATATGGAGAAAACAACTGAAAAGTTGCAAATTAAAAGAAAAAAATTGGGTGCTTTTTTTGTGAAAGTATTTATTTATATTTTTATATATATATATATTTGATATTTCAGATCTGCCCCGATCTTTCGTCAGAAATAAATTAAATAACTGTATTCAGAAGTTTGTTTACAAGTAGCGTCCGTCGCGAGACGTGGACGTCACGTGGTGTGGAATGCAACTGCGTTTGAAGATTTCTAACGTAAATCTAACGATAATATTTTAGATGTTGTTTAAAAAGGTTTTTTTTAACTATATCTAAAAAATTTTTTTTCAACTATTGAAATATCATTGATACGCAAATAAATACGCTATGTGCCGGGAAAGCAGTGGGGCTGGGGTGTGTTCATTGCTCTGGAGCAATGCAAGTGCTTTGCGTACGTACATCAGTCATAGCTCGAGCAGCGACGAGGAAATATGGCAGTGTTGAAGCAGCTCGTTCGGTGTTGCCTGTTTCATGCCTTTAAAGTTGGCTGGTCTGCAGCCGCATCAAGTCGGCGAATACAGCGCAATCCTTTGGGGAATAATGTTGCGAATTAACACATCACCAGATAATGGTTCCAGATGTTCAGGTCGGGAGATCTGTCCCTTTGTGAGGAACCCCGCACATTGCTATCATTATCCAGCTGATAATATCAGGAGTCATACGCATTAGGGTCGTAGGGGCATCACGTGCAATGAAGCCGCAGCAGAACTTGTGTGTCTTGGACAAGATAACCTGATGGAGCCCAGTTTGTATCCCGAAAGTCATACTACCTCGGTCTTATAATTTTGAGATCCTTGCTGTACCCTCAAAACGACTGGGATAGAAGAACAGGGGATGGCACCAAGCTCTGTTACTACAACAGTGACTAATTCAGAGGGGGTCACATCATAGACTAGGTTCAGGAGATGAAGGGATTTAAATGAATGCCAATTGTTCAGAAGGTTCGGTCGATTACTCAAATAAACCAGGTCTTCAGGATCACCTGAAATGGACAAAAAAAGAAAAAATATTACAGGCAAGTTTTATAGGCAAGTCGAACAGATGCAATGCAACTAACATTTTTTCTGGAAAAATGAATGCATAATCAGTTATATAAGAGAATTAAAAAAGTCCTTGCTGTTTTTTTACATCATGTGTTATCACTGATGCGCAAATAAGTAAATCAAGTGTTGAGAAAGTGGAGGGTTTGGTGGCATTGTTCTTGGCCAAAGCTGGTGTGTTGCGCACACACATCAGTCATAGCTCGAGTAATGGCGATAAAACATGGCAGTGTCAGAGCAGCCCATTTGGGGATATCTTCTTTATGACTTTAAGGTGGGCTTGTCTGCAGACGTATCAAGTTGCCAAATGCGTCAGGCCTTTGGTGATAATGCTCTGAGTGAACGCACCGCCAGAAATTGGTTTCAGAAGTTCAGGTCGGAGATCTGTTCCTTTGTGATGAGCCCCACACATTCCTATCATTATCCAGCTGATATATCACGAGACCCGTAAGACATTAGAGTCGTAGAGGCATCATATTCAATGAAGCCGCAACAGAAGTTGTTTGTTTTGGGCAAGATAGCCTGACGAAGCCTAATTCGTATCCCCGAAAGTCATACTACCTTTGTTTCATAGTTGTAAGCACATTTGCATAGAAATTTAATGGTATTCTAATATTAGCCGTTTCCCTACAAGGAAACATTTGGCGTTCATTAACTGAGCAGCCAGTACTCTTTCGGTTGAAATTTATAAAATCTCTCTCTCAAAACAACTTTTCAGGAAAACAGTTTTCTCAAGTCCAGTAGCTGTTATCGCTCTTTCCAGTATTGATGAAGGTTTCCTTCCTAACCTTTTAGTCAAAGTAGTGTGGAAGATCAACATCTTCATTATGTCATTATTTTCTCTTCGGGCTACAAGTGCTATCTATTTTATTTGTTGCTGCTGTCCAAAGTTCTTGAGTGATGTCATTTCTGTTATTTGGTACACTTCATTGTGATTATGTAGCGCCAGTCCACGAGGTCATTTGAAGGGTGGTTCTCGCTAAGACCTACTGGTTTCATTCGCTCGAGGTCATTTTTAACTATTGATCTGAGAAAGTGGATTTATACGGCCGACTGATTAGATATTTCTGAACGGGTTTGTCGCTATGCCTGACATCCATACGAAAGTTTGTTCTAGCGAGGATATTTAAGAACATGACTCCAGTTTTCAGTTTAATGTTTTGGTTTCGTAGCAAGCGGCGGTGTTGGGCGAAACTACCCCTAGCCTAGCCTAGTTTTTCTTTTGGAAAGGTTTATCTTGGGTGTTATTTCTTGCAACACTTAGTAGATGATGTTGATAAACTTTAGAAAGTAACTTTAGAAATGCCCTGGAAACGGCAAGAAACAAGAGTCAGGCAAAACCATTAATGAACATTAAATTTAATGCGTATTTAAAGTGCAATGACTAAACAAATAATCGTTCTTATTTAGATGCGACTTCATCACTGCCAGACGCACCATCTGCTGGTTTCGGAGTGTCATTGTCAAACTGTCATCAGGTACAATTGCTGACCCAAGTCCATGATACGCGCCGTCTGTAGGCAGCACGTTACATGTTTATATACTAGATGAAGCGATGACGATGGTATGTGGCACCTTCGGCGCAAAATCGTTTTGTGCATGTAAAGCATAGGCTGGTTAACTTGTTTAAATTGATACTCTTTTTATACCGGTGTCACTGTGTATGACGATAAACTACATCCGGCAGCAAGGCTTCTGATCATGAGGTTTTGAGGAGCGTGGAACGTCCTGTTAATTGCTGGTGTTCCCAGATCCACACTGACCCGGAATGGTAGCACCTGTTAGGGCCCCAACTATGGGCAAATAGTTAACTCCCAAACTGGGGTCAAAACACTACGAAAGTGTAAAAATAAGTTTTAATACCAGCAATATATTTTTGGAAAAAAAATTTATTACCTGCAATACATTATTATTAGTACATTTTTAAAAATATTACCAGCAATACATTTGTGAAAAAAATATTACCATCGATAAAAATCTTGTCGCCATTGAGGTTGATATGCCGTAAAACAAACCAAACCAGAGGTCACTAGACGGGATACAATCCAAAAGGAACAGCAATTCCAATGCCGAAGAAGTAGAAGTTGTCACTTGAAATATGACGCAACATGATCTCTCCTATCTCACCTGCTCTCCAATTTTGGCGAAATAGTTTTTTTTAATGCCAAGTAACTTCAGATCATTAGGCGACCATGGTTCTCCACACGTTCCTTTTCATTATAATCTGTGAATTGCCACGGCTTTTTGAAAAAGAAAATGTAGCGGTTTTCCCATTGTTTTCTCCACAGTTTTGCTATGCTCTGCTTCAAATTATAACTCTTTTTGATTCACTCCACATCAAAACCTGTCGGACGGATGTGAAAGTTACAAAAGCAAAATTAAAAATAAAAAAGCCGCTCTCTGCGCAGGACCTCTGAGCATCGTATCCGGATCACAAATCCTTAAATATTTAAATTAAAATATTACCTATTGGAGTCAATCATTAGCGTTTCCGCTATGGTAAAAACATGATGAGTCATGTATCCACGCTGACTGCTTAAAGGGACCCGCTCGGCGACATTCAAAGCAGTAGGCAGGCAGTCACAGATTTCACCAGCGGCCTCCCGGTCAACAAACCCAACACATGCTTCAATGTACACAACCAACTCTCCATTATCTGTCTATATCTCGAAGATGAGGTATTATGATTACTTGCATTATTTACATTATTCAGGACTGCTACCCTCATCTTCATTTTCATATTCACGACGTTTCGGCCTCTATATCTCCGAGATGAGGTATTATGATTACTTGCATTATTTGCATCATTCGGACTGTTATCCTCATCTTCATTGCCATATTTACAATGTTTCAGCCTCTATATCTCAGAGATGAGGTATTATGATTACTTGCATTATTGTCATATTCACAACGTTTCGGTGGTCGTACGATCCGGCCTTCTTAAGGTGACTGGAATTTCGAACCACTCCGACAATACTTTGTTGTTTTCATCTGATACTCTTGCAAACATGCGCCGTATGTAATCGTTCTGAACTCAGACTTGTCGTTCTTTGAGACAATTTAGAGAGCCCAGTAACCATTCTAATTAATTAAACTATAGCTGGGGAGGGAAAGGGATGGGTTCATGCCTTTTACGTCAACAAATGTTCAAATGTGAACGCAACACAGGGTTGGAATTAGGGAGTCAAATAAAAATGAAGATTTTAATGTTGATTTCCAAGGAAATTTAACTTAGTAACAAAAGAAAGTATCATGAGGTTCACTGTTCATTTTATTTTATTTTTCAGGCTAAATATGTTTATAACATAGGGGTGATTACATAGTGGTTACGTAATTTGCACCAGAGCAAGAATACAACGTCACGTAAAACCTCCAGTTGAAAGATCGGCGCAGCACAATCTTCCTACCCATATTTGACCTTATGCTTAAATTAGTTTTATTAAATATCTTCGGCAAACATGGACATTCATGCCTGCATAAAAGCGAAGTGTTAAAAGGACGTTTCTTTAATATTGACATGGATATTATTTCAACTACCTTCACTTCTCGGCAATGTTTTGGCTTTGAAAATTTACAACAAAAATATTAAATATTGTTTATTTATTAGATTGTTTATTTACAAGAATAATTTTATATTTACAACGTTCTAAAAACTAATACAATTAAAACTAATGCAATGCAATATTTATCATTTACAAATTTATAAAGAAATAAATATAAAAACAATTATTTAAACGTAAATTTATAAACATTTACTAAATGATGTGAACCGATTATAAGGAAATCTTTATTATTTACCATTTTATAAAGTTCGAATAAGTTGGCAATAAGCCAATGTTTTGCCAATCATACCAATAAAGAATAAATTTAAAATAGTGTAAATAAACTATCTAATAAATAAATAGTGTCTATTATTTTTATTGTCAATTCTCAAGAATAAATAAATTGTATAAATTCACTTTCGTAAATTTAGGTTTAATTAAAATTCTGTTAATCGCTTTTTAAAACAATAAACATTGCCGAGGAGTGAAGGTAGTTAAAATAATAGCGGCGTCAAGGGAAAAAATCCTTTTGACACACCGTTTTTTTTCGAGCACGAAGGTCCAGGTTTGCCGTATCTTTATTTACACAGAGAAGTCTGCATGATGACCGCCATTCTCACTCAGAAGATTGACGCTATGCAATCTTTTTATGCATCCTTTCAAGAAGCAAAATCTAGTACCTTTATATTTTTATATATTTTCATATTCTATATACGTACACACACACACACACACACACACTATATATATATATATATGTATATATATATATATATATATATATATATATATATATGTATGTATATATATATATATATATATATATATATATATATATATATATATATATATTCAAATATGTTTCCTTGAATAATATAGACATATTATGTGTAATTATTTTTGTGATAATCCTTTCTAGTTCTTTAATCAGTTTCTTTAGTTTAAGATGAAATTCATCAAGGAACAAGGAAGACATCGTAGTTTTTTCCTACCCAAGTCCTTTCGTCCTTAGGGGTTAATTACAAAGACAAACTCATTGTAACTGTGATCGTTCTGGTGGTGGTTTTTAAAGACACGCGTCAATTCGTTCTGTTATATTTAATTTTAAATTTTAAATTTATCCGTTGTTGCTATGGAAGTTTTTGCAATATAAGGGAACTAATCAGAAATTGTTAGAAATGCAAGTCAACACGTAAAATAATTTTTGTGTGGTTGGCCTGAATTTGATATACAGGGCTTCAAGAATTTGTAATTTTTGCTTGCATGTATTTTCCTGTATTGTGACGGTGGGCAGAAAATGTGTTTTAAAATTAAAATATTGTGTAAAATTTAACCACAACACCCTGTCAGTCGTTTCGAATTCGAACTCGGCTCTCCGATTCCGCAATACGATCCGGTATCCATTATCCAACCGGGCCTTGTGTATCTTGAATACATTCGTTAAAAACTGATTTTAGACTTCTAAGAGGTTTATAAAAAGCAGTGATATGGTCGAGGCTTAGGGTTTAGATATGAATTGTGATTGTTAAAGGAGGAAAAAAGAAGAAAGAAATTAAAAAAAAGAAAAACGAAGATAAATATTATGAAGAAAATTTAATTGAGAAAAAGATATAGAAAAAAAAGCAAAGAAAGATTTTTTCATATGAAGTAAAAAAAAAACAAATGTTGAAGGAGAGAAAAATGAAAACAGAATTGAGAAAACAAATTCAGAAGTAGAAACCCATGTCTCAAGCATTTCCGATCTTATCTGTTTTCTGAAAGTAATTTATCACTCGCCATTTGTAATTTTTTCTGTTTTATTTATTTTATTTTTTAAGGGGAAGGGGTGCTTTTAATCAGAAATATTATTCGTGTCTTCCTGCAAGTTTCGACCATTTTTGTTTAACTGAGAGTCCTCATGGAAAAAAAAATGCCCCTCAGAGAAGTGATATTTAAATATGTGCAAATGAAAAAGGAAGACAAAAGAAGACCAGTTTCAGACGAGTTTTTCGTTTAACATATTACGACTATAAAAACGCACACGTCGTTTTTATATTCTTCGACCGTTAAGTCATAGTATGGAGCGAAAAACGAAGCAGTTTCTGCCGAGGTTTAAACATACGGCCTGTATTCCTGAGAACCCGTTCGACATGGTCAATACTTCACAGAGAAAAATCAGGAGGCGAATTTCTTTTTCTTAATCTTTTTCTCTCTATAATAATCTTTGATCTTCCCTACTACTAGTAGACGTAATTTGGTTCGGTTTGGTTGTTTTACGGCATATCAACCTCAATGGGTTATTTAATGCCGACAAAATTTTTATTGTTGGTAATATTTTGTTTTGTTAAAAATGTATTTCTGGAATAACTTTTTTTTTCAAAAATGTATTGCTAATAATATTTCTGGTATTAAAACCTATTTTTACACTTTCATAGTGTTTTGACCCAATTTTCTTTTTTAACTATTTGCCCATAGCTAGGACCCGGGTCAGAGTGGACCTGGGAGGTTTTGAGGAGCGTGGAACCAACTCTTAAGCTGGTTCCACGCTCCTCAAAACCTCCTGATCAGACGCCTTGCAGTTGGACGCCATACCCATGAAGCAGTAGAAGTAATAGTCTTACTTATAAATTTATTTAATTACCTTTATTTATCTTGCTCGTTTGAAAGTTCTAGGAGACATAATGATAATGGTAATCATAATATTAGCCTTTTCCTTATAAGGAAACATTCGGCATTCATTGACCGAGCAGCCAGTGCAACTAGAGTTACACTTTTCTTCACTCCCTGACCATCGGGCTGGAATCAAAGTGTAGTATCTGTTCTCTTCATCTCTAATTGTAATGGTAATATTAGCCGTTTCCTTATAAGGAAACATTCGGCATTCATTGACCGAGCATCCAATGCTACTAGAGTTACGCTTTTCTTCACTCCGCCCAGCTTGGACAAGCTATGACCAGCTAAGATCAGCCAAGACCAGCTCTGACTAGCTTGGACAAGCTAAGACCAGCAAAGACCAGCGGCCCGGGTCCCCACGTTAAAAACCGACCTTGTGTCACAACCTGACTCAGTGGGGGGGCAAGTAGATACAAAGTGTAGTATCTGTTCTCTTCACCTCTAATTGTAATGGTAATATTAGCCATTTCCTTATAAGGAAACATTCGGCATTCATTGACCGAGCAGCCAGTGCTACTAGAGTTACGCTTTTCTTCACTCCCTGACCATCGGGCTGGGATCAAAGTGTAGTATCTGTTCTCCTCATCTCTAATTGTAATGGTAATATTAGCCTTTTCCTTATAAGGAAAGATTCGGCATTCATTGAAGAGGAGCCAATGCTACTAGAGTTACGCTGACACATCCGGAAGAGGCATGGCTCGTGGAACTAGAAAAATCTACCCCGGTGGACGAAATAGATGGTTCGGTTCGAAATTTCAATCACCTGAAGAAGGTCAGAGTGTACAACGGCCGAAACGTTGTGTATATCGGAATGAAGATGAGGATAACAGCCCGAATAATATAAATAATGTAAATAATCATAATACCTCATCTCAGAGATATAGAGGCCGAAACGTTGTGAATATGACAATGAAGATGAGGATAACAGTCAGAATAATGTAAATAATGCAAGTAATCATAATACCTCATCTCAGAGATATAGAGGACGAAACGTCGTGAATAAAGCAATGAAGATGAGGATAACAGTCTGAATAATGTAAATAATGCAAGTAAGCAAAATACCCGATGAAAGATAATGCAACTTCTATGAAATTTGTATAAGTTAAGATTATTATATCTACTATTAATAATTAGTTTAAACAAACAATAAACATACCTGTTATGAATAATCAAGAGTAGTCTCCCCTTGTTTGTTACTTTCCTCTTTGAGAGAGCTATTTCTGTTTACTGGGACTATAAAAGGACACTATACGCGAACCTTGTATTCTCAGTTGAATAAAGCTTTCTTAAATCCTACACCTGCGTACTTTTATCATTCCAATCCCATGAAAATAAGCTAGTAAAATTGAATCATGGAAATGCTTTTTCCAAGAAATTTAAGACTACTGTCAATTACCACGAGGAGGTAGAAGGTACAATCCAAATAACTACTACAATTAGTAGGTGAATTTAATTATAAAAATTTCCGTGAACTAAAATTAGTCAAAAACATAACAATATAAATACTTCTTAAGACTATTATGTTTACTAATAGTAGTGTAAATAAAAGGAAGGAAACTACTGTAAACTAGCAAAAAAATAATAATGTGAATGCTTCTTCGAATAAACTTATATCAACTATCACGAGTAGGTATAAGCAAGCAACGAAAACAGGAATTAAAATAAACTAGTTAAAAATGAATAACATAAATACTTCAAAGAAATTTGGATAAGTTAAAGCTATTATATCTACTAAAATTAGTTGGTGTAATCAAACACAAAAAAAATATCATGAAAAATAAACTAGTCAAAAATTAATAATATTGATGCTTCTCAGAAATTTTGATAATTTATGTCAAGTAGTCCTATCAGGTGTAACCAACAACAAAAATACCATGAAAGATAAATGATAATGTGAATGCTTCTTCGAGAAAATTTAACTGAAGACTATTATATCAACTATTATTAGTAGGTGTAAGTAAGCAATAAAAATAAGATGAAAAATAAATTAGTAAAAAATTAATAATATAAATGCTTCTAAGAAATTTGGATAACTTAAGGCTATTATGTCTACTACAATTAGTAGGTATAATCAAGCACGAAGAACATCATGAAAGATAAACTAAGCAAAAATTAATATGGATTCTTCTAAGAAATTTAGAGAACTCAAGGCTGTCATGTCGACTTCTATTAGGTGTGAGCAAGCAGTAAAAATATGATGAAAGATAAAATTTAATAATGTAATTGAATGTTATGTGATTCTATCCTTTCTATATTATGGTTTTTATTTAATTTTTCTTTAGTCTGGCACAAGGTCAACTGTTTTGCAAATGAAATATAGATGACAGGCTTGCTTCAGTTTTCTAAATAAAAGCGGTTTTCTCGTCTTGAAAATTAACTAACCTCTTAAACGAGAATGTTTTATTGGTATTTGATAAGCAGAACCTAACTAATGCAAGATTGAGCAAAGAAGAGTGTGCAGCGCCAGTTGATAGGTGAAAGGTGCCAAGATTGAAAATCAGCTTTAAAAAATGCTAACTTTTATCCGGCATTTATTATTGACGAGAAAAATGGAACTAATATATCCATTAAGTAGACCGAAGCGAAGATATAATTATGGATATTAACAATGCTTAGCAATTCAAAAGAAAGGTATATCTGGGAAGCTCGTCTTTCTAGGGTGGTGCCTTAACCAGCTAGGGTATGAAAGCCTTTATGATAAAATAAGGTTTTCATTTTTAACCATTCTATCTTTTTTCCCTTCCAACTTCGAAACACATGCTCTCTCTCTCTCTCTCCTCTCTCTCTCTCTCTCTTTCATGTCACTTCAAAACGTGGTCGGTAATGGTTCTCCACAGCTTCCTAATTTTTGTTGCTCTCAGTTATTCTTTGTCTATTATGTTTACACGCTGCTTCCTTCTGATCTTTTGACAATTTGTGTGCCCTGAGCGTGTTACATTCTCCAAGACTTCTTTCCTCGCTATATATCTTTTTCTGCTTGTCAGCAGCAGTTGCTTGTACTGCTCCAGAAGGTACTTGACGCCTCCTTTCAGGCTCACTTCAAAACGTGGTCGTTCACGGTTCTCCACAGCTTTCTACCTTTTGTTTATCTCTGCAATGCTTTGTCTATTATGACTCTTCTTTCTTTTTGTGGTTCTCCTTTCTTTATCCATTTGCTGTGTGGGCGACACCTTTTCCAATCATTCTTCTAGGGCTCTCACAACCTCCACGAAATATACGTGTAGTTTGCAAAAGTCAGATAAAACCAAAAATGGATTATTGCTGCCATATCTGGGCTGGTACAACAACCCATCCAGTAACCCTCTACCTTGAGTGACTCTTGGAACTTGTATTGGGTGAAAAACAGTATAAAAATCACCACAACAAATCTAACATCGTAAACACTCATATGCGTTTCACAAAAACATGTACCAATTTATTTAGTTGGTTTACTAACATAAAAGGTATGAATTTTCAGTCTTAATTAAATGGATGTTCAGAGATATCTGCTAGGCAAGATCAGGTTGGAAGGTACTGAAAAGAAGTTTTAGATTTCGACGGTTAGTAAATTTTAGTCTAGACGACTGCCATCTAACCCTGATCTGAATATTAAAAAAAAATTGTTACTTGGTTCTAATGCAAATCTGTCACCGCCTATCATCGCCGTTTTTTTTTTTTTTTTTTTTTAATAATAACCCATTACCACCTGCTTTTTCCTCGCCGCCTCTCGAATCTACGTGAATTTCCGTATTTGCGTGATTTTGACGTTCCCCAGGTCTAACTCACACCACTGGGCAGCCCCTTTTGCTGACAACAATATGAATATAGAATACAGCGCAGTACGTAATTCGTTCAATGAAACAACGTTAAAGATTAACACTCACGAGTCAGACACTCTACTGAATCTGACTATATCGCCAATACCACCAGCAGCTGTACCGTAATTCTTCAGTCTTCGATATCAAAGGCTGGCTGCACATATTCGGGAAAAACATGGTCGCCTTTATACACCTCGTATTGAATATTTTGAGCCTTCTGATTGGTTAAACTTTCTATTGGTGAACTATAAAATGAGTCAGCTCATTTTGGTTGGCTCACTAGTACACCAGGGTACCCAAAAACTCCAACACAACACATCTCGTCTTTTTCGTTCGTTTTATATACTCGTTATAACTTTTCTAAAAAAAAAAACAAACCCCAAAACCGTTATGGTCGGGAGATAAGCTATAGTAAGTTTATCTTTGTTGTGTCTGCTTTTACGTATGGCAAGGTTTAATGACCTCATCCTTTTGACCATTATTACTGAGTGAATTCGAATCTCACTACGTGTCGCATATTTGTGGCTTTGTAACAAGCTAAGCAAGACTTAATAAACAACAATATTATCTTTCTTGTTACACTATATCCTAGTCTTCCCACTGGGTGCCCATGACTTTCGGCCTTGTGCCACATCCAAGCTACGCTAGGAAAATCCTAGCCTTCCCTTAGTTTGTCACAAGGCGATATATTGAGTAATCAGTAAGTACGCTTGAGTTTCAAACAGACGGCGGGCGGCGGGATGTTTTAAAATATTTTTTTTAGTAATGAAACGCTTTGTACTAAAGTACTTGCAGCCTAGCTTGGATAAGGTAGGGAGGAAAAATGTCCCGGATAGATTTTTCTCCAAAAAATAAGAATCCTCTCGGGCACTCTATTTGAAATTTAAATGTAGTGTTATGGGAAACGTTCTTGCCAAACATTTCATCACAATTTTTGCTCAGTCCGATACAAGACTAGTGAGAGGTACCCAATGAGGATTCAAGTACTTTCTGCAGAAATGATCTGTGAGACTAGATGGCTAATTAGTATATACGTATACGTTACTGAATACATAGAAGCATACATATTGTTAGATATTGTTATTTACTAAGTCTGGATTAGTCTGGCACAGGGCTACAAATGTAGAGCGGTCAGTGAGTAATGATCTGCTTGGCGAGTTCACTAACCATTAGGCGCAATAAAGTCCTCGGTATTTGCCTCAACTCCGCCTGTCACAATGCCAAGGACCGGGAATGGTTAACTACTGCGGCAGGAGTGGAAGACTCTAATATAAAGGAGATCCGTCTTTACCAATGGACACAACTACGAAAAACGATTAATATTTACATATGGATTCAAAGATAAACCTATCATTTAATCTCAAGTATAATAAAAGAAAAACCGATTTCGACAACAACACATTGATATTTTGGTCTGTTCCGACGCTGAAAATTTCCAGTTGAATCTGGAACTGTGCAGTCATTGCTGTCGATATCTGTTGTTATGACTTCTGAAACTGTTCTTGCTGTTGGCGTGAAATCTGAGGAAGCATTTATGGTGATATTGCCATGTTGGTTTTGGAGGTCAGGCCCTCGTCGCCAACAATTTGTTATATCCCACCTTGTTAGGATGAACAAAAACGAATGAAAATAAAATACAATTGCATTTGAACACTGAATAAAACAACTTTTATTCATTTACTGTCTGAGAACAGCAAGGATTTGTTTGGATTGAAGCCATGAATTTCACACACGTGTCAGCTTACCGCCATGTTGAATTCAGAAGTGTCGCGCTTTTCTTCCATTCAAGGGGAGTTACTCAAATATATTTTGAGTTATCACAGGGGAAGCTAATTAGCTCCCCCCAACAGCATTCATTGAGCGGGGAAAAAAAAACAATATTAATATGTTTTTAATGAATCAACTATCAATAAAATTCCACCATTCCCCCATACAATAAAAAAAAACCTTTGAAGCGTATGGACGACCCACAACACTTTTGATAATAAGGATAGGGCAGTGAGGTTTGGAAAGCGTTGATAAGAGGTACTTACAAAGTTGCTGAACATGAGAAATGACACTGTTTTGCAGTAGGCTTTCAAGCCGAAGCAGCTATGATGATAGTAGTAATAAACACCTTTGAAAATGGCTCGTGGTTTTAGCTGAAATTAATCAGATATGGGAAAATTCGCATTCAAGCTCCAACCGGAAAGCAGAAAAATTAATAGAAATGTTGAAAGTATCATTTTAAAAAAAAAAGGCAAAACAAAAAACAAAATTCTTCCATTTATTTTCTACCCATTCTGAAGAATTTTCCATCGCAAAACTCGGACTCTTCAGGCCGAGATAGAAAATTTTAAACGGCTTTTTTTAAAGCCACTCATTTTTTTTTCTCTTTTTAGTCTCGAGCAACGCCAGCTTGGGAAAAAAATATGATTCAATTATTTTAAAAACACACAAATGCATACACAACACATCTTTTCTTTACCCACCTGATGAAGCCATTAGAGGTAAAATGCATTATTGGATATTATTTTCGAAACGTACTTTCATGAACGCTTTTCCAAATGTCAATAACTTATGATAACACAGTCGGGATTACATACTCAAATTTATTAAACACACACACACACACACACGCACAAATATATATATATATATATATATATATGTGTGTGTGTGAACATTGAAATCAACACTCAGAGGCGACAGACTGTTTCATGCTAAACACAATCGACAGGCCACATAATGATATTTTATGCTATAAAATATAAGCTTCACACTCTAATATATTTACGACATCAGATCCGCAGTGCAGTAATGATCAGAATCTGAAATTCTGTGGAAAACTACTAAGACACTTTACCCCCCCCCACACACACACACATATGTACATATTTAGGGTATTGAGGTATTGTCTTCCACTTCTTTAGTACTTACGTTCGGATCCGCGTATAATAGATCGTGTCCTTTCGCTGCCTGATCTAGTTTGTTTATTGCCGGTGAGTATTTCAGTGGCTTAAGATCGGTTCCGGGGCCCAAAAATGTATAGCCTGGGACGGTGAACTCGACTAACTTTCGTTTTTTACCCCGGTCCTCTCTCTGTTTTGGCGGTGCCATCTAATTCCGGTTCCGCTTTGAATTATCTCCCCTTAGTTAGTAACTCTTCAATTACTATCTCCAGTGAAATTCTTTTTTCACATCAAAGGCAGTTCTCTTTACTAGTATAGACACTATTTCTTCTCAGTCAATGCCACGGTGCAATGACACGTTAACCTTAAGAATACCTGTCTTTGATAATAATGAAATTGAATGATTATTTTCAAAGATAGGTATTCTTAAGGTTAACGTGTCATTGCATCATTATTCAAACATATATTATTAAATATAACAGCCAACGAATGTCTATTATGTTTGATCATGAACCGTTCTAAGCTTCGTATAGTGGATTTACTCTCGGATGTTCATCATCAAAGATGGCGTCCTGTTATGCTTACATAGAAGTTTGCTATGCGACGATAACGGTCGCAGAATAGCAAACGCAGGTCGTAATTTTCATAATGCGGTTCTATGACGTCGTACATGTAATAGTACAATGCATTTAAACACATGGTTCTGTTGATAACATTTCTTTTTGTCACATGGTTACGTTGTCTGTTATATTCAACAATATATGTTTGAATATATATATATATATATATATATATATATATATATATATATATATATATATAATATATATATATATATTATAATAAAAAGAAAGAACAGTAATATATATAATCCGGTGCTCTTATTGATATTTTTATTTTTACAAAACAGTGTTCAATGTAAATTTACAGAGCATAAATATTATAAATTAACTGATTTAAAATATGGTTTCTTCGCTACACAGGAATTACCATGTTTCAAAAACCCAAGTTTAAAACTTCAAATTTAATCATATAATTAAATTAAAAGCATTAGTTGTTTCATCTTTAAGCGAATTTTGCTTGAAGATGTGTACCAAGTTGAGTGAAAAGGTTTTGGGATTTTCACTACTGATTTTAAGCAACATGCATCTCCATGTTATATCTTTCATTTGATACGATTGCTAAATTGTTTATTATTTCTATCCATGTTTTATATATAAACATAAATTGTTTATTCTTTTTTTTACAGCTTTGATAAAGAGTTGGGAAAATAATTACAATTGAAGCCATTTTACGGTACCTTTAGATAGGACTGAATCCAAGGGCAGCTGTAAAAGAAATTCATGATGTGGATGGCCAAAGAACTTTCAAAAAATGTGTGGCGCAAAACTGGCTCAAGGACGGTAACAGGAACCCAACCCAAAATTCAGGGAGACCTTCTCTTGTGGAAGATGAGGTCTTTCTTGAAATGGCTGGACCACAGCCAATCACAAACACTCGTATATTGCCTGCAGAACTTGATCTTTCACAAAGCACCATCAATTGACACCGCCGTAACAAGCACGGGCCTTGTGAACACACGCTGTCGAAACGTTCCTCATGAATTGACCAATGACCAGGCTCGTAAACGTGTGAAAATTTGCAAACAACTGCTAGTAAATCCTCAACATGCCTGCTTTTGGCGTCGAACTGTAGCTGCGGATGAAAAATGGATCTATTTCTTGGGAGAAATCATTGATTTCGTTCCAGCCAGGCTTCCGAACCTCTTGTGAAACAAGGGCGTTTTGAACAAAAGGTCATATATGTCTGGTGAAATTTCGAAGGGGTTGTTACTCTTTGATCTTATCCTAGATGGCAACGCTGTAAACGCTGACAACTGCAGCGAGTATATGAGGCTTTGAAAGCCCACTACTTGGCATTGGTCAATCAAAGACACGCCCCTCCAACATGATAACGCCACAACGCCTACTGCTGATGTGACCAAGCGTGAACTTGGGGAAATTGAGGGGCTGAAAGTGATGCCACAATCTGCTTACAGTCCAGACCTTGCACCATCAAATTACTACCGTTTCCGAGCTATGGCTTGTTTCCTTCGCGGACAGGTTTAACAATAGGGATGAGGTTGAAAACCGGTACAGTGAGAGCTTTTTACCTCTAAACCAACTAAAGAGTATAAACGTGGAATTAGGCTTCTAGCGCAACGATAGCGACAGGCAATAGAATATGATGGCATATATTTTAATGAATAAACGCTTTTTCTATCTAATTTGTTTAACCTATTAAAGGTTGAAATACGAAAAAAAACAACTTTTGACTCAACCGAGTATACTGTATGTGTATCATGCAACCATTCAGCTTAGAGGTAAATAATTGACATACGAAAGGTGGGTAGCCCGTTAGAGATCGAGCGGAAAGATGGCAGCTCCCGTGTACCACGAACCGAAGATATCTTCCTGCTAGGCCCCCTGAGAGCATGGATTATTCCTGCTGGATGATAGCACATCAGAATATTAGAAAAATAGTGTTTATATTTTCACCTTCAAATGAGGTGTTAGATGAAGTGAAGTAGCCACCTCAGTCTGAGCGTATCTTCGAAGATTAGTTCACAAAAAATAATCATCTTTAGAAACAGAAGCGGGGTGTTGGGTAAGGGGGAAAAGCGATGTGCAGATTCGCGGGCAGCAGACATTTTGAAAACATGCCCAAAGTAAGTACGTATCATAAATGAATAAGAGTATACAAGTAGCAGTGTCTGTTTCTTTAGTGACATATTGCCTTCTCTCTTTTTCTTTCCCTTTCTTTTTCTCTCTATCACTATATCCCGCGTTCACCTCCCTCTGATTCTTTCTTTCTTTCTTTCGTGCAGCCATTATTTCTTTCTTTCTTTCTTTCTTTCTTTCTTTCTTTCTTTCTTTTTTCTTTCTTTCTTTCTTTCTTTCTTTCTCATTAACCTTTTCTTATCTCTGTCTGTTTTTCTCACAATTTCTTTCTTTCTTTCTTTCTTTCTTTCTTTCTTTCGCTCGTTTTCATTTGCAATTTCTATTCATTTATTTCTGTTCTTTTATTTTTTCCCCTTCTTTTTCTCTACATTTAACTCTTTTTCTTTCTTTTTGTTTATTTTTCTCACCTTTTCTATCTCTTGTTTTCTTTCTTTCTTTTTTTTTTATTGCTATCGCCTCTGTTACTTTTCTCCTCTCTATCTCTTTCAGTATGTCTCTCTTCCTTTTTCTTCCTTCCTTTTTCTCTTTGTTTTTCTTTCTTTTTTATTCTTCTCATCTTTTATATCTTTTCAGTTTTCTTTATGTCTCTCTCTTTTCTGCTCTTTACCTTATTATTTTCCCCTCTGTATCTCTTTCAGTCTCTCCGTTTTTCTTTCTTTCTTTCTTTCTTTCTTTCTTTCTTTCTTTCTTTCTTTCTTTCTTTCTAGTAACGCCGTCCTGTCTGTTATGGCGTAACAAGAACTCGCAGAGTTTTCTGAGCGAAATCGTTATGAACGTCTGTCTGTAGATCTGGCAATTCCATTACGTAGAAAGCTGTGAAAACTTTTCTCCCAAACAATTTGAATCTATTCTTGCCTCAAGACTATTTATACTTAAAAAAAAAAAGAATATCAGTGGTTTAATCATAAGTCAAAAATTAAATTACGTAGAATGCCGCGAAACTTTTCACCCCTACAATTTGAGACAATTCTTGCCTCAAGACCATGTGTACGATAAAAAAAGAGACCAGTGATTCTTTCTCCAAGAATAATAATTGCCTAAAAAGACACGACAGTTTTCTTTCAAATTATTTGAGACTTCTTACCTGAAGACCATCTGTTCATAAAAAGAGCATATGCGGTTTTAGCTTTTGTTTTGCCAAATTCCATTCCGTAGAAAAGCGCGACAACTTTTCACATAGACAATTTGAGATGATTTTTACCTCAAGACTATCTATATATATCAAAAAATGAACATCAACGATTTCATTTTTCCTTCAAACTTCTATTATGAAGTAGAAAGTGACAAATTTGGTGTGTATTATTTAATGCTGTTCTTGCCTCAAGACCATATCTACATGAAAAAAAAAATAACATCTACAGTTTTATGTTTCATGCAAAATCCCATTACGTAGAAAGCTGAGACAACTTTTCTCTCAGGCTATTTCAGATTAGTCTTGCCTTAAGACCATCTGTGCATCAAAAAAGAACAGCAATTGTTTTATTACTCGTCCCAAATTCCATGCGTAAAAGTTTTCTTCCAGTTAATTTGAAACTATTCTTGACTTAAGATCATCTGTACATAAAAAGGCACAACTGCGGCTTTATTTTTTGTCTAAAATTTATAATAAGCACTTATCCAAATATCTGCATCATAAAGTTTTCTAAAACAAACGTATATATATATATATATATATATATATATATATATATATATATATATATATATATATATATGAGGGTCATTCAATAAATAAGTTGAATTTTTCGGTATAAGGACTTCTAATACAGATAGAAGCTTACGCTTTTTTATTCTTTTTTGTTTTACTTCTTTTTCACATGGATTTAATTTCTTTTGCAGATTAAAAAAAACTTTGAGAGTTTTGGCGACTATCAAAGATGGCCGACCAAGAAGCACGCTCCAGGATTGAACAGCGGTCAGTTATCAAGTTTTTGATTGCTGAAGGGTGCAAACCAGTTGAAATTCATATGTATGGTGCCACATGTTTCAGCCAAAAAAATGTCTACGTGGGCTAAATTGTTTAAAGAAGGATGGAGCAGTGTTGAGGATGAAGACAGGCCTGGGAGGCCTACAGAAGTGAGGTCTCCTGAGGTGATCGAATCAGTCAATGACCTCATTCAGTCTGACAGAAGGGTGACATTGCAAGGACTTTGAGCTTATCTGTTGGGACAAACGCAGGGGTCATCAGTCAGAAGGAGTCATCTTGCATCATGACAACGCAAGGCCTCACACAGCAGCCCAAATGGTGCAGACCATCAACAAGCTGGGCTGGGAACTGCTCCCTCATCCCCCTTACAGCCCAGACCTTGCCCCTTCAGACTTTCACCTGTCTGGTCCCTTGAAAGCGTTCACGAGGGGCACGAAGTTTAAAAGTGACGATGAAGTCAAAAGTGTTGTCAGCGACTGGCTGAGACATCAGTCCAAATATTTTTACGCTGAGGGAATACGGAAGCTTGTGCACAGATGGGAAAAGTGTGTGACAGTGCTGGGAGACTACGTTGAAAAATAAAAAAATAAAGTAAGCTTCTATCTGTATTAGAAGTCCTTATACCGAAAAATTCACCTTATTTATTGAATGACCCTCGTGTATATATATATATATATATATATATATATATATATATATATATATATATATATATATATAGGGTGTAACAGCAAAATTGTCTAAATCGTGTAACAGCAAAATTGTCCCATTGTTAGATTAAGTTTTGAACCGTTGTATCTTTGATTAAAGATATCTTACTGTAATTCTCCGAGGTTTTAATAATACTGTCAGACGCTACTTTGAGATTTAAGACTATAATTACTCTCCAAGCTTAACAGAAGAATCGTGATGAAATCGATCCTAAGAGAAAATGACATGTTCATCATTAATTAATCATTAATTAATCATTAATTAATCATTAATTAATCATAGCAAAGGATCGGAAATGGATCAGGAGGTCACAACGGGAAGAGGAATCATCATTTCAACTTAGAACTAAAGATTAGAAAAGATCCAACGCAGTCCATAAGACGTTTAGCACATGAGAGAGAATTTTCATCTGTGACAGTCCAATGCGGTATAGTATGCAATATAGTATGCAGTATAGCGTCCCAAACCTCTTCACGCACATAATTGGAATACTCCTACATTTATGACTGAATTTATTCATTTATGAAAAGGAAATCTGGCCAGATAAAAGTTAGCAAAATGTTAAACCAGTCTGAATGAGTGTTTCATTTTTGAAATCGTAAAAATGAAGATATGTCCCAGAGAAATCAAATCGATTGGAAAATTTAGCGTCTGTGATATATCTTTTTCTTCCGACTTTCAGTCAAAACGGAATTGTCCATTATTTATCTGATGCAATGGCGGAACGTAACGTGCGCTTTAACTAATTAAGCAACGAAGGAACAAGCTCAATTATAACATGATTACCTGCTTTGCTATTCAAACCAACATTCTGCTTTTGTACCGGCCTTCTTCAGGTGTCTGTCTTCGTACTTGGTATCTTTCAATATTTTAATAAAACCCTTTATTCAGTTCACGAGGATAATGCGTTCTGAATCGGCCTTTTGTGTTTAGCCGATATTTCAGTTAATACCCAATAAAAATGCAGAATAATGTCCCAGAAACCCGCACGAGGATATTTTGGCTATTTATGCATTGAGGAATTTTGAAAGGAATATTTTCGGAAGTTCAAAGACCCTTAAAACTTTTGTTATATACCGTACCTATGGACACTAATGGGTATGTCCCAATCCTCATAAATACGTTGGACACTATTGTAAGTGTGGGTAACATGCTAAGTAGCAGTGGTTTACCTACTTCACGACGCTGGCGAGTATTGTATTTTGTTGATGTTTTAAAGGTTGCCATTTCATTTCTAACCTCCGTTTTGGTTAATCCTCATTCAGTAACCCTTTCTAGGTTACAATAATTTTAAAAATATTAAAATATAAGTTTGAACACTAAATCTTTCAATATATGTCGCCAGTGAAGTGAAATCGATTGAAAATTTAATTTTAAGTCGCGTAGAATTTTTGACCTCAATCAAAAAATTATATTTTTTTTTCGAATGTTTTTAATTATTTTCTATTAATAGAATATTCTGTCGACGTTTGTTTTAATCATTTCAGCCCAACAAAGATGATAACACCACGATGACGCCAGAGGTTACTGTTAAGAAGGTGTTTTTTCCTGGTACTTCATATCACATTTTCTAGCATAAAACATGGTTTTACATTTACGTATTATTTTTATATACTTTTGAGAGGTAGCTTTAAGTTGGTGTAAGTTGATAAATAGAGGGGGGGAAGGAGGACGACAGATATGGTCGAAATTGGAGAAGGAAGGGAGAGGTAGGAATAAATTTAAATCTATTTTTATTAAAATACTTAAGAGTAAGTGTGGTAAGCGCCATACATTGACCTATTTAATAAGTCATCACACAGGAAACGCGACAGAGAGAAAAAGAGAAGAAAAGATTTAAGAAAGCAAATGTGGAATCAGGGGTGGGAGGAAAAGCGGAGAAAGAAGAAAAGGAAGAATAAATTAACATATATAGGCACATTGCAGTTAATTTTAAAAAACACGATTGATATATTTTGCGGTTAACGTTTGACATTAATTTAAAAATTATCAACAAAATAAAATAAGATAAAGGAAAAATAATAATATGTGAATATAAGATAATCAAAAAATATTAATATTAACATTATTAATATTATTAATAAGGAATAAAAACAATAACAATTAAAATCTAAAATTTCAAATTATAAATTTTAAATCTTAAATTTATAATTTAAAATAACCTAAAAAAATTAAATAGCATCGAAAAATATATATATGTAGTATCGAAAGACATGTCGAAATTAAAACAAAATTATATATATATATATATATATATATATATATATATATATATACAGTGTAACCCGGATATAAGAGAGCTGTCGGGACCGGAGAATAAGTCTCTTATATCCGGGTTTATCTTATATCCGGGTTTGGTCTATTATATATACATAAAAACAGGCTCTAATTTGGGACTAGAGAAAATATCTATTATATCCGGGTTTCTCTTATATCCGGGTCTCTTATATCCAGGTTACACTGTATATATATATATATATATATATATATATATATATATATATATATAAAAGTGAACATTGAAGTCAACATTTATAGGCGACAGGCTGACGATTACATCAAGCATGAAACAGCCCGTCGCCTTTAAGTGTTGACTTCAATGTTCACTTTTATATTTACGCACGCTCTGTCTCTGATATTGAGCACTTTATCCCATAAATACAGCACACCTTAAGAGTATATATATATATATATATATATATATATATATATATATATATATATATATATATATATTAAATTATCTGTTTCTCTGAACAATTTCGTTCTTTTTCAAAAAATGATTTGCCCACGCAGACTGGGGTAGGTTATTCTAAATTTTGATCAAACTGAGCGCTGCATAAGTCTATGCATTTCAATGTCGCATCGCAAAAGAAATGACCATTCTCTAGACAAGGAAGTCGGCCGGAGTTTTTTGCAGCATGCAGACGTCTGTCCACAGGTTGAAATATGGCCTACTAAGTAAATAAGAAGTAGAGATAAGATGTTTTTATTTTCACACAAAGAGTATTCTGCAGGCATGTTGAGTCTTGCCAAAATTTATTTTCGATCTGTGTCAATTACAAACAGCTGTAGAATTTGACACTACTCTCGCCTCAAGACCATCTGTACTGAAAAAAAGAACATCAGCGGTTTTATCTTTCTTCCAAAATTCCATTACGTAGAAAATGGCGAAAACTTTTCTCTCAGGCTATTTCAGACTATTCTTGCCTCAAGACCATGTGTACATAAAAAAAAAACATCAGCGATTTTATCTTTTGCCCAAAATTCACTTACGTAGAAAGCTGTGCAAAATATTATCCGATAAAAGTTTAGACTATTCCTGCCTCAAAAACATCTGTCAGAAAAAAAAGGAATATTAACGGTTTTATCTTTCTTGCAAAATTTCATTATGTGGAAAATGGCGAAAACATTTCTCATAAAATTTACGACTGTTCCTGCCTCAAAACCATCTGTACAGAAAAAAAGGAATATCAACGATTTTTTCTTTCTTCCATTACAGAAAAATTTCGACCTAGGTTTCTTCTTGGGTTAAAGTCGGCATGGACGCTTCTTGGAGGTACCAGGTGAATCCGCAGTCCTTTGCATGGTTCGCACTAGCATGCTCATCCACCATAGCACTCAGGAACCACATTTTTCCGACTATACCAGTGTCACAGCTTTCGTCATAACAAGTGCTTATTTGCTACTCCTCGTAACAAATGTAATGAAGTCCTCGAAGAAGCTAAGTCATTGTTTGGTGAAAGAATGAGGCACCATATAGTCTCTAAAAACATTGGCTCTCGTGACTACTAGCCTTTCTGTAATAGGGTTCTAAAAAGGGGCAAAGTCTCTATTCACCCTTCTTCAATCGATTTGAGGTGTTATCATCTTCTGTTGATAAAGCAGAATATTTTGCTCGTAAATTCTCCTCAAACTCTACTCTTGACTAATCTGGAGTATCCCTGTATAGCTTCCTAGTTAGAACTGATTCTCTGTTGAATGATATGCATATAATCCCTCCCAAGTTTTCTGTCATCATCTCTTGTTACAATTTTTGTGTACCACTATATACTAGTGAGCAAACCCAAATGACTGGACTCACTTTATAGTTCCCCAAATGAAGGTTAACCAATCAGGAGACGTGAAATATTCAATCCGTCGTGTATAAAAGCGGCCATTTTGATTACTCTCTCCGAATAACCAGTGCCAACCTGTCAGATGATCAGAACAGAAGGTAGAACTACGCTCTGCTACTTTATCGGGATATCCACTGCTAACCTGAACTACGCTTCCCTACTGTCTTCGAAATATTCACTGCCAACCTCTGGATTCTATACTCAAAGACTGCCGTCATCATGAACAACATCTCTAACCTTGACCCCCCACAAAGTATGTGTACCCCATGGCATCCCTGTAATAGTCATTAAGAAGTGCGCTTCCGAAGTAGCTACTAAACTGTACAATAAACGCCTCGCTGCTCTCCTGCTTGCTGGAAGTCATCGTCTGTTGTTCCAGATGAACCATCCAACTCTTTTTGGGAAACTCCTAGAGGGCCTAATCAATGCTGAATTGGTTTGTCATCTCTCATTTACAGGGTCTTTTATCAGACAATCAGTGCAGCTTTCGTTTCTCCAGATCAACTGCTGATGTACTAACAATAATTGCAGAAAGAGTCCAGCAAGCTTTTGATAAAAACGATGAAGCCCGGGCTGTAGCACTGGGCATCTCGAAAGCCTTTGACAGGGTCTGGCATTTAGGTCTTCTGCAGAAGCTGAAAGTCTACGTTATCCCCGGGCACATTTTTGAACTGATCAGTCGTTCCTATCAAATCGTGAAATGAAAGTTGTCCTGAACGGTGGTCCACATAGTTTCATACTAACGCGAATGTTTTCCAAGGCTCAAAATCCTTTAGTCCTACGCTGTTTTTAATCTTCATTAACGACCTTCCTGATAACATCAGCTTTCAATTCGGCATCTACGCTGACAACATAACCATTTACTCCTATCTCGATAGTAAATCTGATCAGTCAGACAAGGTAAGAATGGCAACCGGTGTCCAAAACGATCTCAAGTCCATCGTCAACTGGGTCAAAAGATGGCTAGTCAATTTTAAAACTAAACCTCTCTCCATTAATCATCCGAGAGACCCCTCTCTGGTTTCCATCAGCATGGCTGATGCTATCCTCGAAGCAAGTGACGCATTGCGATTTCTCGGGCTAACCTTCTCAGCTGACATGAGGCGGAAAGACTGCATTGAATCCATTACTAGATCAGCTGCTAAGAAACTCGGTCGAGCGAGATAATTTTTTTCTCCGGAATCTATCTTGCATATCTATAAGTCTACCATTCATCCATGCTTGGAATATTACTGTCTTATATAGTCTGCTATTTTCCTGGAGTTCCTTGATAAAATCCTGAGAAGAATCAGCAATATTATTGATCCTGATCTGGTGGCTCGTCTTCAGTCACTTGTCCACCGCCGTAAGGTTGCCTCTTTGTGCCTGCACCCCGTTGCGTGCTAATGGCTGTACTTCCTTGATCGGGATAATACCGATTAAAAAAAAAAAAAATTACCAACGGTTTTATTTTTTTTCCAAAACGTAGAAAATGGCGAAAATTCTTCTCTTAGAACATTTAGGACTCTTCCTGCCTCAAAAGCATCTGTTCAGAAAAAAAAAGGATCAGTATCGGTGTCATCTTCCAAAATTATATTATGCTAAGTGGCTTACATCGAAACACCGCTTCCTGTAGGAAGTTAAGCAACGTTGAGCTTGTTCAGTACCTGGATAGTTAACCGTTTCTGAATATCGGGGGCTGTAAGTTTCAGGTGGTGCGATGGATAATGGCTCGGAATTGTTAATCGGAGAGCCCAGTTCCAATTCTAGCTGGGTTCGTCATATTACACACCAATGCACTTGAGACAGGTATGAATCTACCTTTTTTCTCCCCACCTATGGGTTAATTAATAAGACTTGTACCACGTTACTATCTAAAAAAAAAACATGCAAACAAAAATATTTTCTGGATTTAAATAACCGGCAGAGGGTTGATAACCCGAAAAAAACGACCAGATCAATCTTTGAAAGTAAAGTGCTCAAAATTAAGAAATATCGCCCCCCTGATGAGCGGATAACATAATTCACTATTTATTGACAACTTTGCAAACGGTTGATTAGCAGTAGAAAACGAATTAACTCATCAATCTTTTTTATTTACAATGATATCCGCCATTTTCAAGGCCCAAGAGCCACACGAGGTAGAGGATTACAGAGTAAAAGACCCCACTCCTAGCAAGGTGAAAATGTCACAAAAACGCAAGGGGCCATCGGAAGTGAAAGAGAAGGAAAAGATTTTCGAAGGAACTGGAGATTAAATGCTAAACAGGAAACAAGGGATAAACCTCTACTCCTGTTCAAAAGACCGGGGAGATTTTGTGAACCGGGCGATAGGAAAACCTATCTACTTCTACTCAGGAAAAAAATGTCAATAAATAGTGAATAAACTTTCAGAGTTTTAGGCGGAGACGTTAGATTATTATTGAAGACTTAAATTTGTCTTTTTTCTTTATATTTTAACCATTTGAAATATTTTGTAAAGTTTTAGTTTAATAAATTTATTAATTTGAAAGATTTGCAGATTGTGTCAACTACGGATAAATGAAACCAGGTTTGCATATTTTAAAAAATATAGACAACAAAATCCTTGCTTTAAAAAGAAAAATAGCAGTTATATTAAATAGAATTTTGAATGGCTAATTATCCTAAAAGCCAGCGGAACAGTTTTTGTTTGGTTAAAGAACTTCCTGGTCAGTACTCAATACTCACTTGTACAACAAAAACAAGACATAGTATGAATCTTTGCCTAGCACATGTTAAAAAATGTGATAGTCAACATCTATGTGACTATATTATCATAAAATTGACCAATCGTATATCAACTGACTTTAGTATTATCTGTCGTTAGTCATGTGTGAATGTATATTACTAGGACGTACATACATTAAACATAGATATATATATGAGGGTTGTCTGAAAAGTAACAGGACTAGTATCACAAACAATTTATTTTTATTCCATACAACAGACTACATGGTTGTCCCCTTCAAAGTAACCCCCACCCTCGAGTCTCATACACTTTTCCATCTTGCTCTGCCAAGCTTCTATGCACTGCTGGAAGGTTTCTTCTTGGATGTCCCTCCGTTCCGTCCCTCTTGATAGACCCCACACCTTCAAAACGGCTCCACTTGATGACCCCCTTGAGCTTGGGGAAAAGAAGATAGTTACACGGAGTAAGGTCAGGTGGATAGGGAAGTTGTTCCAGTGCGATCTTCTTCTCGGCCAGGATCTGCCAGATGATGTGAGTAGATGCATTGTCATGGGGGAAGCAGCTCCGATTTGTCCTGCCACATCTCTCGTCTCTTCTCGCGCACTGAGCGAAGCAAAGGCAGCACGATCTCTTTGTAGACTTACTGATTGATCGTCTGGACTTGTGGCAAGAACTCAGTCAGTCACTTATGTGCCATGCGTGGTACACGCTTAGCCGATCTTGTATCTTTCGATACATGACTAACGAGGCATATTTTTGGCGTAGTAGGTTGCTATTTCTTTCTGCGGAAGACCAGTTGCCATCCAAGGCTATAGAACAGGGTCTGCACTGCTATTTACCCATAGCTGGGGGAAAGGAGAGGATTCATACCTTTGCCAAGGGTATTAGCACGTAAGTGAATGCAATTCGACTGGAATTCGAAATCGGCTCAAAGAAGAAACCCAGCCCCGTTATTTTTCAGACAGAACTCGTAAATTTCTTTGAATAATGATGCTAAAACTTTTCTCTCAGACTATTTGAGGCTATTATTACCTGAAGAATATCTACCTAAAAAAGAACTTTAGCGATTTTACCTTTCGACTATTGCTACTTACAAACTGTAGAATGGTGGTCTGTTGATAAATGTCATGGGATAGGTGTCTATTATCGTGTACGGATAATGGTTACAATAGATCTCAAGGGTTGAACCAGCGGATGAAAAGGGCTTCCTAACACGTTCAGGTCCACCTTAAACAAATACACGTCATCGGCACTTTCCTCTATTCTGATTTTCTTTCATCTTCAACTCTTGCAAAGCCAAACTACCACAGGGAATGGATGACAGGAGCAAGTTTCAGGTTTAAGACTAGAAGCTTCCATCAACACCATCATCATGAAGGAAGCATTCAGTAAAGAAGATTTTAAATTCTTTGACACGAACTAAAGCCGGCGACGACGGACGCGTGCGACACTCTCTATCCCGGTCAAATGCAGCAAGTCGACGTGACATCGTTTCCACAAGTAGTTGGAAAATCTCGGCAGAGATACTCAACCCTACCGTATCGATTGTTATTCCAAGCACTCAGATCTTTGTAAGTTAGCACGGATCATATGCGCAAACAGACACCATTCCTATGTCCCATAAATATTCGATGGGTTTTTATGTCATGCGAATGTGGTGGCCACACCATACTTCGGAAATTTTCTGAATGTCCCTCAAATCAGTTCTAGGCAACTTAAGTCGACGATACGGTGCATATCCTACTGGACAAACCCTTCATTGTTTGTGGAGTGCATGGAACCTATGAATAGTTACAAATTGTCACGGAATATTCCAACATAACACATTCCACATCATTAAGCAACCATCATTACACATTGTGCCTGTAGAATAGAACCAAGCCGGCCTTTATTGGTTTTCAGGCTCTTGGATAATTTTCAGCTCAATGAGGAAACTATCAATATAATTTGTACTTAAAGAACAAAAAAGATGAGCCCGAAATGTGATTTACAGGTCGGGGACACTAAAATCAAGCAGGTGCGGAAATTTAAATATCTGAGAAGTGTTCTGACAGAGTACGATAAGTGCGATACTAAGATCCGAAAACAGATTGGGATGGCCAAATACGCATCCCAATAGCTAGGCAGAGTATTAACAGATAGAAGGATTTCGTTGGTAACAATGACTACTGAATTGCTACGTGATATATATCCTCCTTTACGGCAGTGAATGTTGGACGGTCTCCTCAAAGATGAAGAGAATCAATGCAACAGAGGCATAGTTCTACAGAAGGATGCTAAGGATACCATGGAGCGAACACGTGAGCAATGATGAGGTTTTTAGGTCGTCCTGGGTATGACGATAAACTACATCCAACAGCAAGGCCTCTGATTGGGAGGTTTTGAGAGCCTGGAACCACCTCTTAATTGCTGGTGTTCCCAGGTCCACCCTGTTATAGAATGTTGAGAAGCTAATATGATGAGGTTTTGGAGAAACCAAAAATGAAACTTATACTTAACAACAAGAAGAGACAGCTGAAATTTATGGAACACGTAATGAGAAAGGTGGCCTTGGAAAATATGATACTCACAGGGCGGATTGAGGGAAAGAGGTACAAGTGGTCTGTAGCAAGTGGATGGCAGCACAGGGTCTGGGAGAAATAACAAAAAGACAAAACGTATTGAAAAATACAAGGGAAAGGAAGAAGTGGAGAGCCATGATCTCCCACGTCCTGAAGGGACACGGCACATAAAAGAAGACTTAAAAGAAAGATTAAAACAAAACTTTCACATTTATATTTTTAAAATAGTGGTTTTGGTCTCGAAACCCAGGTGTATAGTCAAAAATACCGAAAAAGCATGATTTTTTTTTTTGCATTTGAGGGATTTCCAGTGCCAAATGTCGACACGTTACCTACAAAATCATGTGAATAGAGATCTAGATCACGATTTTCTGATAAATACATGGAAATTTAGATCGAAAAGTGATATTTGGTCCCTGGCATATTGTGCCAATATGGGAACTTCGATGTGGTGTAATGATTAACAACCTTGTGTCGTTAGATCAATTGCGACTGAATAATGGTTCCCCATACTTTCGGTCTTGTGCCACACCTTAGCTGCGCGTAGAAAATCAACACATGACTTTAACATATGAAGTAAACGGATTGTGCTTTTTAGGCACCTTTCTAGACATCTTTTTTGACATCTTTTTAGACAATTTTCTAGACATCTTTTTAGACAATTTTCTAGACATCTTTTTAGACAATTTTCCAGACATGTTTCTAGACATCTTTTTAGACATCACTTTAGACATCTTCTCGAGAGCAATTTGTTGAATTGTTTTATTATTTAGGAAATCATACTAAAAAAAGAAAAACGTGTTTGTCTCTAGCATTGATTTTGTTAGCGTCATTCGTGGCTGGGGAAGGGGTCTGAGACAAATCAAAGAAAGAAAAAACAACAAAGACAACAACAAGTAAAACAGTATAGTGTATAACATTCTGTAAAGTAAGTGAAACAGTATAGCGTATAACATTTTGTTAATCTGACTGAATTTTGTGCTGTACCCCCCCCAACCAATTTGATATAAACGTATTTTAAGAAAAGAGTGTCAAGTTAAACCTCTCCATCCCGTATAACATTCACTTCGACAAGATTCTAATGACTTTCGGTGCAAAATGAATCAGAAAAGGCTGTTATCCAGAACTGATCGCGTCCTGAGTATGACGATAAACTACATCCAACATCAAGGCCTCTGATCAGGTTTTGAGGAGCGTGGAACCACCTCTTAATTGCTGGTGTTTTCCGGGTCCAATCTGTTAGGGTCCCAGGTATGGGCAAATAGTTAACACCCAAACTGGGGTCAAAACACTATTAAAGTGTAAAAATAGGTTTTAATACCAGCAACATTTTTTTGTAAAAAATTATTACCAGCAATAAAAAATACATTTTTGAATGAAAAAATATTATCAGCAAAACATTTTCAAAGTAAAAATGTTACCAGCAAAACATTTTCGAAGTAAAAATATTATCAGCAAAACATTTTCGAAGTAAAAATATTATCAGCAAAACATTTTCGAAGTAAAAATGTTACCAGCAATAGATTTTTGGAAAAAATATTACCAGCAATATATTTATGAAAAAAATATTGAAGGAATAAAAATGCCGTAAAACAAATCAAACAAAACCAAAGTTCTTTTTAAAAGGAAAGCGTCATTGTACTGACTGTTCAAAATAATTGAATTAATTTTGTTAAATTATGCAAGTTCTTAAATTATATAAATTTTAGATATGCTGTAAAACAAAATAAACCAAACCAAACTGATTTCTTACAAAGAATACATATTCTATTCATACGAACCTATCCTAAAAATCTTGTCGGCATTAAATAACCCATTGAGGTGTTGATATGCCGTAAAACAAAATAAACCACACCAAAGTGATTTCTTACAAAGAATACATATTCTATTCATACGAACCTATCCTAAAAATCTTGTCGGCCTTAAATAACCCATTGAGGTTGATATGTCGTAAAACAAAATAAACCAAACCAGATTAGGGGTTGTCCAAATTGAGTGGGATGGAAAGGTATTCTAATGTTTTATTTCAAAATAAACCAAACTAAACTAAACCAGAACTGTGCATCTAGAAATAAATGATTAAATATATAAAAATCTTATTAGTGGCAACGAAATTGTATTACTCCAATAAAAAAGGGGAAAATTTAAAGTCAGCCAAGAATGAGAAAAACACAATCACCGTGGATGGCAAGAAAACATAAACACGAAGTGCACAAATGGAGCGAACTGACACGTTTCGTATTTCATTCACTAGAACTCGATCGAGGTAAATATATTCATTGATAATAATTTGCATCAAATGTGACACAAGTTCAAGATTTTGCGAAGCAGTGTGTTTACACTATTTAAATTGTTTGAACTGTTGTCAACATCTTTGTTGCCATGTTCACGACGTTTCGGTCGTTGTACGCTCCGGCCTCCTTCACATTGGAATTTCGAACTGAACCCTTTATTTCATCCACTGTGGTAGATTGTTCTAGTTTCACGTGCCATTCTACTTCAAGATGTCTCAGTTATCTACCTTTTACTCAACTCTGCGAGTTTTTGTTCATCTCTGCAGTAGCCAGGTATTCACTGGAGCACGTGTCCTTGAGGACATCAGTGTACAAAATAAAGGGTTCATTTCAAAATTCTAATCACCTGAAGAAGCATGGCACGTACAATGACCGAAACGTCGTGAATAGGGCAACAACGACGAGGGCATCTCTCCGAATAATGTAAATACTGTAAATCATTACAATACTTCATCTCAGAAATATAGACAGGTCCTGAAGAAGGATGGCACGTACAAAGACCGAAACGTCGTGAATAGGGCAACAAAGATGTGGGCAAGAGTCCGAACTATGTAAATAATATAAATAATTAGAGTACTTCATCTCAGAAATATAGACAGATCCTGAAGAAAGCCGGAGCGTACAACGGCCGAAACGTCATGAATAGGGCAAAAAAGATGGAGGCAACAGCACGAACAATGTAAATAGTGTATATAATGAATCTGGTCTTCGTTTTTTTCTATATTTAACTTAGCTAGACTCAAACATTGACATAATCACCCAATAATGTTCCTTTCACCATAAGAACACACTTTTTTACCATAGTCCGAACAATGTCACAGTTTCTCTATGAAATCTTAACTACTTCCCATTTGTACAGTTTTTTGAATGGAAATAAAAATAACAATGTCTGTCTCCAATGTGTAGTTACAATGTGAAAACAATTATTTACAAAAACTAAACAAAACTGTGTCAGTTAGTAAAACCCCCGCAATTCTATATTGCGTCGAAATATCAAATCCACCAGGCGAAAATAATGTGGGACTAAATAAACAGAGGACTATCCACTCAACCAATCACACACTTCATCCGACACGATAATCACTACGACATACACACCCAAAATGCGAAAAGAGACCCACATCCACTAGAAAACTGACATCTCTGCTACCTAACCGGCGAAGGACCGTGAATTGAATTAAAGAGACTTAAAAATCGATCGGCATACATCATGAAGTTAAGTTAAATTAAGTAAGAAGCTCGATTGAGGTAAATAAATAAAATTACTGGGCATATCGATTAAAAAGAAACTTCAAGAGGAAAGTAAATATCCCCGCCTTAATAAGACGGGTATATTTTTTCATAGATAGCATCAGTTACTAAGTCCACTAACAGAAAAGTTGGTTAACTGTATCGTATCAGACAATTTTTCTCGACAGAGTCCATCTTGCAATTCTATAAATCTACCGTTCGCCGTTCATTAAATATTGCTGCCATATCTGTCTGATTCTCCTACTCTATATTTCAAGATTCTTGACAAAAAAGGTCTGTAATGTTATTGGTCATGACCTGGCAACTCGACTTCTGTCACTTTCGCACTGTCGTGACGTATTTTCCCTCTGTCATTTCTATTAATATTTTCAATCCATTTGTTCTAATATGTCTACTTTAGCACATCAATCGCATGAATTTAAGTATACTTCTAGAGTAGTCTTACTCCTGAATTAGCTAATTGCAACCGTAAATTATATTCTAATAATTTCTTTTCTCGCAGTGGAAATCTTTTCCGGGTTCTTGATCACCCGTCACCTAAAACCTTCAAAATATTTAAATGCAACGTTAATTGCAATCTTTATCTTCGTAAGATCTGTTCTTGTTTGTCCTTTTTCCTCACTAAAATCTTTTCGTTCTCTTTCACTCCAAGTAACCCATTGTGTTTTAGTGGCTTTATCGTCTTTCTTGAGGTGAAATGATTAAAAAATAAAATAAAACAAATATCCTAACCTCTTCATATATATATATATATATATGATGATCGACTCTCCCGTCGAATTCGACGTATGATGGTCAGGCAGATCAGTTCCTAGAAACTGAAAGCCCGACACCGACACATGAGATTTGATTAGTGGTGAAGGCTTTGTGCAGGGCCATCCACACTTTTTGGAGGGACGAATACAGGGACCTGGTGCAGCGAATGCCACAAGGTCCCCAAACGACCCTCCGCAGGTTTTGAATTCAGAGTTGTCCTTCTCCTAGACCAGTTGCCATCCAAGGCTATAGAACCCAGTCTGTCCTGCTATTTACCCATAGTTGGAGGGAGAAGAAGAGGATTCACACCTTTCCCAAGGGTATTAGCACGTAAGTGAATGTAATGGATTCGACTGGAATTCGAACTCGGCTCTCCGATTCCTCAATCCAAGCCGTTATCCATTACTCCACCGTATATATATAATTGTTTATTTAAAAATTATAACATAAATATGTTATAAAATCACTACAAAAATAGCCATTTGGTTTCAAAACCTCCGGTTTCTTATCAAGTGATGATGTTGAATGTTTATATGCTCGAAAAGTGTTGCTAGTAAGGTCTAGGGTGACGTCTAGAAAATCTACTTGTTTAACATTAGTAGTAACTATTGTCCGAAGACCCCAATCCTTAAATACCCTATGGATCATTTTCCTAATACGGTATACCTTAATTTTAGTGGAGTTTTTAACAACTAACAAGCCATCATCTCTATACAATCCTACACTATCAGAATCTAGACAATCGAAGGCACTTAAATTGTACAAAAGATATAATCCAACCAGCTCAGAAGCTTGCGCAGAATCCAAAGAACCCATTGAAATGTCAAAATTATCGTTGCAAGACTTTTTGGTCCACTGTTCACCCTTGTAGATCAGAACAGAATTTCGGCATTTCATGATAATATCCACTTCACTCTCAGAAATATTGGAGTATTCCCGAGCGAAATCCAAGGCCAAATTGAATAGATTCTTCGATATTGCTTATATATATATATATATATATATATATATATATATATATATATATATATATATATATTATGAAATGGACAAAGTCCGACAATTATTTAAAGACATTTTTATGCTTAACATTCTTTTTTATAGATACAAGTATTTAAGTAAATGCTCTGTTTATAATAAACAGTATTAAATAACATTTACCGACCTGAATTTTCATAGAATATTCGAATCCTGTCGGAGGACGAATGTTTTCTATGAAAATTTCTCGGAGATTCAGGCCGGTAAATGTTATTTAATACTGTTTATTATAAACTGAGCATTTGCTTAAATACTTGTATCTATAAAAAAAGAATGTTAAACATAAAAATGTCTTTAAGTATATATATATATATATCAGTCTTTTCTATAAATATTTTCATGGCAACTGTTTTAACAAGCTTTATTCCTTAGTGTTCCAATTACATGAATTTAAACGTTCTACTAGATTGGCATCTAGGTCCCACCCCTTTATTGTTGAAATAGTTAAATATAACTGCCGCTTCTACTCCAACAGTTTCTTTTCTCACACTTCCCAACAGTGGAACTCTCTTCTGTTTACTTGTTTTCCTGAAAACTACAATCTTCAAAATTTTAAAAGCAACGTCAATCACCATCTTCTATCTTGAATTCCATTAATCTTTTTTGTCCTTTCCTCAATCCTCCCAATAATTAGTCTTTTCTCTTACTTTCACTCTTTATGACTCCATGTGTACTAGTGCCATTCCCACCTTGCTTGGTATGAAATGATTAAAAAAAAAACTGATTCGTGCACCGAGTTATTTGAATTGCTTAGAGTTTGTTATGTATTGTAAGGTCCCCAAATCCATTTGTTATAGGCCATTTTTGAAAAAGTCTGCCACCTAAAAACATCCCCTTTGAATTTTTATGATGAACCGTTTTTATTTCTTTGTTTTTTATTATTTATTTATTTTTGTTTTTATTGAATTATTTTTGCAACACCTTCGAAAATTCCAGATACCAGTGTAGAAAAATGAATGATTACTATAATGGCGAGTGACCTACATTCAGTGTAAGAAGGGAACAGGCTAAAAACTACTCGGTAAACATAAACTACTTGGATCACATGACGAATGCAGATAAAAAAATTCATTTGTGCACAGTAAATGAACATTTAATGATCAACACTTTACGTTCGAGGAACACCTACGAACACCAAGAACGCCTCAGAACACCAGGAAGACCTAAGAACACCAACAACACCTAAGAACACTAACAACACATAAGAACATCTAAGAGCACAAGGAGAACTTAAGAACACCAGGAACACTTAAGAACCCCAGGAACACCTAAGAACACCAAGAAGAAATAAGAACACCTAAGAACACCATGAACACCTAAGAACACAAAGAACACTTAAGAACACCAAGAACACTTAAGAACCCAAAGAACACCAAGAAGATATAAGAACACCTAAGAACACCAAGAACACCGTGAACACCAAGAACACCTAAGAACACAAAGAACACTTAAGAACACCAGGAACACTTAAGAACCCCAAGAACACCTATGAACATCTAAGTACCCCAAGAAGACATAAGACGCATGTAAAAATTATATTCATTGCTCATTAGAAACCAAAATTCCATGTCGGCAGGTTTTCCCCAATTCGCCTTAGGTGTTCATATACATTTAAAGCATCTCTGGTCCTTTGACGTGGATAGTTCTGGATATGGCGATAAACTACATCCGGCAGCAATGCCTCTGTTCGGGAGATTGGAGGTTTTGAAGGGCGTGGTACCGTATCTTAAATGCTGCTGTTTCTAGGTCGACCCTGACCGCGGGTAGAAGTACCTGTTAGGGTTCCAGCTATGGAAAAATAGTGAACTCCCAAACAAAAAAACAAACAAAAAATATGAAAGTGTAAAAACATATTTATAGTAAAAATACAAGCAATGTATTTTTATATGAAAAAAAATGACCAACAATACCTATTTATAGAAAAATGACCAATAATACTTATTTATAGCAAAATGACCAATTATATATTTTACCTGTAGCTGAAGTCATACAATTGCGTTCAAGATATATTTAGTAGAAGGCATAAAATTATATTCAAAATATTTAGATTTCTGCATTAAATAACCCATAGAGATGTTGATATGCCGCTAAACAAAATCAACCACTTTGACGTGGAACCAATTCAAAAGCCTCTTTCAAAAGTTCTTCATTTATAGTGGAACATCTTTTAGAACAAGGCTTGTGACCATCGCCATTTTTAACATTATAAACCATAGTTGACCATCACGAGCCTTCACTGCATCCGTACACTCAAATGTTTTAAAATATCTCTGTAGCAGAGCCAGTCTATAAGATTATATAAATTTAAACGTGCACTAACGCTAACTCTTCACTCACTGAATGTTTCCTGCATGAAAATGACAAATCTTATTACATTGAATGTAATAAAATATATTAAGTCATGGAAAGCCATTACTATTACCATGTCTTTCATCTTCGCTGCATTAGGATGTGGATGCATATACCAATAGGGTCGCCATATTGAATAGCTTCCTTTTTAGCTTCACGGATAGAAATCTCACAGAGAATTGCCAATAACCAAAAACTTATTTTATCTTTTATTTATCTAACGTTAATCTAACTCCTTCAGCATTTTTGTGTGTTTGTCTCTTATAAAATCACCATTATTGTTCTATTTCGCTTCACAGGCTCACAAAATGTCGATATTCAGTCTTTCAATTGTATTTCCTCTTTCAATATCTGTACAGTGTTCTAATATACTATGCCCTACTTATATACTTTTTTTTCTTTCGACGCTGTCAGACGTTGGATGACGGTCAGGTAACACCCGCCTTACTATACGAAGAATTAACTCCGGACACGATAACCTACTTTTGGGGGACATTTGTGTGTTGTGCATGGTCATGAAAGTATAATGTATAGAATGTTTTCCCGTTGCCGTCTCCACGGTGATTTTATCGAAACACTAACTCTAGCTAGCTGGTCGTTGCGTCTTGAAGTTCATGCACTCTTTGATAGGTGACTGGTTTTAGTCGCCGACAATCTGGCAAAATATAAATACGCTGGTTTTATTTTTCGGAAGCAGATTTGGATTTTCCCCCACTTCTCGACTGTTGCAGGCCCTCCCACAGTAGATCGTAAGTGATAAGTAGATTAGTCTGTAGACCAGCACTAGTGATGATTTATAGTGGTGTGCTGTGTGGTATGCCGATAGCAGACGGAGGCAGAGGGTCCATGCCTCGGCATTCTTGTAGGAATTTTATCCATTTATTATGCATGGGTTTTAGCTAAAGTTCTTGTAACCTCGCTTTTCTACCTCTTCCGTTTCTATGGAAAGCATTTAAGATTTCAAACTGCTTGATATTTAAATATGCACGTTCGATGTCTGTTGACCTTCGCTTGATCTAAAAACTTTATCTGCAAATTGAAGAATTACGGTGCTCTTGGTGCTACTGCTTAGAATAGTAGCATTATTCTTTTTATTTTTAACAGAAATGTTAATTTCCTGATTAGTTACCCACAAAAAGAATAAATAAATAAATACGTAAGATGTTCGTAAAATTAAATAATTTTAACAGAAATTGTCAAAGAAATATTCGACGAACAGATTTTTATATGAAACCGGGCAAATATATTCAATGAAAGAATCAATATAAAGACTGGAGGTGAATTCTTCTTTTACATGCTAAGTGATGTGGGGCTCTCCCCTTTTACACAAGATGGACCCGTCTAAAGTATTCTTATACTGACAGAGTGGAAGATACGTGGAGATACGTTGAGACAAGGTTGAGATACGTAGAGCCCAGAGAGATAGAGAGAGAGAGAGAGAGAGAGAGAGAGAGGGGGGGAGAGAAAGAGAGAGACTTGTACATATACTTTCTACTAAACCGTATTCCTGGACTACTAATCTTCATTTCAAGTTTGTATTCTTACGTTCAATATACTTATTTTCCTATTTCAATTACTGGCGTTGTTTATTTATTTGTGCAAGATTCCATCCCCGGAATCCACAACACAAAATAAATACCGATAAACTAGCCGTTTAGAAAAAACAAATAAAGATAATCAATCCAAATAAATAAATTAAAAACTGTTCCCGCCAAAATAATAGTCAGAACAAACCACAACAATCAACCCCAAAATTCAACAAATAGCTTTATCTCCCCAAACAAAAACAAATAAAAACAAAATATATAAAATACAAAAACATATATATATATATATATATATATATATATATATATATATATATATATATATATATATATATATATATATGTCCTACGAGCAAAAAATTATCCAAACCCTCTTTTCCCATTATGTGTCCTAGAAATTTCAGCTATCTAATTCTGATATATATATATATATATATATATATATATATATATATATATATATATATATATATATATATATATATATATATAGTGTGCGGCTGATATTTGAGGACATACAGATTTAAGATTAATACTGCTTCCTACTAACTTCTAATGCTTTTATTTTTCCGAAATCAAGAATGGCAAACCCTATGATAACAAATGAAATGAAAAGGTCTGCTGTGATTGTGGCATTAAAGGCTGATCATCGCGATTTGGATATTGCACGTTTTCTCAGAGTTGCAAGAATGGATGGCTGACCATTTGTACGACCACATCACACCCAACATTTGGCCTCCTAACTCTCCAGATATCAGCCCACTAGACTATTATGTGTAGAGCGTTGTTGATCAGGAGGTAAAAACAGCCTCATAACACCAAAGAGTCTCTTAAAGCTGCAATAGTTCGAGTAATGTCTGACATAAATAAGGACCAATTGATTAGAACTTGCAGCCGATTTCGACCTCGTGTAGAGGCAATTATTGATGCTAGTAGTAATTTTATTGAATAAAATTAAATAATAGTTAGCTAAATTTCATGTTTACTTGTTTGAAATCAAATATAATTATATTCATTTGTTCAGCAAGTTTTTTTTACTAATCCATAAAATATGTCCTCAAATACCAGCCGCATATATATATATGTCATAAAGAAACAAAGAATTAAGTAGCAATGTGAATGCGATTAATGGTGAAATCACTTTGCTAACAGGACTTAATGAAACATTAACTTAATATCAATTCCTTGAATAATGACATCCTTATATTCGAGTTGTTGTCAGATAGAAGACACATGCCAAGTACTTTCGACATTTTCAAATTGTCATATTCAGGGCGCAATTTTTCTCCTACATAGGCAAACACTAAGACGAAATATGTGTAGACCTAAAAACTTTTTTTTTAAATATGATATTTATTGACAGTTAAATATATGTTTTAGAGCGTGCTATGCCGCAACGCTAGAGTTCTTGTTCACATCGATCAAGTGAGAATTTTGTTTGAATTTTGAAAACTTGATGAAACGACAAAATATTCTTGTTTATATGTGTTTATCAGTTAAAGTGACATGGACTTAAGTATAATCCAAGTGATAGAGTCAAAATGTCTTAGTAGTTTTCCACAGAATTTCAGATTCTGATCATTACTGCACTGCGGATCTGATGTAAATATATTAGAGTGTGAATCTTATATTTTATAGCATAAAATATCATTATGTAGCCAGTCGATTGTGTTTAGCATGAAACAGTCTGTCGCCTCTGAGTGTTGATTTCAATGTTCACACACACACACACACACACACACACATATATATATATATATGTGTGTGTGTGTGTGTGTGTGTGTAAACAGTCTCTTTTTACTGCCATTCTAAGTCAAGATTGATTTAAATATAAGGATCATATTTTCCATTTTATTGTTAAAATAGATACAAAAGTATCTCGTTTAAGAAAAAAAGGGGGGAATTTAGGGCGTCTTTCGGCCGACACTTCTTTAGGAAAATAATCGTCGCCAGCATAAAACAAAGAAGTTGATAAGAAAAATTATTATCAACAAGCGATGTTAAAAACCAATACATTACCAAGATGTAATATAAGAGGGAAAATTAAATTAAGTACTTGGTCCGTCAATTATATATATATATATATATGTGTGTGTGTGTGTGTGTGTGTGTGTGTAATTGACGGACCAAGTACTTTCGACAATTTCAAGTTGTCATCTTCCGGGCGCAATTTTTCCATACACAGGCAAACACTAAGACTATGTGTAGTGTTGACCGAAAGTTGTATTTTTAAATTTATTCTATTTATTGACAGTTTAATATATGTTTTGGAGCGTGCTATGCCGCGACGCTAAAGTGCTTGCTCAAATCAATCAGGTGAGAACTTTGGTTGAATTTTTTTAAAAGTGACAAATCCACGAAATCCTTATATGTGTTTTACAGTTAATTTGACATGGACTTAAGTATAATCCCATTAGTAGAGGGAAATGTCTTAGTAGTTTTCCATAAAATTTAAGATTCTGATTAAGTGCAACGGGACTTATATTTTGTAAATATATTAGAATGCGCAGTTGATATATATATATATATATATATATATATATATATATATATATATATATATATATATATATATATATAAACCACCTCAATCTAACTAAATATATTTAGAAATAACTATATAGAAAGGGAAAATATTATGGTATTTTTAGTTTTGAAAATGATTATATGCACCCATGGATGCGGACACATAATTGCATGTATACAAATATGTAGATGAACTTGAACATTGATATGTGGTTTTATGTGTATATATATATATATGCATTTGTATAGAGGTATATATATGCATATATATGTAAATATGTATTGTAGGCGCATATGTAAGATGCGTATGTATGTATGTGTATATATATGTATATATGTATATACATATGTAAGTGTATATATATATACATGTGTGTGTGTATAGGTGTATTCGTAAATTTAGGTAGGTATGTTTGTATATATATATATGTGCATATGTGTGTATATGTGTGTGTATATATGTGTGTATATATATGTGTATATATGTGTATATATATATCGTGTCATGTATATAGGATTACATGTGGTCTGTGTATGTACATATGTGTATATATAAATGTAAGTATTTGTGTTGTTCGTATATGTAATAAGTGTGAATATATGTAAAATATAGAAATATAAATACGTATGCACGTGTAGGCATTTATGGTTATAGACCTTTTTTGTATATATATATATATATATATATATATATATATATATATATATATATATATATATATATATATATATATATATATGTATATATATATATATATATATATATATATATATGTGGAAGGCATTCTAAGGGAAGGACTTAAAGTTCCTTTATTAATGTTTTATCTTATTTTCTCTTAATATTCTCTAATTAAAATTGTGAGATTGAAATTTGTTTTTTTGTCATCTGGAGGTAATTTCAGTTTAAATTGATAAATGAATTTAAATATATTACTGTTTAGCTATCAATATTTATATTAAAATGTTAAAATTAAAAATATTTGTTTTGAGATTTAAACACTTAAGTCATCACCTAACGTTAAACATTGACTGTGAAATTTAAGGAAACATTTAAATAGATATAAATATAAATATGTGTAAATATTTGAGAAAATATATATGTAAGTATTGATATATGAATATACATAGGTACCTGTGTATATCGATATATGTGCCTATGTGTGTAATTGCACATGTAAATGAACGTATGTATATGTGAGATTTATGTAAGTGTATGTGTGGTATATGTATATGTATATGTATATGTATATGATAAAACAAAATCTTTAATATTGCTTTCAAATATTACTCCATCTTAATTTAAAACCTAAACTTTAAGTAAAAAAGATTACCCATCTAAAAATAGTCACAAATTACATTCATGAATTAGATTCAAACTGATAGAGATGTTACCTTAACAATCATTTACAATATTGATAGATTAATATCAGTAAACTAGTATACTTTAAAGAATTTTTAATGCACTTTCTATGAATGTGTTTTAAATATACTATTTAACTCATATTAAATCCTTAAATTATTTGTAAAAGAGTTAAAAATTTAAATTGCTAGTAAACATCAAATTAATTTCTTCGGTGATTTTAAAAAATTAAATTACTATCAAACATTAAAATCTTTCTTTACATAAATTGCTAAAAATTACCACCCCTCCTGTCTCTTAGTAAAGCCAAATGACAGCCTCTTTCTCTTTACTTCCCCCTTCTTTCTTTTTATTTTTTCTCTCTTCTCTCCCCTTCCCTTTCAATATATCACTTCCGTTATGTTAACCGATTAAATAGGTCAATGTCTACTCCCTCCTCCCCTGATACTAAGTATGATAGATAGAAATATCAAAATATACCCTCTCTAAACTCGATCATGTCTCTCACACCACACCTCATTAACCTCTCTGTTAAATTACATAAACTTAATACTACCGGTCGAAAGTGTAAATGTTCATTTTTCATTTTTCGTTTCACCTTTTGGAAGTGTAGTCTGATGATCCCACGTCCTTTAAAAGGACTATGGTGAAATAAATTAATAAAGACGACTGACAAGGTACTGCGACTGACTTTCCTTGGTGTTTGCCAATGTTATTTTTTGATTGTTGATATTGGAGATGCAATCTCCCAGAAGGCATGAGAACAGCATTTCTTGGGGTCCCAAGTCATTGATAAAACTAGGCTAGGTGTTTTGAAATTTTTATAGTAAATGATAGGGGAAATTATATATATATATATATATATATATATATATATATATATATATATATATATATTGCTAATTCTGCGCGGGAGGGTGAAACTTTGACTTTTAAGGTACGCGTCTATATATATATATATATATATATATATATATATATATATAGATATAGATATATAGATATAGATATATATATATTGCTAAAACTGCGCGGAAGGGGGAAATATATATATATACACACACAAATGTAAAAGAACGAGGAGTAATATATATATATATATATATATATATATATATATATATATATATATATATTGCTAATTCTGCGCGGAAGGGTGAAACTTTGTCTTTTAAGGTACGCGTCTGTATATATATATATATATATATATATATATATATATATATATATTCTGCACGGAAGGGTGAAATTTTGTCTTTTAAGGTACCTCTCTCTCTCTCTCTCTCTCTCTCTCTCTATATATATATATATATATATATATATATATATATATATATATATATATATATACAAATGTAAAAGAAAGAGGAATAAGATTTCATGTTCAAAACATTAATGTAAAACAGGGATGAATACAAAAGTAGAGCAATAAATCTTTATTTATTTTGCAGTGTTACATTAGAACATGCACATCGCCATTGCAAAACTGTAAAATTTTTTTAACGTTTTCATAAGGTGAGAATATTTTGTTCGCAAAAAAAAAAAAAAAAAATATATATATATATATATATATATATATATATATATATATATATGGTATTGCTTTATGTTTTGATTTGATTATTTAAACATTGCATTGTATTTTAGGTGTCATTTGTCGTGAAACAAGGTTTTTCGTGAATACTGTTTTATTTTCCTTCTTGGTTGTGCTGGGTCATGTAATTTAAAAATTGGGCATTTGGGCATATATATATATATATATATATATATATATATATATATATATATATATGTATATATATATATATATATGTGTGTGTGTGTGTGTGTGTGTGTGTGTATTTACATAATTGTATATATGCATATACATTTATATATATATGCATATTTATATATATTTATATATGTGGATATAAATGCATATATTTACACACACACACACACACACACATATATATATATATATATATATATATATATATATATATATATATATGTGAAGAAATATAGTCTTAAAGTGTGCTAAATTTATGGGATAAAGTGCTCAATATCAGAGATAGAGCGTGTGTAAATATAAAAGTGAACATAGAAGTCAACACTTAGAGGTGACAGTCTGTTTCATGCTAGTGCAATCGTCAGGCAACTAGTGCTGTTATTTTTCTCGGCTATTTATATATAAGGGTCAGTGGTGTATTGTGGGTAATCTATTTTGGTGGTTACTTTTACCGGAAGTCGCTTATTTGTTTATTTATTTATTTATGTCAAATTATTTTGCTTGTTTTTTTTTTTTTTTTATCTTATATATTTATTTATTTATTTTTTGTTTTGATCGGTATTTTTTATTAACGTAGTAAAAAATTGTTTATATAGCTTATTGTTGGTAGTCTATTATGGCGGTCATTTAAATTAAATTGTTTTGCTTGTTTTTATTTATTTTTCATTTTTATTTTTTATCTTATATATTTGTTTATTTGTCATTGATTAAAGCTATTTGTTGAATTTTGGGGTCGAATGTTGTGGTTTGTTCTGACTATTATTTTGGTGGGAACAGTTTTTAATTTATTTATTTGGGTTGATTATCTTTATTTGTTTTTTTTAAACGGCTAGTTTGTCGGTATCGGCTGTTAGTTTATTTATATATTTGGATGTATTTAGATCAATTTATTATACTTGTTGTTATTTATTTGTTACACTTTATATTTCTCTTTTTGGTTTTCGATTTTTAAATAACGCAGTATATTATTTTTTATTAATTTTTTTTTATCGTTATATAACAGTTATAACTATTTTCCGTCCGATGTTTTGTTTTGATTTTTATAGTTTAATTTTTTGTTTATAATAGTTTGATAATTTGTTCATTATTTATTTTATTGATTTTTTTCTTTATTTTATTATTCTATTTTGCCTATTCTAACAGGCGTGGTTTGGTAATTTGTTTGGATTAATTTACTTATTTTATTGTCATTTTGTTTGTTTATATATTTATTTACTTTTCTATTTTAAGTTACATAGTAAAAATTTGTTTTCATATCTACATTTTGAGATTAGTTCGGATCTTTTATTTAATAATTTATTTTGGTCTGGGAAGGTAATGATAGCTATTTTTTCCTCCAAGCAAAGTTTGCAAGTTTTTGATAGGTTGTTGTATAGCCGAGAAAAATAACAGCACTAGTTGCCTGACGATTGCACTAGCATGAAACGGACTGTCGCCTCTAAGTGTTGACTTCTATGTTCACTTTTATATATATATATATATATATATATATATATATATATATATATATATATATATATATATTTAAGACATTTTTATGTTTATACATTCTTTTTATAGATACAAATATTTAAGTAAATGCTCTGTTTTTATCATAAACAATATTAAACAACATTTACCGGCCTGAATGTCCGAGAAATTTTCATAGAAACAGTTAAGGCACGTCAGGCTATAAGACGGTTCCGTATAGGATACAGATTCGATTCCTGTCGGAGGATGAATATTTTCTATGAAAATTTCTCGGACATTCAGGCCGGTAAATGTTGTTTAATATTGTTTATTATAAAAACAGAGCATTTACTTAAATATTTGTATCTATAAAAAGAATGTATAAACATAAAAATGTCTTAAAATAATTGTCGCACTTTGTTCATTTCATAATACATATATATGTATATATATATATATATTTATATATATGCATCCAGGCCGGTAAATGTTATTTAATACTGTTTATTATAAAAACAGAGCATTTACTTAAATATTTGTATCTATAAAAAGAATGTATAAACATAAAAATGTCTTAAAATAATTGTCGGACTTTGTCCATTTCATAATACATATATATATGTATATATATATATATATATATATATATATATATATATATATTTATATAAATGCATATATGTGTACGTATAACTTTGTATATATGTTTAGATATGTATGTGCATATATATATATATGTATATAAATGCATATATATATATATATATATACTTTTACTTGATAAAACACCAGAGGTGTTGAAACAAAATGGCTATTTTTGTAGTGATTTTATAACATATTTATGTTGTAATATTCAAATAAATGATTATATATATATATATATATATATATATATATATATATATATGATTGTATTTTAGGGAAATATATATGTATATTGAAATGTATTGTAGGGAAAACTTACCTGTGAGGATTAATATTATTTTTTTAAAATGATATTTTCTAATATCATTTTTAAAAAATAATATTCATTGAATTGCTTTTTCTCTGACAAATTCTGTTGCTTTTCCTCCTTTACTTGTTACGACGTTCCGGTTGATCTACCCTCATGACTTCTTCAGCTGTCTCTTTTATTTTGTCAATGTCGAGCTTTTTTCTGTCGGGGCAAGCATGCTCCTGCCCAGACACCGTTGTCCATGTATGTTTTTCGGTTGCTCTTGTTGCGACTGAAATACAGAAACTACTGTATTAATGCATGACTAAGCAATGCATTTACAGCTTCACGTGGTCCTTTCGCGGAGTTTCTCCCTTTGCAAAGTCTACCGCCCCGTTCCGGCTTCCATTCACACAAGCTCGTTGGGTATGTGACTCGCTGTCTGCCCTTATCTCTCTTGCCCCCGAGAGAGTTTCCCTAGCCCTCGTTCCTCTTTATGCTTCCAAGAATTTTCAGCTGTCTTTCTGATTCCGAGTAGAAGTGTTCTGTTTGTTACCATTCTTGGAATTATCAGTATCCCACATTAGAATAACGTTTCAATTGCCTCCAGATTTCTCTTCATCAGTGGTGTGATTAGTCCGCATTCGCGAGAATTGATATCACACAGCAGTTCATGTCTTTTTTTCTTTATTTCTAATGATTTTTTCTAGTTTCTTAGCACTTTCTTTTGGTTTGGTTTGTTTTTTTCTTTTTTTTACGGTATATCAACCTCAATGGGTTATTTAATGCGGACAATATTTTTATTGCTGGTAATATATTTTTTTTTTCCAAAATGTATTGCTGGTAATATTTTTCTTCAAAAATGTAGTACTGGCAATATTTTTTACAAAGAATTTCTGGTATTAAAATCTATTTTTACACTTTCATAGTGTTTTGACCCCAGATGGGGGTTAACTATTTTCCCATAGCTGGGAACCTAACAGGTGCTACCACCCCGGGTCAGGGTGGACCTAGGAACGCCAGCAATTAAGAGGTGGTTCCTCACCCCTCAAAACTTGATCAAAGGCCTTGCTGTTGGACATAGTTTATCATCTTAACCAGGACGCAGAAGTAGTTTATCGTTTTACCCAGGACGCGGATGTAGTTTACTGTCATACCCCGGACGGGATGTAGTTTATCGTCATACACAGGAAGCGGGTGTAGTTTATCGTCTTACCCAGAGCGCGGATGTAGTTTATCGTCATACCCATGGACGCAGATGTAGTTTATCGTCTTTCCCAGGGCGCAGATGTAGTTTATCGTCATACCCAGGACGCAGATGTATTTTATCGTCTTAGCCAGGACAGACTTTCTTTTGGTATGCGCGTTCGGATGTCAGTGTCGCATTTTCTTTCTTTTGTCATCTGGTCAAGCATAGATTTCAATAATATATGATAGCCACTTTCTAGGTTTGAGGTTCCTGAAACGTTTGAGATGTGATATTTTAGGGAAATAAAGTTTTTTTAGAACAAAAAAGATAACGTTAAGAGAATCCGAGTATTTGTGGAGGTGTCCAGATACAGTCAAGAACGAAACAAAATAAAAATAATTATTAAGAATAATAAGAATAAAAAGGAACAGAAAGATTATTCCTGCTGTTAGATTAAATTCAGATTTTCTCAATTTAAGCCACAGAAAATTAACATCATCTAAAATGTGAATATCTGATTAACTACATGACTCAGGCAAACGAAATTAAATCAGCTTCATTTTGATCCATAAAAAAATTATTTATCAAAATTCGAACAAGGTATTCAAAGGGATGTAGATTTTATAACCGGTTTCAGAAAGCTTCACAAATGTTCAATGTGCGCACCATCTGTGGCACGGCAGACGTCAAATCAGTAGTCCAGCTCCTGCCAAACACGCTGTAGCATGTGTTGCGTAACAATTTTCAAGCGCCTCAGTGATTCTCTGTTTAAGTTCCTCTAAGCTTGTAAGAAAAGAAGGATATAGACCTGTCCTTTCACATAGCCCCTTAGAAAAATTCACAAGGTCTCAAGTCGGGAGAACGTGTTGGGTATTTCAGCAGCACATTGTCATTATCACTGGCACGACCCGTCCATCTTTCTGGTAGATTCTCATTGAGTTAAGAGTCTTACACATTTTGTTAAACTTTGAGAACATTTGAGGTAGAATTGGCTACGTTATTACACTACAAAATGATGTCGATTTTTTGGGGACAGCCTGTATTTATGCATTTTCTTATGAATCGTTTATTTATCTTCGTTATTTGAGTGACAATCAGTTGGAGTGTCGCGCCCATCAGCGCCAACCGTTCTTGGAGCTGACAACACAAGACAAGGAGTAGAACTGAAAAAGTTGCTCAAGATTTTTATTTTTTTTTTTTTTTTAAAAAAAAAAAGAAAGCAGAAGAAGAAAAGAATTCGTAAACTTGATTTTCATCGGCGTCCTCAAAACATTTTCTAATTTTGCTGAACAGACATTTTCTCAGCTGTGGTTTCATGACTTATTAAGAACAGTGGAAACATGTCAACCGCCAACACTTCTAGTCATGACACTGGAGGCAAAGAAGAGAAACAAAGTATTTTTCATTGGAGGACGCTCAATAAAAAAAGAAAAAAAATGAGGCGTGTGTATGCAAACAAAAACAATATGACAACAGTAAAGACAGGACAATCAGAAGAAAACGATGCGTCAAGACGTTTACAAAGGGATGGCTACACGGTGAGCGAGAAGAAAAATCCGTTTTATTTACTTACGTTTTCCTTTCAATTTTGCTTTTGGTTTCTAACAAAACAAAAAAGAAAAAGAAATAAAATATAATACAAATAAACTGTACAACTTGTCAACACGAAAATGTAACTCTTCTTGTAAACACTAGTCTTTGACGAATATTTTTGCCATCTACAAACAATAAAACCCAAAAGAGGCATTTGAACAAAACAAAACAAAAATAACATCCCAGAAATTAGACACGTGAAATGCATAAATTACAATCTTCACTTATTTTATTTTATTTCATTTTTTTTTGTCAAAATTTTGCAAAAATAATTCTGTTTAGAATTTTTTTCCCCTTTCCCACAGACGAGATATTTCGAGCCTCTCGCTATTTCCATGGTTAAAAGAAACAGTTGACATTTCTAGAACGCATATAATGAGGAATGAGGGCTTGGAGAATTTGACACTTGCAGGTCATACTGAGGGCAAGATGGACACAGGAAAAAATTAAGTAACCTACCTAGGGGTCTTGTTTAAAAAGTTGGCTGACTCATACGGATAGGCAAAAGACAAACATTGCTTAGAAATCTTTTTATACTATTATTTTTACCCAAGACAAGGTTCAAGAACTGCACAAGGTACAGTGAAACCTCGGTTCCCGAACGTCTCACATGTCAAACAAATCGGTTTACGAACAAAAAATTCGAGATGAAAATGCCTCGGTTATCGAACAAAATTTCGGTTCTCGAACAGCATTGCCGAACCGTGTTAACCCGAACGGAATCATTTCTGAGTCGACCGCCATGTTGTATACATTCGTGTGTTGTGGCGTGATTTTCTTTTCCAATTTTATTGTAATGTGATTTTTTTCTCTACATTGATTCCTATTGGAAAAATAGTTTCGGGTTACGAACGGCCATCAGGAACGAATTAAATTCGTGAAGCGAGGTTCCACTGTAGATGGTTACGAAATAAGGTTGTTGAGTGCAGATGGAGAGATATTTTGCACTAGGCGCTTAAAGAGAGAATTTTCTGTATACCGGAAATCTCCACAAAACGAACTGGGTTATTTTTAAAGATTTGATTTTTAAGCGCTAAATGTGGATGTGGTAGGCGTATATGGGGAAGGATGAAAGGTTGCATATTATAAGGATATGTAGGAAAGATAACGGTTGGCTATCGACTTGAAAAGTTTAAGATGACAGTGATCAGGGAAGCATCCTCTCGGGAGTCAGTTCTAAAATGAAACTATTCTAGGGAAGACGCTGTCTGAGTGAAATTAATTAATGGAATATAATATGAATGACGCGTGGCTAGCGGGAATTAGCTGTCAAGGTCGGAACTAGCGTCATTAAGGAAGGTACTTTGTTTGAATATCTCCATAGAAGAAGAAATTTGACTTCTTTTGTTTGTACAGGCACATTTTTTTTTAAATTACCGGTCAAGGATGATAATGGGTGTAAGAGCTTTTCAAAACTGCTCGTGCTCGTGGTGGTTAACGAAGAAAGTCAACAGATTGAGTCAGCACCATTCCGTACGTATCCCTTTAGCAAGATGGCCATTTCATCCAGAAAGCTTCTTCCCAAGAGCGAATGCAATGGATATCGGTTTGGAATGCGAAATTGGAGAGCCGAGTTCGAATTCCAGTCGAGTTCTTTAGATTCACTTATGCGCAAACGCCCTTGAAAAGGGTATGAATCCATGTTTTCCAGTTATTAGAGGATGGGAAATTGTGGAGAGCCATGATCGCCAATTTCCTTAAGGGACACAGCGCAGGATGGCGTTAAGCACACAAGACTCAAATCATCTTTATAGGTAGTCTAGTGATTCAAGTTTACACACACACACACACACACACACACACACACACACACACACACACACACACACACACACACACACACACACATATATATATATAATTCTTGAGAGAGAAGTTGAGGTTGAAATTATTTATCTTTATAATTAATATATTAGATAAATTGTTATGTTGGAGATCTCAGGTTCATAAATAGTTTTTTTACATTTTTATAAGTTCCGCTATTATATTGTAAGAGACCGATTTTCAGTTTTATGCTTATTTTAATATAATTTAGGAATTATTGTTGTTATGGTCAGTTTTCGTTATTATCATATCCATAATAGTTTTGGATAATGATATATATATATATATATATATATATATATATATATATATATATATATATATATATGATATAAAAGGCTCAAACATTAATATTCCATGGTTATAATTTATTACATTGGAATCGTAATCGCGATCATACAATTCCAATGTAAGAAATTATAACCATGGAATATTAGTGTTTGAGCCTTTTATAATATATTCTTGCTCTGTCTTCTACATTGAGCTCTACCTGGATTTTATCCTCTTGGATATATATATATATATATATATATATATATATATATATATATATATATATATATATATATATATATATATATATAGAATAAACATAATTATATATATATATATAAACATAATTATATATATATATATATACATAATTATATATATATATAATATATATATACATAATTATATATATATATAATATATATATATAATTATATATATATAATATATATATATAATTATATATATATAGAATAACATAATTATATATATATATATATATATATATATATATATATATATATATACGAGGGTCATTCAATAAATAAGGTGAATTTTTCGGTATAAGGACTTCTAATACAGATAGAAGCTTACTTTTTTCTTTTTTCCAACGTAGTCTCCCAGCACTGTCACACATTTTTCCCATCTGTGTACAAGCTTCCGTATTCCCTCAGCGTAAAAACTTTTGGACTGATGTCTCAGCCAGTCGCTCACAACACTTTTGACTTCATCGTCACTTTTAAACTTCCTGCCTCTCGTGAACGCTTTCAAGGGACCAAACAGGTGAATGTCTGAAGGGGCAAGGTCTGGGCTGTAAGGGGGATGAGGGAGCAGTTCCCAGCCCAGCTCATTGATGGTCTGCACCATTTGGGCTGCTGTGTGAGGCCTTGCGTTGTCATGATGCAAGATGACTCCTTCTGACTGATGACCCCTGCGTTTGTCCCAACAGATAAGCTCAAAGTCCTTGCAATGTCATCCACTGTCATCCATCTGTCAGACTGAATGAGGTCATTGACTGATTCGATCACCTCAGGAGACCTCACTTCTGTAGGCGTCCCAGGCCTGTCTTCATCCTCAACACTGCTCCGTCCTTCTTTAAACAATTTAGCCCACTTGTAGACATTTTTTTGGCCGAAACATGTGGCACCATACACAGTTGACATTCTCCTATGAATTTCAACTGGTTTTCACCCTTCAGCAACCAAAAACTTGATAACTGACCGCTGTTCAATCCTGGAGCATGCTTCTTGGTCGGCCATCTTTGTTAATCGCCAAAACTCTCTAAGTTTTTTTTTAATCTGCAAAAGAAATTAAATCCATGTGAAAAAGAAGTAAAACAAAAAAAAGTAAAAAAAGTAAACTTCTATCTGTATTAGAAGTCCTTATACCGAAAAATTCAACTTATTTATTGAATGACCCTCGTATGTATGTATATATTGACCACTGATATCTATCTATCTATCTATCTATCTATCTATCTATCTATAATTAATAAAGAATAAAATCTCAAATTACCTCATATGAGGAACAGCCTATTTCGGCAGACGAAAATATCGGTCGTCTGTCTTATCAACCCCAGTGTGGACTGGGTTCATGTCAGAAATAAAATGTTTAACTGTTAAAGCAAAAAAAAAAAAAAAAAATTAAAAAGAAATAACATACCAGTCGAAAAACTAATACAGAATTTATTCACTTCAATGTTTCAGTCAGGCGAAAGGCACGAGTTAGGGTGGAAGGTATTTGTCTTAAAGGGAAGAGGTTATACAAAATTAAACTCGAATATTAACTTTATGGCATTAATGTGGGGTTATATGAAGAATGAAATATTAATTTAAAATTAAAAGAAGAATAAAAAGGAGTTTAAAAATAAATTTTAAAATATAGACAAAAGGATTAATGGATTAATGGAAAAGAGTTGGGGGGAGATCTTAGAGGAGGGGAAGTTATAATTAATATAGGCAAAGAGGTTATAGAGGTGGGAATTATAGACATTAGCATTAGTTATACTGTCAACATTTGAAGAATTAGAAGGGAGCGTTTCGGCCGTTGTACGCTCCGGCCTTCTTCAGGTAGTTGGAATGTCGAACTGAATCCTTTATTTCGCTCACTGGTGTACACTGTTCTAGTTCCACGTGCCATGTCTAATGGATGTCAGTTATCTCCTGTTAATTCCTCTCTGAAAGTTCTCCACCGCCTTAACCAGGTATTGAACTCACACTCTTTTGGGTCATGTCACTGGATCTAACTAACGCCATGGATTCTTGAGGAGGTGATTGTCCTGGAGGACACATGGCACAGTGGATAAAGGCGTTAGTTAGATCCAGTGACATGACCCAAAGAGTGTGAGTTCAATACCTGGTTAAGGCAGTAAAGAATTTTGAGAGCGGAATTAACAGGAGATAACTGATAACTGAGATCCATTAGACATGGCACGTGGAACTAGAACAGTCTACCCCAGTGAGCGAAATAAAGGGTTCAGTTCGACATTCCAACCTCCTGAAGAAGGCCGGAGCGTACAACGGGTGACACGTTGTAATAAATATGGCAACAAAGATGAGGACAATAGTCCGAATAATGTAAATAGTGTACATAATACCGCATCTCAGAAATATAGATAGCTACTGAAGGGTCGAAACGTTGTAATAAATATGGCGATAAAGATGAGGACAATAGTCCGAATAATGTAAATAGTGTACATAATACCTCATCTCAGAAATATAGACAGATACAGAAAGGCCGAAACGTTGTGATAAATATGGCGACAAAGATGAGGACAATAGTCCGGATAATGTAAATTGTGTACATAATACCTCATCTCAGAAATATAGACAGATACTGAAGGGCCGAAACGTTGTAATAAATATGGCGACAAAGATGTGGACAATAGCCCGAATAATGTAAATAGTGTACATAATACCTCATCTCAGAAATATAGACAGATACTGAAAGGCCGAAACGTTGTGATAAATATGGCGACAAAGATGTGGACAATAGTCCGAATAATGTAAATTGTGTACATAATACCTCATCTCAGAAATATAGACAGATACTGAAGGGCCGAAACGTTGTAATAAATATGGCGACAAAGATGTGGACAATAGTCCGAATAATGTAAATAGTGTACATAATACCTCATCTCAGAAATATAGACAGATACTGAAGGGCCGAAACGTTGTAATAAATATGGCGACAAAGATGAGGACAATAGTCCGGATAATGTAAATTGTGTACATAATACCTCATCTCAGAAATATAGACAGATACTGAAGGGCCGAAACGTTGTAATAAATATGGCGACAAAGATGAGGACAATAGTCCGAATAATGTAAATAGTGTACATAATACCTCATCTCAGAAATATAGACAGATACTGAAAGTCCGAAACGTTGTAATAAATATGGCGACAAAGATGAGGACAATAGTCCGAATAATGTAAATAGTGTACATAATACCTCATCTCAGAAATATAGACAGATACGGAAAGGCCGAAACGTTGTAATAAATATGGCGACAAAGATGAGGACAATAGTCCGAATAATGTAAATAGTGTACATAATACCTCATCTCAGAAATATAGACAGATACTGAAAGTCCGAAACGTTGTAATAAATATGGCGACAAAGATGAGGACAATAGTCCGAATAATGTAAATAGTGTACATAATACCTCATCTCAGAAATATAGACAGATACTGAAAGTCCGAAACGTTGTAATAAATATGGCGACAAAGATGAGGACAATAGTCCGAATAATGTAAATAGTGTACATAATACCTCATCTCAGAAATATAGACAGATACTGAAAGTCCGAAACGTTGTAATAAATATGGCGACAAAGATGAGGACAATAGTCCGAATAATGTAAATAGTGTACATAATACCTCATCTCAGAAATATAGACAGATACTGAAAGTCCGAAACGTTGTAATAAATATGGCGACAAAGATGAGGACAATAGTCCGAATAATGTAAATAGTGTACATAATACCTCATCTCAGAAATATAGACAGATACTGAAAGGCCGAAACGTTGTAATAAATATGGCGACAAAGATGAGGACAATAGTCCGAATAATGTAAATAGTGTACATAATACCTCATCTCAGAAATATAGACAGATACTGAAAGTCCGAAACGTTGTAATAAATATGGCGACAAAGATGAGGACAATAATCCGAATAATGTAAATAGTGTACATAATACCTCATCTCAGAAATATAGACAGATACTGAAAGTCCGAAACGTTGTAATAAATATGGCGACAAAGATGAGGACAATAGTCCGAATAATGTAAATAGTGTACATAATACCTCATCTCAGAAATATAGCCAGATACTTTGGCGTTATAATGTTATTCATGATAATGCTTGTTTCGGAAATGTTAGAAAATAACAAATAAATTTTAAATTTACTGTAGTTACTGTATTCATAAAAATCGTTACGTTTATATAACGTACAAAAAATTTAAAATTCTTTTTAAAATGCTGAGGGTTGCTGAATTGTAGTAATCTTTTCCACTGTTGATTAGTAAACATAGTTTTTACTTGATAACAATATCTCCTAACTGCTACAAATTAATACGAATTTTTTAAAGGTTTAAATATTTTCAAATTATGCTAGTAAAAATTTAAAAAAAAAAGGAAAACAATTCTTTTTAAAATTCATTATTCTGTGAAAAATTATTTTCTTAAGATAATGGTGATCATAATCTTGTTCATAAAAGTAATTAAAAGCTTTTTTCTAATTAAATAATGTCTTAGTTTTATTGCCTTTTTATTTTACGATTCAGAGCAGATTTTTTTTTTTACAAAAAATAGGATGCATTAAATTCTCCACAAACTTATCGTTATAGTGATTTAATTAGCGAAACTTAAGTGTCACACAAGGCTGAAAGTATGTAGCATCTAGTGAAGATTGAACTCACTCGTAGTTGGTAAGGAGAGATAAACCAGCTAATCATTACACAACATCGAAGTACTAATATAACTAATAAAAGTAATATAAAAATTAACCTCTACAAAAATTTTGCAAAAATTTCCAAATTAATGTTCATCCTGGGTATGACGATAAACTACACCCGACAGCAAGGCCTTTGATCAGAAGGTTTTGAGGAGCGTGGAACCACCTCTTAATTATTGACGTCCCCAGGGTGGTAGCAGGGTCCCAGCTATGGACAAATAGTTAACCCTCCCAAAAGTATTTAACAGCAATACATTTTTGAAAAAAAAATATTACCAGCAATACATTTTTTTAAATATTACCAGCAATACATTTTTTTAAATATTACCAGCAGTACATTTAAAACATATTACCAGTTTACAAGAAATAGTTTGTTGTATGTATGTATTTATATAATGTTTTCATTTTCAAAACACGGTCAAGATATTGTGTCCATGTTCATGTTAACAGTTAATATATTTCAACCTTGAAAATGGCTAAATGGATAGCCGAAAGCGATGAAAAAAAGAACAACAATCGGACAGTTTTCATATAATTTATCATCCGAAAAGAAAAAAAAATATTAGACCACATGAGAAATTGTATAAAAAACTAAATCAAAGCACCTTGTCTATCGTATTCAATGAAATGTGCATGGAAGAAGGATTGCTGCCTAAACAAACACACACACACACACACACAATTTTGTATAATTTTATATATCAACAAACAGTATTTAGAAAAATATGACAAACTGGAAAGATTTCTTTTGTGACACGTTTTATTCGTTAGGATTTTATCGGGCTGGGCTTTGTTGATGTTGTCACGTCTACGCATGCGTATGAAACGAGAAACGCAAGTAGTTTCAAATTGAGGATAAAATCTCACTATTATTGATCTATTCGTAATTGATTTTGCGAGTCAAGCTTGCTAACTATATATATATATATATATATATATATATATATATATATATATATTAAGAAATTTGATTTTTGGTGAAAAAATAGAATGTCCCTTTTTCGTTTACCTCTGTTTTCAAAACCAGCGTCTCTCTAATTTAGAATTTATATTTCTCATCTCCATACTTATTTTCAATCTTAAATGTTAACTCAAATTTAAATGTAAATTCAAATTTAAAATTGAACTGCAATTCATTTAAATATTTTAACTCCAATAATATTCCACCCCAACAATAATATATCTCGCGTGAACCAGAAAATAAAAAGAAAAATCCGGTGCTAACCCAAAATATAAATAAAAAGAAATATATATCCATTATTTGAAAATTGATTCGGCATGAAACTCGGAGTTGTGCAATAAATATAAGATATTATGTATATTTCTTGATATATGTATTAATTAGCTCTGTTTATTAACATTTGAGCACTCTTTGGCACTATAAAGTATTTATATGTATTTATATAAGGTATTTGTATTCCTACCTATAAACATTCTGAGATATATATATATATATATATATATATATATATATATATATATATATATATATATATATATATATATATATATATATGCACATTTCATTAAAAATGACTGACAAGGTGCTTTTACTTAGTTTTTTATACAATTTCTCATGCGATCTAATTATGTTTTTCTTTTCGAATGATAAATTATATAAAAAACTGTCCGAATGTTCTTTTTATCCGAGCGCTTTCGGCTATACATTTATATAATTTATCATCCCCAAAAAACAAAATATTATTAGATCGCATGAGAAATTGTGTAAACAAAACTAAATAAAAGCACCTTGTCAGTCGTTTTTAATGAAATGTGCATGAAAGAAGGATTGCTGCCTATATATATATATATATATATATATATATATATATATATATATATATATTTGTATTATCGTCTTTGCTTCTTCTTAGATATCTGAAAAGAATTTATTTTAACTCATGAACAATACACCGACACCAGCTCAGCGACAGGATCGGCTTTCTGTTTTATATTTACACAATTTACCTGGGTTTGGCACAAGGTTAAAGGTTGGGAAATCTGAAAAGAAGATTGTACTGCTTTAATGTGTTTCTTTATTGTTTTGCCTATGCTCGAACACCGACCTCGTAGCAGACAAAAGTAAAGAATTGTTTTCTAAATCATCATTTATGGCCAACGTTGAAGTAGAAGATTATGTTGCGCCATTATTTCAACTGTGATGTATTCGGCTGTCCGCGTTGAAAATCATTATTTGATTTTCGGCAATCGACGAAAAATAATGAGATATTTTAAACTTTAGTAAACATCCTTTATAGTCAACATAGAGGCAGATAGAGAAGGAAGATTATGTTGCGCCATCTTTAAAGTGGGATATCTTTTTCTGCTTGACTTGAAAATCATTAGTTGACATCCTGTAACGGACGCAAGTAAAGAGATTTATTTTTATTTTGTCAAAATCCTTTAGGAGCAGATAGGTAAGGAAGATAATGTTGCGCCATTTCTTATAATGGGGAGTATTTTCCTGTCTGCCTTGTAAATCAGTATTTACCATCCCGGAACAGACCAAAATAAGGATATATATCTTAAATTTAGTCAACATTATTTATGCCCAAGAATAAATGATGATTGTGTTGCGCCAAACTTGCAATAGGGGAGCATATACCTGTCCTAGAAATCATCATTCGTAATCTGAACATTTAACCGCAACTCTAGATCTACTCAACTATCTCAGCCACTGAGCAATCTCTTTATTCAACAAAATTTCTGGTACATGTAATGAGGAAAGAGGGCGTGGAGAATTTGACACTTACAATGCAACAGTTACAGAGGTAACAGCGAGTAAGCTACGTAACACGTTTGTGTAAATGGATGAGAGAGCAGGGTCTAGGCGAGACAGTAAGGGGGGTAAACAGAGCTATAAAGGACAGGAAGCTGTGGAGAGCCACAATAGTCGATACTTCGAAGAGAGCGCTAAAAGAAGACGTTTACTATGCAACAAAGTTAGCTGTTGGGAGATATGAGAGTAGAATGTTGATGTTGTGTGTCTGGCTTTGAATTCGGCACTCGAAGCCCGTGATGTGTTTTTTTTTTTAAATTTTTTTTTTATGGGGGTTTAACCCCCGGCCAGTAGTGCTGGCGGGAAATACGGGTTATTTTTAGATGATTCCTTTTACAATTCAAATTGTATGATGTGTAGAATTCTTTGAACGAATTCCAGCCGCAGGAACACTCCCCACGCTAAACAGGTTTCTTTGCTTTTCCCACATAATCGTACAAGTCCAGGTTAACTTGGTTATCACATCTGATGTGGGGGAGGATAGTGTATGAATCAGACAGAGATAAGAGCAGAGTGACCGATTTCTTAAAGGGTAGGGTCCAGCTAAATCTTCAACGATGACAAAAAGGGAGTTTTTATTATACAATTAATAAAGAAATTATGTTCATTCGGACACAGTGTCACATCAGTGATCAAAATAAATTGATATCCAAATTGGTAAGTGCTTAATTTGAGCCAATGTTGCAAGCAAATTCAAAGATTAAAATATTCGAACACGCCATCATTTTAACCTTGTACCAGGATAAATTATGGTTGCGTATCTGTGGTATAATTTAACTGAATAGTCGTTTTTTAATACCATATTACCTCTGTATATAGCTAACAGTGTCTCATCACATTTTCCTTTTCTTTAATATCTATAAACTGCCATAACGTCTTGGGAAAGTTAATGCAGTGGTTTGCCGTTGCCATCTCCGCAGTTTTAAATTCGGAGTAGTTCTTCTTCTAGACTGGCTGCCATCCAAGGCTACATACCACCATCTTTTTGCTATTTAACCCATAGCTGGAGGAGTAAAGAAGAATTGGATTCATGCCTTTCGCAAATATATGAATTTTGAATTTAACTGCTTAAATATTTTCTCATAGCCATAGAATAGGTTCATTTGACGTTCCATCATCACTGAGTTGACTCTGAATTTTCACCGATAGCGATGAACAAGATTTTTTCTTAGGGAGGCCCTGTGCCTTTAGCACCGATTGGGACTTTGTGAACGTCATGAATCCATTTCAGCTTCCCTTTCCAGCCCAATCCAGATCGCGCGGAAATCGCGCATACGATCTATTATTATAAATGGTCGCTAAAAATGGTCTGCTCCTTGTATCGCACCAATAAGTACCTGACTCCTGTTATCGTCTATGTTTACAAGAGCCAGATCAGGCCGAAACATGGAGTTCAGTCGCCATATATGGGCAGGAGCAGCCCAGTCTTCGCTCTTAAGTCTTGATAGTCCAAAAGCTTCTACGCGGACTGATGGGTGATGAATTCTACCCTGCATCCCCATTCCCCACAGACAAAAGGTTTCAACCTACAGGTACGCTTAGAAAGCATTAGCTCTTGTCATAAGTTCGATGCTCACCTGGTGCGTCCCTGAGACACGTTCTTGACTTTATAATCGGACTACTGTCCTTATATTTGTTGTTTTTATCCCAACAATTATTTCATTATAACTAAAAAGAGAGAATCTACTCAAATATGAGTATCCATTTAAAAATAAATTACACACACACACACACACACACACACACACACACACACACACACACACACATATATATATATATATATATATATTCAAAACTTATAACATAAGCATGCTATATTATTTGCTCTACTTTGTATTGAGCACTTTTAAAAAAATAGTGTTTTTGTTTAGCGGAATTTTATTCCATCTGTACCAACCCTGTACTCGGATATATATATATATATATATATATATATATATATATATATATATATATATATATATCAAGTATGTGGTGCAGTTCAATTTATATTAAATTATATTCATTAACGTCACTATCTGTTTTTTGTATGAATGATTCATGTAATATATATATATATATATATATATATATATATTATGGGTGATGAATTCCTCCCTATATCCCCTTTCCCAAAGACGAAATTTTGAAAGCCTCTTGTTACGCTATATTTTACGCCCATGGTATCATTTTTCAGGCACTTTCCAAAGGTGCCGTCCATTGGAATCGCCTCCCCCAGACCGATAGAATTAAAAGAAGGACAACTTAAAACTATAATGAAAGAGAGACAAAAGGATTCTATGAAGAATGTTCAAACGAGCTATTTTTCTTAGTCGCACCAATTCTAAGACGCTAAGCTAAGAACCGCCATATTGTATTCACCACGACCAGCTACTCTTCGTCCGTTCATATTCAATTAGTGAGAAGTAAGTTCCACTTGAACAGTTTTTTTGTCCCCATGAATCTGACCTCAAGAAGAACTTGACTATATACGATACATTGCAAACGGATTTAAAAAATGGCGGATTCCCTGTACAGGTCCGATCACTATATGACTCCTTCTGACCGCCCCTCGACGTTTACAAGAATCAGATCAGGCCGAAAATGAAATATTAACACCATATGTGGGCAGGAGTTATCCAGTCTTCACTTTCCATTCTCTAAAAATTCCAAAAGTTTGTTTTCTTTTTCTTAGGGAGACTCTGTGCCTTGAGCGCCGATTGGGACTTTGTGAAGGACGTGAATCTATTTCAGCTCCCCTTTCCAACTCACTCCAGATCACGCGGAACTGGCGCTTACGATCCATCGCTAAAAATGGTCGATTCCTTGTATCGCCCCAGTAAGTACCTGACTCCTGCTATCGTCTACGTTTGCAAGAGCCAGATCAGTCGCCATATATGCGCAGTCTTCACTTTTCAGTTTCTAAAAATCCCAAAAGCTTCTCCGCGTCCTTGTGGGTGATGAATGGTTTCCCACCCATTTCCCACTAACGAAACTCCGCAACCCTCTCTATCACTATTTCCATGGAAAGTGCTCAGTTGAACTACATTCCTTAGTTTCCACCAGTGCTAACCTTCACGACGAAGACCCACCATGCCACAACCACTGTAGCGAACCACCATTGTTCCCTTCGTATTCCATTGGAGAGATGCAAGTTCCACCCCAACAGCTTCTTCTCGCGAACCTCTGCTTTTTGGAACCGATTCCCAAGAGGATGCTTCCCCAATCACTACAATCTTAACCTTTTCAAGTCTAAGGTTAACCGTCATCTTCCCCCGCATATCGCCATGCACCGTGCCTCTGATTCTGAGCGGTTCATTGGTAAATATGCTGTTCACCCAATACAAGGCCCAAGAGTCAGCCAATGTAGAGGGTTACTGTGTGAAAAATCGAGTGGATCTCAGGCCTTGTACAGGGTGAACGCCATTCTGAATCAGGATATTTGGGAAACGAGTTTCTCTGAAATTCGAGTTAAAAATTATTCCGCGTACTTTCCAATACCCACTTGCCCACGTGTCCGAATATTTCGCCAGAAGTTTCTGCGAACACTTTATTAAAGGAAATACGTCAAGATCGAGAAGTTCAAATGAATTTTTTATTTAATGTCCAAAAAAAATAGGAAGAGATCGAGATTCTTGTCAGACAATTGGCCACATATTTCTATATTATAATATATTAATATATATTTTTAATCTCACATAATCTGGCCACATATTTTTATATTATAATATATTAATATATATATTTAATCACACATAATCTGGCTACATATTTTTATATTATAATATATTAATATATATTTTTAACCTTCCATAATCTGGCCACATATTTTTATATCATAATATATTAATATATATTTTAATCTCACATAATCTGGCCACATATTTCTATATTATAATATATTAATATATATTTTTAATCTCACATAATCTGGCCACATATTTTTATATTATAATATATTAATATATATATTTAATCACACATAATCTGGCTACATATTTTTATATTATAATATATTAATATATATTTTTAACCTTCCATAATCTGGCCACATATTTTTATATTATAATATATTAATATATATTTTTAACCTCGCATAATCTTAGCTCATCGACAATCGTTCAATGCACCTAACTTTTCTAGGGATTGTGAATGAGCTACGAATCATTGAAATCGGACCAGTGGAATCGGAGAAGTGGCTTTGGAGTGTATACCAGAGGGAGTCAGATACTTACTGGTGCAGTACAATAAACCGACTGCTTTTCCAGCATCTTTAACGGTGGATCATATTTATGAGTTCCACTTGGGGGTCCGGATATTTCTTTATTCCAAGTAGTCGTTCAAGACAAGGAGCATTCTTGAGAGATCTAGTCATCAGGATAGGTGAAAGTTCGGGGTCTGCTTGGGGATGCTAGCACTTTACTAGTTTGGTTTTGGCTATATTCGATTTTACAAGTCTATACCACCCCCATTAAACAACCTGGGATATGTCAGAGGAGAGATGAGTTCTGGTCTTCAAGATTTCTGGAGGTGCACCTGTAATCTTAATGAGGAACAACCTATTTTTATATAAATCAAATAATTAAAAAAAAGTATATATTTTTGGTAGCTTTTACAGTTAAATTTTTAATTCCGACACGAACTCAGTCTATACCGGGATTGAATAAGATTGACAAATTTTATTTTTTCGTCAGTCGAAATAAGCTTATTCCGCATATGAGATAATTTTGAATTTTATTGTGTATTAATATCTGCTCTGTATAATAAATACGTTGATCTGAAAACCTGGGAAGCTCAAGCATCAAACCGAAATGAGTGGCGTAAGACATATTTCATTAAGTTAAAGGGTTTTGAAGACAGTAGACGGAAGCACCGTGATCAGCTTCGTCAAGCTCTGAAGCAGAGACACCATCAAAATCCTGCTTAAACAAATTTCATTTTTCAGTGTGGCTTTGTCGCTTAAGCATGGATGGGCTAGTATCACACTTAAGAAAGCACAAATGAAATATGACTTTCCCTTACCTGATTGTCTCCGCATGCATAAGTGTAAAACGAAAGTCAGCATCCACTGCTGACCCTCATTTATCGTTCACGATAGGAGAGTCCACCATATATATATATATATATATATATATATATATGGCGCAAGGCTACAAGTAGGGAGTGCCTAGTATAGATCAAAGTTACTAGTAATGATACTGTAACTGTCTTATGGACTATTACACCACGCTAAGGCGTTCGGTTACTATCGTACAGTTAATTAGAACTTTATATTTCGTTTCAATGTCCTGGATTTTAATAATAATCGCTTAATTTACTTTTAACTCGTCCACTGAACATAAGGAATGGAAATGTCCATTCCTAGATTTGGAGGCTTTTAACTCTTTAGCCGTTCATTACAAAATTAAGATCTGAAAACCAACGTGATTTTATGAGAAAATATGTTAGGAAAACACGTGATTATAAAACTGACATCTTCCTTTTGCTTCCTTTGACCGGGGCCAGTGAGTACTACCCACCGCGACTGATTGATGGCCCCGAACAATGTTTTGTGACTCTAGCTATAAACATATATTGTTAAATATAACAATAAATGTCTATTTTTGTCTTGTGAACATTGAGATGTCGTAGAGTGAGGACCGCTTATCATAGATTTATAGGTGGGCACGAGTCCCTTGCACCGGCCTCGTTTTTTTCTACTTACATTTATATACGTTACAAATTAAACTAACTACATTTGTTAAAGGATGAACAATTTTCGCGAATTTTGACGATATTCTGGGGTCTTTTTTTCTCGTATGAATCCGTCAATTTTATTTTGCTCATGTAAAGTATAGAAAAAAGCACTATCTAAATTTTTATCCATAATGTTGAATGTGTAAAAATTATTCACCTTATTAATAAGTAAAATCTCATGTTGATGTTAAAAACTGATGTTAAAAATCAACACTTGATTTATTTAAGATGGAATGAACTAATCATAACATGTCTCTAATTTGCATTTAGATATGATGTATTTATTTTCAATTTTTCTGGTTGAACTGTTCACCAGTTTTGCATATGATCCATTATTGTACATAATTAGGTTAGAATAGAATTTGTATTTTATGTGAATACTACCTTATGACTATTGAGATACAGTAAAGTGGCAGCTCGTTTAATAGATTCGGGGCTCGTGTGATAAACTCGGTGGGGGTCCACAAGAACTTTGCACCGGTCCTGCTTCTCGTTAAACTTTAAATATCTTTCTTTTTTTTTTTTTGGCGTGTCTGTGGGGGTGGCTTCTTCAAATCCAAAACATGAAGTTCAATTAATTAGCCAGTAAAACGCAATATTTTTTTATTTGAAATGACAGATCAAAGAAATCTGACCCCATATCACTTATTCGTCCTTTTTCTCTCTTCCTGTCTCTTTCTGTCCTTTTCTGTTCCTTTCTCTCTCTCTCTCTCTCTCTCTCTCTCTCTCTCTCTCTCTCTCTCTCTCTCTCTCTGTTTCTCTACTTCTTAAATGTAGACAATCTCCCAGGGGTTGTATAAAGTCAAAACTAAAACACGCTTAATGGTGCTACTATAGTTTCCGTAGTAACTTTGGTGGAGTTGTAAGCACGCCACCTAACCGAAATTGAATTCAGACTTGTCCTCCTCCTAGACTGGTTTCCAAACACGGCTAGATACCAGGGTCTATCTGATCCATAGTTTTCAGGTGGTGATAAAAGGGTGTTTGTACCTGTTGTGGTAGGATCCACCTAATTTGCATAGTGGAGTACCGACCATATAAATATGGTTGGTACCGGGAAGAGGGGAGAACGAATCAAGAGATTCAACCAGAGATTCTGCCCGACTGCGACTCAGTCAACACATTCTCCAGGAACGGTCTTCCCAGGAATATACAAAAGACTATATGTAAATATTGTGTACACTTTCTTGTTTCAATACATTTTGTTCTAAGTACATTTTGTGTTGCATTATTATTCCATGCATTAGTCAAGTTTCAACAGTACCAAACTTCTTCTCGAACAGATAATCGGTAGCATATCCTCCTCATCTGTGGAAGTTTGTTTTATCAGTGGCAGTTCGTTTGCCGATTAGGCTACAAGAACTAGACATATCGACAGTGCTCATATTATTGCTGTAGCTATAGTTATTTGATTGTAACTCTAAAGTCGATATTTGATCACCACTTAGTAGCATGGATAAAATAAATTATTAATAAGCTTTAGCATAGATCTGAACTCGCATTTTGGTAGACTGTCTGACTGAAGGAGGAGTAATGGATAGCGGCTCGGGCTGAGGAATCGGAGAGCCAAGATCGAATTCCAGTCGAATCCATTTCATTCACTCACATGCTATTAACCTTGGGAAAGGTATGAATCTCCCCCTCCCCACAGCTATGAGTAAATAATATGACAGACTAGATTCTTTAGCCTTGGATGGCAACTGGTCTGCCGCAGAAAGAAATGGCAAAGTACTGCGGGCAAAAAAAATCTGCCTCGTTAGTCATGTATCGAAAGATATATGATCGCCTAAGCGTGTATCACGCATGGCACAGAACTGACTGTCTGACCGGAACAGCGCATTGTCAATTAGGCTACGAATACTTTTTTAAAAATGTGTAGCGATATGCCACCGTACCTGGTCCGTAGCATTAACTGAAATTTGATCTGAAAAACTCCACGGGGATTTCTGTTTATTTCAGGTCTTGTCACAGATGTTTCAAATACCGGCTCTCAAAATGGCTCAAGTGGAGGTGAACTAAATGCAGTGGCTTTCTTTCCTTTATTCGTGATTTGTACAGTTTCGTAGTGCACGGTTTAAAATGCTGGTCACAGGATTCAATGAGGGTCAAATGGGCTACACAGAAGTTATTGTCTCTGATTAATTCGATTTGAAGAGCAAACAATTTGCCCTCTTTTGAAACCTCACAGTTTCTTTTTTGGAGTTTTCCTCTTCTATGTGCTTTCTCCTTTACGGACGTGGGCGATAGCTGACTGTCCTTTGTAGCTGTGTAGAGTTTGTCTTTTTGTTATCCCTCCTAATTCCTGTTCTGCCAGACACAAGCTCGTTAAGCATCTCTCCTCTGTCTCTTTTGTCTTTAGTAGGTCATGTGAGCGTCAAATTTTCCAAGCCCTCTTTCCTCATTATATGCCCTAGAAATTTCAACTGTCTATTCCTGATCTTAAGTATAAATTTCTTTTTTGTTTCCATTATTTCATCTAAAAAACAATTTGTAGCTTTTAATAAATTCTGTCTTTTTGTTATTTTTCCTAAACCCTGTTCCACCATCCATTTACTCAAGTTCATTACGAATGTTATGTGCTGTTTTCCTCTGTCCCTCTTGCCTTCAATCTGTCATGTGAGCATCAGATTTTCCAAGCCCTCTTTCCTCATTATGTGCCCTAGAAATTTCAACTCTTTTCTTTCTGATACTACGTATAAATGTCCTTTTTGTTTCTATTTTCTTTAAAACTTTCCCTTGCTCACGTGTTCAGTTCATGATATACTCAGCATCCTTCTGTAGTACCACATTTTTGTTGGCTCAATTTTTTTCCATCTTTGATGAGATCTTTCAGCATTTCACTGTCATATAGGAGAACTGATTTTATATGACAGTTCAGTACTCTTTTCTTTGTTTCCGGTGAAAATTTTCCTGTTTCTTAATACTTTGCTTAGCTTTTGGAAGGCATTATTCACTGCCTTGACTTTGGATCGCACTGACGCTGCAAGAATTTTATACTAATCATCATTGACTTCTTATATCGAAATTTTCTTTGTAATTTTTTTTAGATATCCAGTGTTTTCTTCATAAGAGTCAAGGATGTGTGTGTGGTGCAATGGATAGTGGCTCGAAGTGAGAAATCGGAGAGCCGAGTTCAAGCGGTTATGAATTGATCTCTTTCTCTGATGTGGGTTAAATATTAGGACTTTTATATAAAAAATCATTGTTATTCTCAAAAAGAATTGTTAATACAATATTCACTGACAAAAAAGAATTAGTCATATAATCCAAAATACGTTTCGGCTTTAAATAACCAAAAAAGGTTGATAAAACATAAAAAACAAAGCAATCAATCATAATAGACTAGAGATTCTTTATCCGATTGGGAATTGATCGTCTATTCCAAGAGCTAAGTAACATGATCTTAAAATCATTTTAACACGTGTTGTGTCATGGCGCTGAGCACGATTCCGACTAAAAATGATAGAATATGTAGAAATTTACCGATATGCCCACGTTATACAAGTGTAGCACAAGGATCATGTGAGATTTCAGCAAATTCCCAGACTTTTCTCATAAAATGGATTCCGCCTTCATATATAAAAAAAACTATTATGTAAATTTTTGTAACTTTGTATAAAATTTATGCATTACACCCTAATCTTTATTCGGTAATAATTTCATTGCTAATCATGCATTACTTTTTAAGTAATACACATATTTATGTCTTTGTTGTTTCCGTTCCTTATATTATGGCCACTACTGTATATATATATATATATATATATATATATATATATATATATATATATATATATATATATATATATATATATATATATATATAACTGGAAAGGTTTCCGGGACGCGTTTCCAGTTTACCACATTTATTTTCACATTTACAATGGATCCCAGTTTTTTTTTTCATATAAGATGATCCCTGTGCTTTTCACATTTACAATGGAGCCCAATCTTTTCTCATATAAAATGGATCCCTGGCTCTCTTCACACTTACAATGGATCCCCGCCCCTTCTCATGTAAAACGGATCCCCGCCCTTTTTCACATTTACAATGGATCCCAGACTTTTCTCATAAAACGGATTCCATGTAAACTTGACCCCTGTCCCTCTTCACATTTACAATGGATCCCTGCCTTTTCTCATATAAAATGGATCCCTGTCTCTTTTCACATTAGTAAATATCAATTCATTCGACGTAGTGAACCTTAGAAGACTAAACACTTGCCTTGTTGATATATAAAATCACACAAAATTATATATCTTCATATATATATATATATATATATATATATATATATATATATATATATATATATATATATATATATATATATATAATAAAAAGACTTAAACACTAATATTCCATGGTCATAATTTATTCCATTGGAATCGCAAAAACGATCCAATTCATCAGGCCTACAGAATCTGTAGGCCTGATGAATTGGATCGTTTTTGCGATTCCAATGGAATAAATTATGACCATGGAATATTAGTGTTTAAGTCTTTTTATTATATCCTTACTCTGTCCTGGACATCGAGTTCTACCTGGATCATATCCTCTTGGAATTATTTTTATACATATATGTATGTGTATATATAATTGCATATGTATGTGTATATTCACCACTAATATTGTCTATATATATATATATATATATATATATATATATATATATATATATATATATATATATATATATATATATATATATATATATATATATATATATATATATATATATATATATATATATATATAGTTATTCTAATTAATCTCTACAAAAATGCAAGATCACTTCTCTATAGCTCTTAATCAAGATGAATGGTTGGGCACATCAAGCGGTGTAATGGTTAGCAAGCTTGTTTCGTTAGAATAGTTACGACTGAGTAGTGTGTTCGATCCTCACTGGGTGCCCCATACTTTCGGCCTTGTGCCACATCCGAGCTACGCTTGGAAAATTGCTAATCACGAAGCATGATAACTGGCTGGATTTCGAAAGAATGGTTTATTTTTATCCAAATTTTACTGAACAGTTCCACTTCCTACTTTATTAAGAAGAAGAAAAAACAACTGAAATTAGGATAAAAGAAACACTAGACAATTA
>OZ038504.1:6998771-7038771 GCA_964036315.1 Acanthosepion esculentum
CGATTCTGAGCCCTTGCAAGAAACAGAAGTTTACGGTTTCAAAATTAATTTAACAACATTTTAGAGAAGCTATTTATGTAGCTCGGATACTGGGGTATGGACAAGAAACGAAATCCCCGCTACAATAACAATGCTTAATTAACACTTTCTTTCTTTTCTTCATTCCTCCTTTCTTTCTTTCTTTCTTTCTTTCTTATTTTGTTTCTTTGTTTCTTTGTTTCTCTCTTTCTTTGTTTCTCTCTTTCTTTCTCTCACTCTTTCTTTCTTTCTTTCTTTCTTTCTTTCTATCTGTCTGCCTTTCTTTCTTTCTTTCTTTCTTTCTTTCTCTCTTTCTTTCTTTCTTAACTTTTCTTTCTTTTCTTTCTTTCTTTCTTTTCTTTCTTTCTTTCTTTCTTCTTTCTTTCTTTCTTTCTTTCTTCTTTCTTTCTTTCTTTCTTTCTTTCTTCTTTCTTTCTTTTCTTTTCTTTATTTCTTACTTTGTTTATCTCTTTCTTTCTTTCTTTCTCTCTTTCTTTCTCTATCTTTCTTTCTTTCTTTCTTTCTCTCTTTCTTTCTCTTTTTCTTTCTTTCTTTTCTTTCTTTCTTATTTTGTTTCTTTGTTTCTTTGTTTCTCTCTTTCTTTGTTTCTCTCTTTGTTTCTCTCTTTGTTTGTTTGTTTCTTTCTTTCTTTCTTTCCTAACTTTTCTTTCTTTTCTTTCTTTCTTTCTTTCTTCTTTCTTTCTTTTCTTTCTTTGTTTCTTTGTTTCTCTCTTTGTTTCTCTCTTTCTTTCTCTCTCTTTCTTTCTTTCTGTTTGTCTTTCTGTCTTTCTTTCTTTCTTTCTGTCTTTCTTTCTTTTTTCTTTCTTTCTTTCTTTCTTTCTCTCTTTCTTTCTCTCTTTCTTTCTCTCTCTTTCTTTCTTTCTTTCTTTCTCTCTTTCTTTCTTTCTGTCTGTCTGTCTGTCTTTCTTTCTGTCTTTCTTTTTTCTTTATTTCTTTCTTTCTTACTTTCTCCCTTTTTTCTTTCTTTCTCTCTTTCTTTTCTTTCTTTCTTTCTTTCTTTCTTTCTTATTTTGTTTCTTTGTTTCTCTCTTTCTTTGTTTCTCTCTTTGTTTGTTTGTTTCTTTCTTTCTGTCTATCTGTCTGTCTGTCTTTCTCTCTGTCTTTCTTTCTTTCTTTTCTTTCTTTCTTTCTTTCTTTCTTTCTTCTTTCTTTCTTTTCTTTCTTTGTTTCTTTGTTTGTCTCTTTGTTTCTCTCTTTGTTTCTCTCTCTTTCTTTCTTTCTTTCTTTCTGTCTGTCTTTCTTTCTTTCTTTCTTTCTTTCTGTCTTTCTTTTTTCTTTCTTTCTCTCTTTCTTTCTTTCTTTCTCTCTTTTTTCTTTCTTAACTTCTTTCTTTCTTTTCTTTTCTTTCTTTCTTTCTTTCTTTTCTTTCTTTCTTTCTTGTCTCAAAGCAGGATCATTTATTGTAGACACTTTAAGAATGATAGACTTACAGCCTCATCATGTTGAAACACCGATTCCCGTATGATCACCGAAGTTAAGCAACATTGAACCTCGTCAGTACCTTGATGGGTGACCGCTTGGAAGTAGTAGGTTTTGTAAGCGTGAATGTGCAGCTGGTTCAATGGATAATGGCTTGGAATTGTTAATTGGAAAGCCAAGTTCCAATTCTAGTTGGGTTCGTTCAATTCGCTTCCGCGCAAATACCCTTGCGAATGATATGAATCCAGCTCTTTCCCCCCAGATGTGGGTTAATAAGTAAGACTTCTATCACTAAATTATTATGATCTCAAAAAACATTTACAATCTAAAAATATTTTCTGGCTTTAAACAACCTCTAAAGAGTTGATAAACCGTAAAACACCAATCAATTTAAGAATAATACGACAGTATATTACGCCTTCGTTAGCACTTGTTGGGTATTTTCGATTCATTGAATAATTATACTTACACTACTGGGATAAGTTTCAGGATTAATCGGAACTGTAAATTCTATTACATTCTAAATAGTTACTATAAATTCGATACTTCTCTGTCTGTGATAGATTATCCGTGATTGGTCAAGTTTTCATGCTATTCAAGCTGTAAAATTGGGGATAGTAAGGAGGGCTATGAAGTACAAGGAAAAGACTTTTTCTTTTACGATTTCTTTCTTCAATTTTTTTGGGGGGAGGGACGGGGGTGTGCGCCTAATGCATCGGAACGTCTTATAAGGTAGCCCGTAAAGGCTCTCTGACTGTGAGTCCGTGACGAATTCCATTATATTTCTATGATGAACAGAAAAGTCATTAGATTTCTAGAGTGAAAAAAATTGAAACATTTAACAGATTACTTCGATTTGCAGTTATGTAGCCTATGATAATATTGTATAATCAGCACAGGTCGTTATTAAATAAACACCAAAGGAAACCTGGAGGACATAGTACCATAATTTTAATGCATTCAATCGCTCTGAAATAAAAACGAGAATTTAGTGCAAAGAACATAAAGCCCACATGATTAAATATTTCGCAAGCAATTTCTAGGAACGTGAAGAGCAATCAATTGTTTATGTCAAAAACAAATAAGTTGACATTCGTGCCAGACAATTAACGCCCCCAAAATTGTATCTTTTTCCTGCTTCTGTCTATTACCGCGTTGCATACACCCCCACAAATAGCACAACTGATAACGTCTTTGCTGTATATTTACTTGTCCCCCAAAAGACAATATGGCGGTTACCGTCATCCATTCTTTATTCTATTATTCAGCCAATATAAGGGTCGAGGGTCGTTCAAGGTAGAGCGTTGCTGTTGAAATGGTGATGTGTGATTTGAGTGGAAGAGAAGCTGCTAGAAAGTAAAGGTTAGGTAGATAAGGAGGAAAGATAGCAATTGATGCTTGACTTGAAGAATTCAAATCTGTAACGTTCAAAATCGAAACTATACGGGATTTGGTTCCACAAAGCGGTAGTTTCTAGAAAAAACAAAAAGCTGTCTCGATAGAACTTTATTCTTATATTTAGAACACGGAGTAAATGAAACTTACTTGACCTCATGTTTTCGATGTAAAAGTCCGGATAGGCGTAACTAAAGAATGGCGATCATCCGAACATTTGCCACGGAAATTGTCATAGACAAGATTAAGGCCTTCGATGTTGCATTCTTTAGGAAAAAGGCTGCAGAAGATTGCGTAAACTACTTTGGACTCTATCAAGGCTAGATGCGTATTGAGCAGTCCTAGCCCAGATGGCAGTAATACTCCTTTTTTCCCTAATCTGAAACTTGTAAAGATAATGCAAGGCGAAAAGAATTTCTTGAGCGATAGAATGAGACGACAATATTTATCTTTCATTATTTTATTCAGATAGCGCATTTTTGCGACACTATTGACACCAGTCCCCTCCATTTTACAACTGTAGTTCATAGTGACATTCAAGGTAAAATGGCTTGTCAGTTCCATTGGGGATGTTGAGATTACCCCATCCCTTCTCAGAAGTTAAACAGGCACGACCTACAAAGCAGCAAGTGGTTTGAAGTTTTTTTCTTTCTCCTAGACTGGTTGCCATCCCAAGCTATATAGCCCAATCTATCCTGCTATATACCAGAAACTATATATATATATATATATATATCAATATCTCTCCCTCAGCTATATATATATATATATATATATATATATATAGCAGAGGGAGAGATATTGATTCATACCTTTCCCAAGGTTATTAGCATGTAAGTGAATGTGATGAACTCAGCTGGAATTCGAACTCGGTCCTCCGATTCCTCAATCCAAACCGCTACTCACTACTCCTCCAAGGCTCCTATAGTTTTATGAAACTATAATTAGAAAATAGCGACAAAAACTTTTGTTACAAGTCAAATTTAGTTTTCCGATTAGGATGCACTGTAATCTGTCTATTTCACACTTTCGAGTGTACACTCATTAAAAGTAGCCTTGTGCCCTACACACCTAAGCTTAGTAAATCTATATTATAAAACAGGGATTGATTTTCTATCCATCTGCGTGTGACTTTCTATATACGCTTGCAAAGTATATTTGTAGGTCTATGGTGTGCATACAATTTACCTACTGTAGATATTGGAATAATACAATTCTCTCTCACAATCTGGATAACCCTTACCTTGGGTTGAACAATAAAGTAATTAATTTGGATGCGGAAAAAAAAACATGTTTTTAAACTCTAACAATATCACATAATTATTAGATTTTAGCGAACTTGACTGAAATTATTTGATAATAACTAAAATTTTTCTAATTTTATGAAGATAGTTTTTTTTAGGTCTGTCACTGAATTAAGATTAACGTACACACACACACATACACACACACACAAACACACACACAGACACACACACACACACACACACACACACACACACAATTTCAATGAAAATGAATTGTGCTTCTGTGTCGTGGTGGGGATTAACTTCCCTTTTATCTGGCAACAAGAGCTTGAAGACATTTTTATGACTCCTAAAATTGAATATGTTTTCTAATAAATATCAAATTTTAAATTGACAGTTTAGCTGTCTATATTTCTCAGATAAGGTATTGTAATTATTTACATTATTCAGACTGTTGTCCTCATCTTTATTGCCATATTCACGACATTTCAGCCGTTGTACGCTCCGGCCTTCTTCAGGATCTGCCTATATTTCTGAGATGAGGTATTGTAATTATTTACATTATTTACATTGTTCGGACTTTTGTTCTCGTCTTCATTGTCCTATTCACGACGTTTCGACCGCCGTACGCTCCGGCCTTCTTCAGGTGATTGGAATTTTGAACTGAAACCTTTATTTCGTCCACCGAGGTAGCTTCTTCTAGTTCCACGTGCCATGCCTCTTCCAGATGTCTCTCTCTCTCTCTCTCTTTAACTCAACTCTTCAAGTTCTTGTTCACCACTGAACTCACAACTCTTTGGGTTAAGCCACTGGATTCAACCAACGCTTTTAGCCGAGTGTCCTCGACGAAAGGGGAAGTAAGTGTATTATGAAGCCGAGTAGGACAGATATCGATTGACTCTGGAGTTAAAGAGACCAAGATTGTAGTTGTCGGGGGAAGCATTCTCTCGGGAGTCTCTTCCATAAATTAACAGTTCTGGGAAAGAAGCTGTTCGTGTTTTTATCAAAGGGAATGGAGATGGTTTGCCAACCGGCAATATGGCATGGTGCCGGGGATCCTCAATGTGAAGATCCAAGCTAATCGCAGTAAGGAAGGTAGGTAGTTAAATGACATACGTGTTACACGATTGTGCGACTATCTTTCTTTTGACTCATCACTGACTAAGCAGAAGTTTTCCCCGCAGCAGGTTACCCTTTCTTTCAGCGATAGACTGGTTACCAACCATGGCCCAGTCTGTCCTGCTATTCAACCCATCGCGAGACAGATTTATATATTCGACGATGGTACCCGTGCCTAAGTGAATATAACGAAACCGAGTAATAGCGACATGGCAGTGAAAGGCTGGCGAGGTTTCGTCTGTGAGTTAAGGGTTGCAGGGTGGAGAATAATTCGTAACCTACAATGCGGTGTAATCGCTTTTGGACAGCGTGGATTAGATCAGAACCAGCCCAGATATATCAGCAATACTCAGTTCTTGGTCAGATATGTTTGTAGACTGTTTTGCGGGTTCCAAAAATAGCCTCTCAGAAAACAGGTGAGTCCGAGATCTACCGACAAAACTATGAACTAATTAGAATCTTCTAACGATGCAATGACAAATATCTGATGCTAATTTTTGAAATTCCTCTTGAATTGATTGTAATTAACAGCAAAAATAATCACTCATTTTCTACGCCACAGATAACATTAATTTCCCTCTGCTTGATCGTTTCGAATTATGGGTCGTCAACGATATCATTAACCGTTAAACGAAGCAGAATTTGTACGTCTATAGTTACGGCATAGAACGAAGCCTACATGTGCGTGTAAGTGTCCTGTTTATGACGGCCGTCTAAATCAGACATTCAAATATGTCTTTAACCACTAAAGAGTGTGTGGGAAGTCTGCAATGATCCCCTTCCCTAAAAAAAACAAAAACGGAATGCCCAGTCATTCATTTATAATGATAAACGCTTTCATATTTCGAAAAAAAAACGAAGCTTTCTTATTCCTGTAAATATTCCCTTGAAATGACTTGCTTTTCGCGCCTACAATGGAATATCGTCAACATTGACTGATTTGTAAAGAGTGTTCCAATAATTTTGGCCGATTTTAAATGTGAATTAATTTTAAGTGTCAAATGATTTTTTAAATTTTTCTTTCAGATTTGGTGGACATTTGGGCGATATTATTTTTCACGCATAATTGCCATGGCTTAAATAACATGATCGAATAGATAAATAAACAAATTTTCGCCAATAACACTGATTTATTTACTGCTGACTTTGATCCGTCTTAATGAAACACCCTTATATGTAATCGCTCTTAATGAAACACCCTTATAAAGCTAAACTTAAATGATAAATGAATGCATTTAATGAGGATACAGGGCAGCCACCGTACGATTTTCTACCAGGATACAATATTGACAAAATCCTGCATTACCCTTAGCGGAGGTGAGAAATATTTAAATTATTGGGTAGGGGTATTCAAGCAATTGTATTTATTTCAGAAAGCTTGTGCTAAATATCACAGTAAAAACAAAAAAAAAAGTATCTGTCTATATTTCTGAGATGAGGTATTATGTACACTATTTACATTATTCCGACTATTGTCCTCATCTTTGTCGCCATATTTATTACAACATTTCGGCCTTTCAGTATCTGTCTATATTTCTGAGATGAGGTATTATGTACACTATTTACATTATTCGGACTATTGTCCTCATCTTTGTCGCCATATTTATTACAACGTTTTGGCCTTTTAGTATCTGTCTATATTTCTGAGATGAGGTATTATGTACACTATTTACATTATTCGGACTATTGTCCTCATCTTTGTCGCCATATTTATTACAACATTTCGGCCTTTCAGTATCTGTCTATATTTCTGAGATGAGGTATTATGTACACTATTTACATTATTCGGACTATTGTCCTCATCTTTGTTGCCATATTTATTACAACGTTTCGGCCTTTCAGTATCTGTCTATATTTCTGAGATGAGCTATTGTGTACACTATTTACATTATTCGGACTATTGTCCTCATCTTTGTCGCCATGTTTATCACAACGTTTCGGCCGTTGTACGCTCCGGACTTCTTCAGGTTTTTGGAATCTCGAACTAAACCCTTCATTTCGCTCACTGGGATAGACTGTTCTAGTTCCACGTGCCATGTTTAATAGATGTCAGTTATCAGTTATCTCCTGTCAATTTCCCTCTCTAAGTTCTCCACTGCCTTAACCGGGTATTGAACTCACACTCTTTGTGTCCTGTCACTGGATCTATCCAATGCTTTAATCCACTCTTCCATGTGTCCTCAAGGACATGGCACAGTGGATAAAGGTGTTGTAATAAATATGGTGACAAAGATGAGGAGACAATACTCCGAATAATGTAAATAGTTAAAAAAAACAAAAACAGCTTTGATATTTCTTATATCAATTTACGCCAGTGGTTCCCAAACCATTTTTTTTGTTTTTCCATTGCCTTGTCTCCTAAGACACATCTCTAGCCAACACTCACACACTTCTTTCTTGATATAATGTAGACCATAAATTCGAAACATCAACTGATCTAACAGTGTAAACACATGTATGTATTTCATCTTTTCTTAGGTTGTATTAGATATGATGCCGCCCGACAAACATCCGTGGTTATATCGGTACACCTATGAACCTAGAGCAATGTCCACGGCAGACGTCGACTGTCGGATCTGGCTGGCGTGTGGCGCGTCCTTCTCCAGATTACGCCAAGATACGAACAAGCGTTCGGACCTTTAACTTCGGTGAAACAAACAAAATAAAACTATGATATATAAAATACAGTTATTCTTTGTAACGCATGTGTTCCTTAAGTGAAAGTGACTTTGATTTTGTCAGGGAGTTTTGTTTAAACAAACAAACAAAATACTTGATTCTGATGTCACCGTGCTGCTAACACCAACTTTTTTTACTGACCGCTCCCTTACCCGCTTCCTTTTCCTTACCGGCCACCTGTATCTTTCTACCCACCCCAGAGTGTTAACGCTCACTTTGGTAATCCCAGATGCACAGTAATATTATTCACTGAATAGGCCTTTAAATGCAATAATAATTTTGCTTCAGATCCACACTATCATTAGAGTCTTAACCAAGAATTTCGTTCTATATTTACTGTTAAATGGCATTAGTAATGTTTAGTTTTAATCACATTTGACAAAAAAGGGTAGCTTTTGCTTGCGTTGTAGTAACTGTATTAAAACTGTGTATTTAAGAAAATATATTTTAAAATAAATTCTCGTATTGAAAATGGAAGAAAATAAGCAAAGGATTCAGTATATTACATATTGATATGTCAAAAAATGGCAACGATTGAGTATTTGTCTAGACTATGGAGAAGGTACTGAAAATATTCAAACGTGTGAAAAATGGTTTGTGATTTTTTGCACTGGAAATCTGTTTCGTTGAATGGCGATACGTATTTAGGCTGATCAATTGAGCTTAACTTTTCTTAATTTATTGACTATTGTAGTTATCTTTTGAGCGCTTTTTGGCAGAAGTTCTGCTCGCCTGAAAAATAAGTAAAATTACTAGATTTAACTATTTAACTATGTCGAATAAATGTAGGCGTCTAGTAGAAACTCTGACTGACACCAAATCGGTTGGGTTTCAATCCTGGCCTGATGCATCCGGATATCTAGTAGTATTGAGGAGCTATGATTTCGCGAAACAGTCGTGTCTTCGAATGACATGCACAAATATATATATATATATATATATATATATTACATTAAATAAGACAGACAAGGTGGTTTCGTTTAGCTTTTTATACAATTTCTCATGTGATCTAATATTTTTTTCTTTTCATTTGATAAATTATATAAAAACTGTCCGAATGTTCTTTTTATCCGAGCGCTTTCGGCTATACATTCAGCTGTTTTCAAGGTTGAAATATATTAACTGTTAACAAGAATTATCAACTCTGAACATGGGTACATTATCTTGAACGTGTTTTGAAAATGAAAACATTTTATAATTACATATATGCAACAAACTATTTCTTGTTAACAGTTAATATATTTCAACCCTGAAAATGGCTAAATGTATAGCCGAAAGCGCCCGGATAAAAAGAACATTCGGACAGTTTTTATATAATTTATCATCCAGAAAGAAAAAAACCATTAGATCGCATGAGAAATTGTATAAAAAACTAAATAAAAGCACCTTGTCTGTCGTATTCAATAAAATGCGTATGAAAGAAGGATTTCTGCCTAAATACAGAAATTTTAAAACAAACAAACACACACACACACACACACACACACACACACATATATATATATATATATATATATATATAATAAAGAAATATAATTTTAAGGTGTGCTATATTTATGGGATAAAGTGCTCAATATCAGAGAGAGAGAGAGAGAGCGTATGAAAATATAAATATAAAAGTGAACATTGAAGTCAACACTCAGAGGCGACAGGCTGTTTCATGCTGACGATTGCGCCTAGTATGAAACAGCCTGTCGCCTTCAATGTTCATATATATATATATATATATATATATATATGAACCCATATTTATTAGCCCATATTTCTTTAAAATCTTGGAGGATTGAAACCAAAATGGAATGAACTAAACCTTATTTCCATCCTGTATGCAGGCGGACATTTTTTCCTGAACCTTTTAAACAAGGCCACTTTTTCCTCTTCATCTGGGCTTACTGGCGTCAAATACCATCTAAGAAAAACAAAATCAAATATCAGGTCATTGCGAAAGTTCGTTCCTGATGTTCATTGTCAATGTAAACTGACCTCAAATTGACACTGGCATTTGTATTGGTGTCGATCTCTGGTGTGTTCTAGATGGAAATCTTTCATAGTTCATTTGCGAGCCAGACTTTGTTTTGTCCACAAATGAATGCCTTAAAGATGGCGGATAAAAAGATGCCCTTTCGTCATATCAGGCTCTGTGAATTTCAGAATGAAGTAAACTTAGAACTGCGACCAAAAAAAAAAAAAAAACATTCGGTAGGATTATTTGGATCGTGGTCCAGCTCTTCGGAATGGTCAAAAATTATTTTAGCAGATTACGCCAGAATGATTCTAACCTAAACGATCAACCACTTTCTTTCGGGCGACCTTCCGACGTCGATGAAGACACCCTGCTTGCCATTGTGGAGAATAAACCGAAGATTTCGACGGAAGAGATTGCTAAAAGTTTGAAAGTCGAAATCCCAACTGCCTTCTCCCATTTGAAGAAAAACGGCCGATTTTGGAAAAATAGAAAAAAATCTCATTTTCCATCGCGACAACTCAAGACTGCACGTTGCAAAACAAACCTTGAAGAAGCTTAAAGAGTTGAAATCGGAAACCCTCCAGCACCCACCGTATTCTCTTGACTTAGGTCCTTCGGATTTACAGAACAATTTAAATCGATATCTCAAGTGCCTTTCGCTGTTTGAAGAGAATTGGGTTCAAGAAAAACGGCCGATTTTGGCAAATCGAAACTTATTTGATTAAATGCTCTGTTTTTAATTAAACAGTATTGATTATATTTACCAGACTAAATGTTCCAGAAATTTTCGTAGAAAATATACGTTCTCTGAGAGGAATCGAACCTGTAACTCATACGAAAATCGTCATACTGCTTTTTAACCATTCGGCCACGGACATCTTTCCGGTTAACAAAGATTAAATTACTGTTTATAAACACACATTATCGACGATCGTTCTCAATATATCATTTCTGCTCCAAAACGTAACTTAACGTAAACAATGACATATATATATATATATATATATATATATATATATATATATATATATATATATAGCAGGACAGACTGGGTTCTATAGCCTTGGATGGCAACTGGTCTAGGAGAAGGACAACTCTGAATTCAAAACATGCGGAGGGTCGTTTGGGGACCTTGTGGCATCCGTTGCACCAGGTCCCTGTATTCGTCCCTCTAAAAAGTGTGGATGGCCCTGCACAAGGCCTTCACCACTATAATCAAATCCTGTGTGGCTGTCGGGCTTTCAGTTTCTGGGAACTGATCTGTCTGACCCTCATACGTCGAGTTCGACAATATATATATGATTAATATGAGTAAATGTTTGTCACTTAGTTGATTGATGTTACCTTCAGCATCCCAACTTAAGAATTTTGTAGGCGGACCTGTTCGCCCAGTCTTCAATGGGTATCAGCAATTTATATATATATATATATATATATTGGCTCCTGAAAAATTAAATTTCGGTTGAGCTCTGTGGGTGTGAGGGGTGTATTTGTAAACAGTGACTATTAAAGCTAATATAGCACGACTCTTCGGCAGAATTGAGTCACTGTCAGTCACTGTGTGTTTATCTAAATCTAAAAATAAACACGCTAAAATTCACCTTCATCCCTGTCGTGCGCCGACGGCTTAGTGGTAGAAGTTCCGACTGACGCCAATTCAGTCGGGTTTCGATCCTAGCTAGAGGCAACCGGACAGTTAGCCACACTGATGAGCTGCGAAACAGTCTGTCTGTGGATGACAAATATATATATATATATATATATATATATATATATATATATATATATATGAATAAAGATAAAAGGAAAGCCTATCTTAGCCGTTGAGTTTCGTCCTCTGAGGGTCATTATCAAGGCTAATGTAAGGATTTTATTATACAAGAACAAAAATGTTTTTGGCTTAGGAACCCTCAGACATATTTATCAGGTTTGCTGGAAATTTAGTCACTATATATATATATATATATATATATCGATTTTTTTTTCCTTTTTGTAAATGGAAATAAAGAAAGAACTAATGAATAGATAATTCATTAGTTCTTTCTTTATTTCCATTTTTATTTTATACATCCTTTCTCTGCTTGCCTTCATCCTCCTTCCATTAATAGTTTCATAGATTTTATTCGTATTTTCCTTCCATTCTAATATTTTTTTTCCTTCTTTCACTAAGCCATCTTTCTTTCGCTACACCATCTGATTTTCTTTTGGTTCTTTTTTCTTTCATTTCTGTATCCATTCTCTTTTCTTTTTTCTTTCATTCCACCAGAAATCCTTCTTTTTTTTTCTTTCATTCCTCCAGCCATCCTTCTTTTTTCTTTATTCTTTCATTCCTCCAGCCGTCCTTCTTTTTTCTTTTTTCTTTCATTCTCCAGCAATCCGTCTTTTTTTCTTTTTTCTTTCATTCCTCCATCCATCCTTCTTTTTTCTTTTTTCTTTCTTTCCTCCATCCATCGATCTTGTTTTTCTTTTTTCTTTCATTCCTCCAGCCATCCTTCTTTTTTTTCTTTCATTCCTCCAGCCATCCTTCTTTTTTCTGTTTTCTTTCATTCCTCCAGCCATCCTTCTTTTTTCTTTTTTCTTTCATTCCTCCAGCAATCCTTCTTTTTTCTTTTTTCTTTCTTTCCTCCATCCATCCTTCTTTTTTTTTTCTTTCATTCCTCCAGCCATCCTTCTTTTTTCTTTTCTCTTTCATTCCTCCAGCCATCCTTCTTTTTCCTTTTTTCTTTCATTCCTCCAGCCATCCTTTCTTTTTTCTTTCATTCCTCCATCCATCCTTCGTTTTTTCTTTTTTCTTTCTTTCCTCCATCCATCCATCTTTTTTCTTTTTTCTTTCATTCCTCCAGCCATCCTTCTTTGTTTTTGCTTTTTCTTTTTCTTTCATTCCTCCAGCCATCCTTCTTTTTTTTCTTTTTTCTTTTATTCCACCAGTCATCCTTCTTTTTCTTTTTTCTTTCATTCCTCCAGCCATCCTTCGTTTTTTTATTTTTTCTTTCATTCCTCCATCCAACCTTCTTTTTTCTTTTTTCTTTCATTCCTCCAGCCATCCTTCGTTTTTTCTTTTTTCTTTCTCTCCTCCATCCATCCATCTTTTTTCTTTCATTCCTCCAGCCATCATTCTTTTTTCTTTTTCTTACATTCCTCCAGCCATCCTTCTTTCTTTCTTTCTTTCTTTCAGTAAAACATGTCTTTTTCCTTCGATATTTATCTTATTTTTTCCCTTTCATTCAGCCAACCCCCATTCTTTCTTTCTTTCATTTTTTAAACCCTTTCACTCAAATCTCTTCCTTTTTTGATATATTTCTTTCTTTCTTTTAGTTCTTAATGTCTTTTTGAACTCATCTTATCAACTGGTATAGGCAGTTCTTTTTCTCGTTTGGCCTTTTCAGTTAAAAAAGAGAAAAGATGAAAAAAAAAAGTATTTTGCCGTGGGCTGTGTTTACCGCCAACGAGAAAAAAAAAGTCACAAACTAAATTTAGAGAAACTAATCTAATTGCAAGCCGGAGAGAATTTATTTTATTTTATTTTATTTTATTTATTTATTTTTTATCAGGAGAGATTGTGTTATTGACTCAATTCAAAACTGTCCAACTTTGCCACGATTTGGAAGGTGGCACATGGCCTTTTAAGCGAGATTAAACGATCACAGATCGCCTTCTAAAAATTAACTCGCCCCAGATCCCTAGCATTTGGGTCACTCGCAAAGGTCAGTCTAACCGAAGTGTAATGCAAGGGTTGGAATTTTTTATAGGGGAATTTTATGGCTGGCGGCTGTGTGAGAGAATGAAATAGCCAGGCACTTAAGAGGAATTTTCTCTGCTCACCCATTCGAAAACAATGCTTTCTCCGCAGTTAAGACCACAGTTAATTCCTCAAAGTTCCCATAAATCCTCTTCTTTAAATTTACAGTGAGTTATCACAAAGTAGGATTTATAATAAAACGCACACCAACTTTTTTTTATTCAAAATAATCATCTGATATATAAAGTACAGTGTATGTGTGTGTGCTTGTGCGCGTGCGTGTCCAAGCAACTCCTCTGCTCCCATTGGTCCGATTTCAATGATTCATAGCTCATTCAAAAGTCCTAGAAAAGTTAGGTGCAGGAAACGATTTTCGTTCAACAGGGTTACTAGATTATGCGCGGTTAAAATATATATTAATTTATTATACTAGCCTTTATCATTGCTTTCATGGTTCAAGGGGAGTAAATTTTCTTTTTGCATTCAAAATTGCAGTGCACATTTTATTATAAGCTAGCTTAAAAGTCGCCTTATCGGGCGGCATTTCAGCTAGCTCCTGTGGAGGACTCTTGCTCTGGCCATCATCACAAGAGCTAGGGAGGAGTAGATGCGATAGCCATCAATAAACTATAGACAAACTCAAAATTGATCGCTGCATTTAAGTATTGAATTAATGTTTAAGCTTACCTTTTAAAAGTTCAATGATAATTCTTCTGCTGCCATTTAATTTAAAGACGAATTGATGTACGTAGGTCCTTAATTTCCATACAAACAATTATTTTTATTTAATGGGTGACAGAACAGGGGACAATTTATAAGATAAAGTTAATATAGTACAAAGATGGGAAAAAAGAAATTAGAATTAGTTATACATTCAACATTTGAAGAGTTAGTGAAACATAATAATTATTAGGTCATCCCATAAGTTCCGTCCGAATTTTAACTTTTTGTTAAAATGAACGAAATTTAAAGAGTATTTTATAATGTCTAATGGAGCTGAACATTATTTTTATGCTTAGATGCATTTAAACTGATTAAATTTTATTTCAGAGAACAATAAAATTAAATTTTGTTTGATTAAAACCCTGCTAACATGGAAATACCCAAGAATCATTTGAGGCACATAATGCTTTATGAGTTCAAGAAAGGAAACTCAGCAGCAGAAGCGGCTAGAAACATTCACTCAGTTTATGGAGAGAAATGTGTGAATGAAAGAACTTGCAGAAGATGGTTTTCAAAATTAAGAGGTGGAGATTTCACCCTTGAAGATGAAGATCGAACCGAACATCCAGTTGAGTTTGATGAAAAGCTTCTTGAAGCAGCCCTTGAAGAAAATCCTGCTTTATCAGTTGAGGAATTGGCAGTGGTTCTCAGTTCAAACTATACAACTGTTCATCGTCATCTTCAACAACTTGGAAAAGTTCCTAAACTTGGAAAATGGGTGCCTCATGAAATGTCTGAAAACAACCTCAAATCCCGAGTTGACATCTGTTCTTCTCTCCATTCTCGCCAACTTGTTTCACCTTTTTTGGATAGACTTGTGACTGGCGACGAAAAATGGATCTTTTATCGAAATGTTAAGCGTCGTAGACAGTGGCTTGGTAAAGGGGAAGGACCCCAGCCGAGAAGGGAACTTCATGGGCAAAAGGTTCTTCTTTCAATCTGGTGGGATTGACAAGGAATAATTCGCTTTGAATTCTTACCACCTAATGCAACAATTAATGCTCAAATATACTGTCAGCAATTAGAGCGTTTGAACCAAGCTTTGAGGAAAAAAAGACCTGCTCTAGTGAAACGAAAACGGGTGATGTTTCATCAGGACAATGCGCGACCACACACAGCAAGAATCACGCCACAAAAGATCGAAGAACTTGGTTGGGAGAAAATTCCTCATCCACCTTATTCTCCCGACCATGCTCCTTCAGACTACCATTTGTTTCGTAGCTTACAGAATCATTTGGAAGAAACAGGAAGAGGTTAAAACTGACATTTGTGAGTTCTTCGAATCAAAGCCAAAAGAATTTTACAGTAATGGAATTAGTAAGCTTGTTAATAGATGGAAGGAAGTCATAGATAATCATGGAAAATACATTGTTGATTGAATCTGTAATTAAATGTAACATTTGGTCACTTGTTTCAAAATTCAAAATTCGGACAGAACTTATGGGGTGACTTGATAATTAAGTAAAATTTCATATTATGGAATCTATATGAAGAAATGCGAAGATCAATTCGTCCACGAATTCCGAAATTAAAAAGCCCCAACTCTACTTTATAGTAATTTGCACGCGGTGTTTACTCATTCTCCCACGAGAATGAGATGTGACACAAGGTCTTTTTAAAGTGGGGACCGGAATGCGTGCACACGGGCGTGGACAAAAATTGCCCACAGCCCCCGCAAGCGTCGGTTGCCCTGTACTTGGTGCGAGCATCGATCCCTCCCTCTTGTGCAATGGGAGGGCGCGGCCTCGGGCAGCTGTTCCCCAGGGCTGGGCACCTCTCAGTATTATTTTCTCAGTTGCCCTTAGAGAGAGAAGCCCCTGAGCGCACAGAGACGCAACTGAGAGATGATAAATAATGCGCAAATTACTTATAGTAATTTACGCGCTAAAAGATTAGTATATGTATTATATATTATCTACTTCTAGGCAATATCACTTTTCAAGTTTAACTAATATGCATATTGGTTTAAAAAAACGTTTATTTCATTAATTAATTTTCCTTCATTACTGTTCTTTTACTCGAGGATTGTTTTGATTTTCAGATCAAAAACAGTTTTGTTTAGGAATATCGTCTTATATAGTGTTTGATCACTACAATATCAACTTCTTCAAATCTAGGGTCAACCGTTAATTCACCAAGAACAAATTGGATAAAGGCTAAATTGGTTGATTGATCCAAAAGTCACTTGACACAAAGAGTTGTCAGTTCAGTACCTGGCCACAGTAGAGGGAACAAAAACTTAGAGAGTTGAGTTATCAAAGGGGAATTAACTAAAACTGAGATATCCAAAGGCATGGCATGTGGAATTAGAACAATCTACCCTTGTGGACTAAATAAAGGGTTCGTATGAAAATTCCAACAAATATCACCTGAAGAAGGTCAGATCATACAACAGCCGAAACGGCATGAATATAACAATAAAGATGAAGACAACAACCCGAACAATATAAAAAGAATACCTCATTTCAGAGATATAGACAAATGATAAATTTTAATGTTTGATCATTTGGTTAGATTTGGTGTAATAGCTCAAGAGTGTTTTAGCACTATCATTACTATGTGAATTTCTGGTCTTGTGGTTTATCAAGTTCATTTGTTGGTTGTGGAGTCATTCCCTTAAACCAATTAGTTTGTTTCCTTTTTTACCTATTGTCTTATTCTGGTTTCTCTATAAAAGACACATAGCCCTGTGGATAAAAGCGTTAGTTGAGTGATCCAAAATTGACTTGACCCAAAGAGTTGTCAGTTCAATACCTAGCCACAGTAGAGAGTTGAATTATCAAAGGGGAATTAACTGGAACTGAGATATCCAAAGGCATGACATGTGGAATTAGAATAATTTACCCTGTGGTCTAAATAAATGGTTTGGTTGGAAATTCCAACTAAAGAAGTCCGAAGCGTACAGCCGCCGAAAAGTCGTGAATATGGCAATGAAAATGAAGACAATGGTCCGAACAATGTAAACAGTGTAAGTAGATTTATATAAATCTAAAAATTATAAATAATTTTCCACATCTTCAGTAATCAATCACATATTAGATTTGCTGGCAGTGTACCGGTTATCAAAGCGGGTCCATCTTTCTCCCAAATAAATGTATTAAATCGTAGGCAACCGAGATTAGCCTGTCATGGGTGTAAAAAGTCAGTCCAGGAAAAGGAAAATTCTGAATTGAAAAACTCACTGCCTCGCGGGAATCTTCGGCTGGTGAGAGGGCTAAATTGTCTTGGTTAGCAACCTATCTAGGACAATGGAAACTGAGTTATCGCCCCCCCACACACACACTGCTGGTGAGAATCTTCAGCTGAAGAGAAGCTGGAGAGACGCATGTTACACAAATCGAGAGCCGACCAACTAAAGCAAGGTTGGAAGGCGTACTACGTCACCTTCTTGTAAGCCTTGCTTCTGGGCTGACACTGGTTTATCTTTTCATTAGGACGCATCGCTAGGCCCCGAATGATCAGATTCCCCACCCAGGTCAGAGCAGAGCACGACGCTACACTGTCGCCTCCCGAGACGGACTAGTTGCCAACGCCTCGCAATTAATCACATAGATGGAAGAGTGATCAATTCAGGTCAAATTTCTGCTGATAACAGTGTCAGGTCAAAAAATTTTTGTTCCTCTATCTATCTATCTATCTATCTATCTATCTATCTATCTATCTATCTAACCTCAGCTTGTTCCTTATCTATCTATCTATCTATCTATCTAACCTCAGCTTGTTCCTTATCTATCTATCTATCTATCTATCTATCTATCTATCTATCTATCTATCTATCTAACCTCAGCTTGTTCCTTATCTATCTATCTATCTATCTATCTATCTATCTATCTATCTATCTATCTATCCTCAGCTTGTTCACTATCTATCTATCTATCTATCTATCTATCTATCTATCTATCTATCTATCTAACCTCAGCTTGTTCCTTATCTATCTATCTATCTATCTATCTATCTAACCTCAGCTTGTTCCTTATCTATCTATCTATCTATCTATCTATCTATCTAACCTCAGCTTGTTCCTTATCTATCTATCTATCTATCTATCTATCTATCTATCTATCTATCTATCTATCCTCAGCTTGTTCACTATCTATCTATCTATCTATCTATCCTCAGCTTGTTCACTATCTATCTATCTATCTATCTATCTATCTATCTATCTATCTAACCTCAGCTTGTTCCTTATCTATCTATCTATCTATCTATCTAACCTCAGCTTGTTCCTTATCTATCTATCTATCTATCTATCTATCTATCTATCTATCTATCTATCTATCCTCAGCTTGTTCACTATCTATCTATCTATCTATCTAACCTCAGCTTGTTCACTATCTATCTATCTATCTATCTATCTATCTATCTATCTATCTATCTATCTATCTATCTATCTAACCTCAGCTTGTTCCTTATCTATCTATCTATCTATCTATCTATCTATCTAACCTCAGCTTGTTCCTTATCTATCTATCTATCTATCTATCTATCTATCTATCTATCTATCTATCTATCTAACCTCAGCTTGTTCCTTATCTATCTATCTATCTATCTATCTATCTATCTATCTATCTATCTAACCTCAGCGTGTTCCTTATCTATCTATCTATCTATCTAACCTCAGCTTGTTCCTTATCTATCTATCTATCTATCTATCTATCTATCTATCTAACCTCAGCTTGTTCACTATCTATCTATCTATCTATCTATCTATCTATCTATCTATCTATCTATCTATCCTCAGCTTGTTCACTATCTATCTATCTATCTATCTATCTATCTATCCTCAGCTTGTTCACTATCTATCTATCTATCTATCTATCTATCTATCTATCTATCCTCAGCTTGTTCACTATCTATCTATCTATCTATCTATCTATCTATCTATCTATCTATCTATCTAACCTCAGCTTGTTCCTTATCTATCTATCTATCTATCTATCTATCTATCTATCTATCTATCTAACCTCAGCTTGTTCACTAACTATCTATCTATCTATCTATCTATCTATCTATCTAACCTCAGCTTGTTCCTTATCTATCTATCTATCTATCTATCTATCTAACCTCAGCTTGTTCACTATCTATCTATCTATCTATCTATCTATCTATCTATCTATCTATCTATCTATGTTCATATCTGTCTATCATTTTATCTCTGTGGCCTTCCATCTCTAATACATGCATCATTAGAAATGACTGAGTAGGTACACCTGTTATTTTATTTTTTTGCTTCTGTTCGAACAGGAGATTATTTCTTTGAATTTGCCGTATGCAGGAATTGGTCAAATGATTTTGTTCTCAGAGCTTTAGCTATTTTCAAAAATTAAGTTTGTGTTATTGCAAAGTTTGTGTACGTTGCTGGAAAGAAGAAATGTTTAATTCTCGAATACGGCCTGTACATTATGACAGTGTTCGTAGTGGATGTTGTTAAGTTTTTTTTTTATGTTTGTTTATTAATTATTTTTATGATAAGAACTTCGATTATTTTTTACCAGAGTTTCCCACCCTGGGCGATTTAATTTGTTGGGTGGGCGATCATCAACCGAACATCAAATTATGGGCGATTGGAAATTCCGGGGGGCGATATAGGATTTTGAGTACTAAAAAGGTATTTCAACATATGCTACTCGAAAAAAAAAATATTCAAAGATATGCCAAAAACATGTATAAAACAACGGGAGGCTAACTGAGAATAACTGGGTCACATTCCTAGAAAAGATATTCTCGCAAACAATGAATATTTTGGTGGTGAGAAGGGGCATTAACATTCAAATAGTTCTTCAGACGAAATAACATTTTTTTTCGGATATAGATCAGACGAGGGAAGGCCAAGAAAAAGAAAAAAATATTAGCTGAATTTTTATTACTTGCTCGTAGTGTAGATTCATTTTAATTTTATAATTATTAACAAAAATCGTTTAAGTTTTTTGTCAACTAATGCAACGCTCATCCTAACAATAAAACTAACCTTAACCAAAAAGTAAATATTATAGATACTTTTCAATGGTCAGTTTTGCTTTCGTTTGTTCTTTATTACAGTAGTAGCAGCAGCAACAACCGCATAAGTCAGTTTTATCTGTTATCTCCCTTCGGGGTTTTTTTTTTTTTTTACTACATCATAAAGTCAGTTTACGAACCAGTAACAAACTTTTACCAGAAATTTCGTTATGCTTTTGAATATTTACTTTACAGGAATTTTTTTTCCATGTGTAAGGGGGCGATGTCGCAAAGAATCGTAGGGACTCCCTATTTTAGACGCTCTTTAAAATAAAGGCACATATTACACTTGTGTTAGGATTTTGTTTAGCGGCATATGCTTTGTTTAATGCCGAAATCTAAATATTTTGAACGCAATTTTATGGCTTTAACTACAGCTAAAATGTATTGTTGGTAATTCTGAGTGTTGATTTCAATGTGTGTGTGTGTGTGTGTGTGTGTATAAAGGTAAAAGACAACAGAAAAACTGTATTATTAGCCGACGCGTTTCGTCGGCTAATAATACAGTTTTCCTATTGTCTTTTACCTTTATACATATTGTCTTTTTCTACAGGTCAACTCTGAGAAATTTTTCACACACACACACACACACACACACACACACACATATATATATATATATATATATATATATGCTATAAAATATAAGCTTCACTCTCTAATATATTTACGACATCAGATCCGCAGTACAGTAATAATCAGACTCTGAAATTCTGTGGAAAACTACCAAGACATTTTGACTCTATCAATTGGATTCTACTTAAGTCCATTTCACTTTAACAGATAAATGCATATAACAAGAAAATTTCGGGAATTTCTAACATTTCAAAATTCAAACAAAATTCTCACTTGATCGATTTGAGCAAGAACTCTAGCGTCGCGGCATAGCACGCCCCAAAACATATATTTAACTGTCAATAAATATCATATTTAAAAAAAAAGTCTTTAGGTCTACACATATTTCGCCTTAGTGTTTGCCTATGTATTAGAAAATTGCACCCAGAAGATGACAATTTGAAAATGTCGAAAGTACTTGGCATGTGTCTTTTATCTGACAGCAACTCGAATATAAGGATGTCATTATTCAAGGGATTGATATTAAGTTAATGTTTCATCAAGTCCTGTTAGCGAAGTGATTTCGCCATTAATCGCATTAACATCGTTATTTAATTCTTTGTATAAATTGTTTCTTCATGATATAGAATATAAGTCGCACACTCTAATCAAGCGAAAAAATGCAGAATGCATGGTTGTTAGCAAAAGGGGCAGCCCAACATGAAAATTACAAATTGGAGATACAGAAATCAAGCAAGTACAACAATTTAAATATTTGGGAAGTGTTTTAACAGAGAACGGAAACTGCGACACTGATATCCGAAGGCGCATTGGGATAGCGAAAGATGCCTTCCAAAAGCTAAGCTCAGTATTAAGAAATAGAAAAATATCGTTAAAACAAAGAAAAGAGGTCTGATCTGTTATGTAATTTCAGTCCTCCTATATGGAAGTAAATGTTGGACAATTTCCTCACAGATGAAGAAGAAACTTAAAACAACATCAGAAAGAGACAGTTGAAATTTCTAGGGCACATAATGAGGAAAGAGGGCTTGGCAAACCTGATACTCACATGACAGATTGAAGGCAAGAGGGACAGAGGAAAACAACACATAACATTCGTAATGAACTTGAGTAAATGGATGGTGGAACAGGGTTTAGGAAAATAACAAACAGACAGAATTTATTAAGAGCTACAAATTGTTTTTTAGATGAAATAATGGAAACAAAAAGGAAAGTTATACTTAAGATCAAGAAGCGAAAGTTGAAATTTCTGGGGTACATAATGAGGAAAGAGGGTTTGGAAAATCTGATACTCACAGGACAGATTGAAGGCAAGAGGGACAGAGGAAAAGAACGCGTAACCTATCTAGAGAGCTTGAGTAAATAGATGGCGGAGGAATGTTATGTAATTTCAGTCCACCTATATGGAAGTGAGTGTTGGACATTTTCCTCACAGATGAAGAAGAAACTTGAAACAACAGAAATCTGGTTCTACAGAAGGACGCTGAGAATTACTGGGGATCCATCATGTGAACAACGACGAATTTTCTTAGAAAATGGAAACAAAAAGGAAATTTATACTTAAGATCATGAAGAAACAGTTGAAATTTCTAGGGCACATAATGAGGAAAGAGGGCTTGGAAAATTTGATACTCACAGGACTACTAGATAGTAACCCTGTCAATAGAAGAAGAAGAAGTGGGGCGTTTATCTGTTATCAGTTCTTTCGAAAAGAGTGTCTGGTTCTACACCAGTCGCCATCTGTGTGGGTAGTTCAATCTGAACTGTTAGGCCAAAATAGCTGAGAGAGACCACTATCTTCATCCTATCTATCTATCTATCTATCTATCTATCTATCTATCTATCTATCTATCTATCTATTCTCAGCCTATCTATGAGCGAAAAGAAAGAGAATGAATTTGGATGTCATGAGTAAAGAGGCTCCGTTATTTTACGCTTCTTTCATTTGATAAAAGAGTTGTATTCACAAACAATTTCTGCCAATAACGAAAACAAGAAAGAATTAAAATCCCTGCGTAAACTTGTCCACAAAAACTCGTATCTCAGGAACACGTCTGCTCTGTGTATCAGAAAAAGGCGTAGCTATTTCTTTTATCAAAGCGGAAGTTGTATAATCTTGTGCAGACAAACATCAAAACCTGCATTTTCACTTTTAACTTCGACCCGAATAATAGTGCAAATTCCCTAACGAAAAACATAACCATTAGCATCTCGTTCAGTCCGTTATTTCTTCGGAGATATACGTGTGATCATCTGTCGTTGTATTTCACGTCGTTCCATTACTCTGTCGTGATTCTCCAAAGGAAGCTTAGATGTGACACAAGGCCTAGATCAGTGAGGACCGAACTCACTAAACAAGCTCGTTAAACATTACACCACATAGAGGTACCCGATTCTTTTTTTTTTTCTTTTTTTTATCTTGATATGTCTTTATTTCATTATTGCTTTTCGGTTGATACGGCCGAGTGATTAGAACGTTCGTTTTCTGACCATGAGACTCGGGTTCGAACGTCACCATGGACGATTTGTCAGGAAAGCGACTTCTTGATGTTATCGGTCTGGGGTGGAGATCTCGGCATTCCAGTGTTTGAAAACCAAACCACAGGTTGACCCAAGCCTTGTGAGTGAAATTGGGTAGACAGAAGCGTTGGGGGTGGAGGCGAAGGTTGTTCAGTCATCGTGACCAAGCGTTTAATCGTGCTGGCCTTGTTCAGATTGTTGATCACCCTAGATAACATGTTCTTTTCCTTTCTTTTTTTTTTGTTCATTGATTTATTTATTAATTTTCCACAGTTTACCAACCCTTTGCAGTTTATTTAAAGCCAGAAAATATTTTTAGACTGTAAGAACTTTTTAAAAGATAATAATGGTTTAATGATACAACTCTTACTAATTAACCCATAGCTGGGGGGTATGTAAATCCATACCTATCCAAAGTGTATTTGCACGTAAGTGCAGTGGCGTAGCTAGCGGGGCGAGGGGGACGGACCGCCCCGGGTGCCAGCACAGGAGGGGTGACGCAATGTTACCCCCAATAAAACAAGAGACATTGTTGTAACATTTTATCGGATGATCTGGTGTTTTAACTCTACGTCATTAATAACAACAAAGCGAAATACGAAGCCAAAAGTGCAACAATTTCAGTCTTGCCTGTGCATCAATTCGCTGAGATACAATTTTCCATTGAGTGAGCGATATACTTTTGAATAGGAGGAAGCCAAGCACTGGACTGTACTGCAGTTTCTGCAGTTTATCATCAAGTGGGACTTTGTTGAGTCATTGCCATATCTTACGCTGACAATAAGATTCTTTCTGACAATATGTGTTTCTGTGGCATTGTGTGAAAGAAGTTTCTCCAAAATGAAACTTATAAAAAATTACCTCCGGTCAACCATGAGCCAGTTGAGACTGTCGGATCTGGCTGTGTTGAAAACGAGCTTACAAGACAAACAGATTTTGATGATGTCATTGACCAGTTTACCACAGTGAAAACAAGAAAACATTCATTCTAAGACCATAGTATCGAATGTCATTTTTTTGTGTATTGCCGTGTTTTGTATTTAGTTGTTCTGAAAGTGAACAGTTGCATTTTAAAAATCTTTTGATTTGAACTGATTATTTTGTGGTATTGGATTTTGTCTTGGATCATACATGTAAACAGTAACGTACCGGTCAGTAGAGTAAAGTAGAGGTAGAGCATGAAAATTTAGCTACAGCTACCCATTCAGCATGGGGTGAATCGGGGTCATTGGGGTGACATTTGAGCGGACCACCCCGGGTGACGTTTACTCTAGCTACGCCACTGCGTAAGTGAAGGTCGGTAGGTCGGTTCTCCGATTAACAATTCCGACCCGTTAACCATTAAACCACCGGCACATCCAAGCTTACAGTTCTTTGCATTCCCAAGCGATCACCCATCCAGATACTGACTAGCGTCGACGTTGCTTAACTTCGTACGGGCCCGGTATTTTAAACGTGGTGTGGCTGTAAAGCTACTTTTGTTTCGAAGTGCATACATTTTTCTTTTGGCTAATCTTTTAACAGCATTAGAAGTGAGAAATGAAAAGTCATACACATTTGAGTTGAATTAAAGGAACAGATACTTACAATGATGTGATTGCAATTGAAATTCTCTGATAAGTGACTGATCACATTTTTAAGTCTCGCTTCATTTGGTGCACCTTTATCGTCATTCCGAAATAAAAATTAGTCCAAACTAGCCGAGTTTGTTTCTCATTAGTCAAATTTTGCGATGCATAAACATTTCCCTGGGCACAAAATTCTCGTGTCTAGATGGAGAAGGTCGCAGGCAGATAGATTCTTCACCATAACCTAACTTGACCTTTTTATTATTACTATTATTTTATTACTAGTTTTATTCCATCTTATTATTGTGGCTTTTTATTCCAACACTCTGGCTCTATACACTCTTCATTATTACTATTATTATATTACTAGTTTTATTCCATCTTATTTTTGTTGCTTTTTATCCCAACACTCTGGCTCTATACACTCTTCATTGTTACTATTATTTTATTACTAGTTTTATTCCATCTTATTATTGTTGCTTTTTATCCCAACACTCTGGCTCTATACACTCTTCATTGTTACTATTATTTTATTACTAGTTTTATTCCATCTTATTATTGTTGCTTTTTATCCCAACACTCTGGCTCTATACACTCTTCATTGTTACTATTATTTTATTACTAGTTTTATTCCATCTTATTATTGTTGCTTTTTATCCCAACACTCTGGCTCTATACACTCTTCATTATCATTATTATTTTATTACTAGTTTAATTATATATTTCTCACCTCCCTGCTCCATCTATCTATCTATCTATCTATCTATCTATCTATCTATCTATCTATCTATCTATCTATCTCAACCTATCTCAGTCTGTTCCTGATCTAGCTATCTATCTATCTGCTGTTTAATTATATTGTCTTCCTATTTGCCATATTCTCTGTAAGTATGTTTATACTTACCTATATAAGTCTGTTCATTCTTCTTTCTCTTCATCGCATATTATATTCTTTCATTTTCTTCATATCTGTTTCCGGTGTTTCGAAAAATTTGAATTTGTACTTTTTAACTTGATTCGAGCACCGGCGACTGTAATCGGATGTCAATAAACTCGCGGCAGTAAAACTTTATTATCTGCCTTTGGTTCGGCTATAATTTATACGCCTGTAAGATGCTAGTATATTTATCTACCCCCCCACCACCACCACCACCACCACGAGGGTTACATGTGGCACAAGGCCGGGTTTAACGTGGGTTTTCCGAGCCCGTAGGCTCGACCAAAAAATTCCCTATTTGAACCCGTAAACACGGGTTCAGGGAGAGTCTACCTCCCCGAACGAGACTCTGCCCTTCGGCGGAGCCTCGTCCGGGTTCCTCTCTGCTCAGAGGCAGAGAGTTCGACCGTCTTGCTGGAACAGGTCGCAGCAAGCCTGTAAGATGCTAGTAGTTACGTCACGCGACAGTCTGGCGCGAAGTAGGCAACCTAAGTCGTCTAGCCAGTCGACTCAAGCACATGTATTTTTTTCTCGGCTGTTATGGTCGATGCCACATCACTGGCGCAATGTACTTTTATATATTTAGTTTTTATTCCAATTCTAATCACATTGCTTTTTCAAACAATAAACATCGATGAGGAGTGAAGGTAGTTAAGCGGTGTCATGGGAGAAACCGTCCTTTTGACACGACGTTTATCCATGTTTGTCAGAATACTTATAAGAATAGAAAGTCCGTCTTTTTCGAGAGGTCCAGTGTTTTGTAGCTTTCACGGCTTCCATCTGTACTGACTAGTCACCGTTCTCAAGACTCTGCATGGAATCCTTTCTCATCCACCTGTCTTGCAGACAGTCGTTGTTGTCTTGCCGAACAGGTCGAGCGGAAGCAGGCTTATTTGGCAACATGATAGCATCTGACTTTCAGAAAGACACGCAAAGCATCTCCAGGCGATAGATTTGAATACAGAATCTAATCGTCAGAGTTATTTGGACAGCAATAAAGAGATGCGGGTCGTTGGTGGATTGAGCTCAGGGTAAGGGTAGTGGAGAGAAAACCATCACAACATTCTGTGCCACTGCCGCGAAGAAAACCAGTTCAACACTGTCGCAATTATATATATATATATATATATATATATATATATATATATATATATATATATATATATATACACTTTATTTAAAGACATTTATATATGTTATGTTTAACGTTCTTTTTATAGATACAAGTATTTAAGCAAATGCTCTGTTTTATAATAAACAGTATTAAATAACATTTACCGGCCTGAATGTCCGAGAAATTTTCATAGAAAATTTTCGCTCTCCGACAGGAATCGAACTTGTATCCTATACGGAACCATCATTTCGCGTGATGTGCCTTAACCTTTCGGCCACAGAGCAGCGTCTGGTTAGCAAGGTCGATTTTACTATCTTTAAACTTAAATCTTCCATGAATCTCTTCTATTCATATCTTCTCTAGCGTATCAAATGTAAACAAATGACGTCATACATTTTAGAATTGGACATAGTCCGACAATTTATTTAAAGACATTTATATATATTATGTTTAACGTTCTTTTTATAGATACATTCAGGCCGAGTTGAATAAACATCTGAATAGTTCAGTTTCTACTAAAATTGTTCGTCGTGAGCTCCATAAGTTTGCATATCATGGAACAGCTGCCGTGAAGAAACCTCTTCTCTCCACTCGCAACATTCGGAAGAGGTTGAAGTGGTGCAGAGGTCACAATGCATGGTCTGCATACCAATAGAAGCAATTCATATTCTCAGACGAGTCCAGTTTTTCTCTTTTCCCAACTTCAGGGCGTGTTTATGTCTGGAGGCAGCACAAAGAAGCATACAACCTTGACTGCCTTCTTCCAACAGTGAAGCATGGTGGTGGATCAGTGATAGTTTGGGCCGCCATATCATGGAAATTTCTCAGTCCAATAGTTGCCCTGCATGGTAGAATCAACAGCAAATATTACCTGAACATTTTGGGAGATCATGTTCATCCAATGGCCCAGACTATATTCCCTGATGGTGACTGCATCTTCCAAGACGATACTGCTCCAATACAAACCGCTCGAGTGGTTAAGAATTGGTATGAAGAGCATGAGAGTGAGCTAGAACATATGGAGTGGCCTCCCCAATCTCCAGATATCAATATTATTGAACATTTGTGGTGCATTTTGGAGCGACAAGATAGGAGCCGGTATCCTCCACCGTCATGCCTTAAAGAGCTGGAGCAGGTGTTAATGGAAGAATGGCTGAAAACTCCTCTGGATGAAGTCAGGAACCTGTATGATTCCATTCCTAGACGTATTAAAGCTGTATGTGAGGCTAAAGGAGGACCAACCCCATATTAAATAAACTTTTGTTTGAATATAACAAGAGTTTTAATTATTTTGTCCAACCCCTGTATATTGTAAGAGTCAGTGCGCAAGTTTACTGTAGATGACCTTGCGATCAAGATACTCTCTAGACATTTTCGTCATAGTGAATTGTTTTCTTCTTTGATGAAAGTAGCATATTTTAATGCGAAAATTACCGTCAGTCAATGGTTACGTTGGGCAACCAACGCGTTTGATGTATTATTTTGTAAAATGTCCCTTTTGTGTTCATATAATCTTTTATTTAGATCCACTGAGATTTTCCGTATGTAATAATTGTCGCATAAATATATAGAAGGATCTTAATAGAAGATTATATGAACACAAAAGGGACATTCTACAAAGCAATACATCAAATGCGTGGTTGTCCACCGTAACGAGACTGACCAAAATTTGGTTATATCTACGTTAATAAAAACACCGATCAAAATAAAAATAAAATAAATATAAAGGATAAAAAACAAAAATAAATTAAATAAAAACAAATAAAGAAATAAACGACTTCCGGTAAAATATCTGCCAAAATAGACTACCCATAATGCAGCACTGACCCGTATATATAAATAGCCGAGAAAAATAACAGCACTCGTGGCCTGACGATTGCATCTAGCATGAAACAGACTGTCGCCTCTAAGTGTTGACTTCTATGTTCACTTTTATATTTACACACGCTCTATCTCCGATATTGAACACTTTATCCCATAAATATAGCACACTTTAAGACTATATTTCTTTATATATATATATATATATATATATATATATATATATATATATATATATATATATATATATATATATATTGCATCTAGACATATGGTTGAGTTGTTAATATTTCGGTCTCTCCTATAGAACCGCATTATGAATTTACGACATGCGTCTGCTATTCACCGACCGTTGTCGTCGCATAGCAATATTCTGTGTCAACTTAACAAAAAAACATCTTCAATGGTGAATATCTTTGTTTAAATGTCCGTATAACCACTTGGAAGATGGCTCATGTAAGCCGAAAGCTTAGATCAAGGGACAGCTTATTAAAAAATATCCAAATGTTGGACAATTTTTGTTTTTTATTTTAACCCGAAATTAAAGCAACCTACGAAGTATAGAACGGCTCATGAACAAACATAATATATATTCATTGTCTGTTATATTTAATAATATATGTTTGAATAATATATATATTATTAAATAATAATATATTTGAATATATATATATATATATATATATATATATATATATATATATATATATATATACCCAACACAAGTGTGTCTCAACGGCTGTTGTGATGCGTCTAGTGTGGTAGTCTCTAGTGGTAGTGCTTGTCGCTTCTCGCTTTCAGTTACCGCCGCTGGCTAGCAGCAATGCGAAAAGGAGAGCCGAGTGCGCGAGTCTTCCACTGCCAGAATATAGCCTCTCCATCAGCAAGCCCTATGTGGTGCCTCCTCGTGTCGACACATGGCAACCGAGCACCTTGCAGACTTCGGCTAAACTACAGGGTACGAGATAGGAAATTGGCTCCCTTAACATACGGCATGCAGGCCCACCGGTGTGTGGACACACCCTGGCTGGTGCCCATGAACCAAATCCCAGCAATGAGTTAAATAGCTCCACTACCTTGTGGAAATCTTCGGGAGAAGAAAAGGCTAAGGAGTAAACCCTACACAAATCCGGAGTGGAGCCCCTAAGGCGGATGGACGGCGCTCTGCGCTACCTTCTGGCAACTCCTTCAGCAGCGCTGCTACCAAACTGTATTGGTTCATCCTCTCCTTTGGACCCTGCTAGCAAGGCCGTGGGAGGGAAGTAGACGTCCGGGCAGACCTAGTTCTCCATACATCCCGCCCAGGCTCGTAGCGCACTGGAGAGGATATTCCAGCGAAGCGACGTCGCAAGACATCGGCAGCGCTTCTCCATCGTCTCCCGAGACGGACGGATGCCAACAACGACGATACATACACAAGTATAGGATTGATGTATACGGAATAAATTCCAATGAACAAAAATATTATTCTTAAAAGAGTGTTCAATACAGAGTAGAGCAAATATAATTATTTATTCGAATATTATAACATAAATATGTTATAAAATCACTACAAAAATAGCCATTTTGTTTCAACACTTCTGGCGTAGATTCTACATTCAACACCATCACTTGATAAGACACCAGAAATGTTGAAACAAAATGGCTGTTTCGTAGTGATTTTATAACATATTTATGTTATAATTTCTGAATAAATAATTATGTACATACACACACACACACACACACACACACACACACACACACACACACATATATATATATATGAAGAAATATAGTCTTAAAGTGTGCTATATTTATGGGATAAAGTGCTCAATATCAGAGATAGAGCGTTTGTATATATAAAAGTGAACATAGTAGTCAACACTTGCCTGACGATTGCATCTATCATGAAACAGACTGTCGCCTCTAAGTTTTGACTTCTATGTTCACTTATATATATATATATATATATATATATATAGAGAGAGAGAGAGAGAGAGAGAGAGAGAGAGAGAAAGAGAGAGAGAGTGCGAGATAAATAGATGAAGTGATTGATGTAATTTTTTTAATCATTTTACCCAAAGCAAGGCAATAAATAGCTGGGACCCTGACAGGTGCTACCTGGGGACAACAGCAATCAAGAGGTGCTTCCAGGCTCCCAAAACCTTCAATCTCCCGATCAGCGGACTTCCTGCCGCGTGTAGTTCATCGTTATACCCAGGACAGTGTTTGCTATTGATCTGAAATGAAAGCTAGTTTCGCTGGTAGAACAGGACTTGCATGCGTAACTGTACGGAAACTCACTGTACAGTGCTGGAAACGAGACAAAACTGTAGAAGTTTAGATAGCTAGGAAGTGTTCTAACAGATTACGGAAAATTTGACATCGAAGTCCGAAGGCGTGTTGTAATAGGAAAAGATGCCCCTGAAAATCTAAACAAAGTATTAAGAAACAGGAAAAATTCGTTGTAAACAAAGAAAAACGTGCTGAACTGCTATGTATTATCAATCAATGACAACGATTACTGGGCAATCTCCTCGCAGATGAAAAAAAGACCCACATATATAGTCCTACAGAAGGATGCTGAGAATACCATCGATTAAACATGTCAGCAAAGACGAGGTTTTATGGAAAATGGAAACAAAAACGACAATTATACATAAAACGAGGAAGATGCAGCTGAAACACATGGGACACATAATGAGGAAAGAAGGCTTGGAAAATTTGACACTCACAGATGCCAAGAGAGTCAGCGGATGTCAATGAGTAACCTAGCTAAGGAACTTGTATAAATCGATGGTAGGACAGGGAATGGGAGATAGAGCGAAAAGGGAAATATTACTAAGAGCTACGAAGGATAGGAAGTTGTGGAGAGCTATGATCGTCTAATGTCCTGAATGGAAACGGCGTAAAGAATAATAATAATTGGTAACTACATTTGGTGAAAAGAAACTTAAAGTATTGACCCAGTTCAAACATCTCGTCTTAATTATCAATTAAGTGCATTGCATAATAGAACTCATTTCAAGTGTGCAGCACACATAATGGTAACTGTCGCAGAACCAAGAACCGTTTGTAAAGAAAAGAGCAACGACCCGAAATCAAAGATCAGGCTGTTGCGTGCATCGGCCTTCACAAGCATTCTGCAAGCCGTCAAATTAACAGTAGGTCTACAGCGAACAATCCAAGCATTAAGAATGGTTTGGTTTGATTAATTTTGTTTTACGGTATATCAACCTCAGTGGGTTATTTAATGCCGACAAGATTTTTAGGTTAGGTTCGTATGAATAGAATATGTATTCTTTGTAAGAAATCGGTTTGGTTTGTTTTATTTTGTTTTACGGCATATCAACCTCAATGGGTTATTTAATGCTGACAAGATTTTTAGGATAGGTTCGTATGAATAGAATATGTATTCTTTCTAAGAAATCAGTTTGGTTTGCTTTATTTTGTTTTACGGCATATAAACCTCAATGGGTTATTTAATGCCGACAAGATTATTAGGATAGGTTCGTATGAATAGAATATGTATTCTTTGTAAGAAATCAGTTTGGTTTGCTTTATTTTGTTTTACGGCATATAAACCTCAATGGGTTATTTAATGCCGACAAGATTATTACGATAGGTTCGTATGAATAGAATATGTATTCTTTGGAAGAAATCTGTTTGATTTGGTTTATTTTGTTTTACGGCATATCAACCTCAATGGGTTATTTAATGCCGACAATTTTTATTGCTGGTAATTTTTTTTCTTCAAAAACGTATTGCTGGTAATAATTTTTAAAAAATTCTGGTATTAAAACCTATTTATACACTTTCATAGTGTTTTGACCCCAGTTTGGGAGTTAACTAGTTAACTGGGACCCTAACAGGTGCTACCTCTTCAGGTCAGGGTGGACCTGAGAACACCAGCTATTAAGAGGTCGTTCCACGCTCCTCAAAACCTCGTGATCTGAGGCCTTGCTGTTGGACGTAGTTTATCGTCATACCCAGTACGCGGTTGTTGTTTATCGTCATACCCAGGACGGCCCTTCAGAATGAGATGCTGTAAATGACCGTATCGCAAACGACGCAGTGCGAAATATAATCAAACAAGAATCAGGCCTATTAGAGGATCTCACAGCGTCCGTCGCGAAGACAAAGTTGAAATGCTCTGGATATGTCTTTAGCCAGCACTCTTTCCACTAAATGGTAGCACATTAGGTTAAAGAAAGCGAGGAGAGAGAGAGAGAGGGGAATATTTGCTGCGAACATCACTGAGGTAACTAGAAGTTTATTCAGAGATACATGGATATTGGCACGCAGCCGAGACATGTGAAGGGCGCTGGTCAGCGTGCCCAGCCGCGCAGTGACCCGACAACCACACTCAGTCAACTGATGATGATGATGATGATGATGACTACGATAACTGGAACCGAAGGCAAACATGGCGAATAACAACTTTGACGTTTGCCAATCTGAAGAGTAAGCAAGAATTTATTTCATTCTTAAACAACAGACTGTGAGCAATCAGGAAAAAAAATAAAATAAATAAAAAACAAAGGAAATAAAGCTGCTTTCTTTTTTTATATAAACAGTTTTGCATATGCCCTGCTGGGTGTAGCAGTTTCCCATCGTTTTCTAGAATTCCGCATTTGAAACTTTGATTAAAAGATTCCCAGTACTGTTTTCTGAACGTGACGCAATAAAATCGGGCGATTTTTATAATAAAAGCATTCGCAATGCATTTACATTAACTGACAATGATTTTTGTTTTAAATTCTTTTCAGGACGTAAGCGACTATATACATTACAGTTCAAAAATTTGAGGTCACCCCTGGTAATTTTTTTAATTGACCCCAAAAGTAGTTGTTTTGGTTTTGAAATAAGAGAACATTTTTATACACGGTTAAAAAAAGAACGGAAGTGAAGCATGATTTTTTTTATTGGAAATTTTATTATGACAACAAGAAAAAAAGTATTTTATGATTAAATTTTACTCTCGTCAAAATATCCTCCCTTAGCTTGGATTATTGCAGCACAAATTTTTGGCATTCACTGGATAAGATTCCCAAAGTATAAGTTTAATAATTGATTCCATTCTTTTTTTCAATGACACTTAGAGATTTTTCTCTCTTTTTTTTTTTTTTTTTTTTTTTTTACTCTTCTGTCAAATTCATCCCATGCTAATTCTGGGGGTGGCTTCAAACTTTGAACTGTAGTGTATCTCCACGGTTTCCTTTTTTTTTTTTCTATTATTTGTTAACCGCCGTGCATTCTTCAGAAAGATTGTAGAGGGGTTTCCGTAGAATTCTGCACAGTTTTGAATTCAAAGTAGTTCTACTCCGAAATCGTTCAGTTTACTCTGCTATTTAACCCATAGCTGGGGAGAGGATAGTTGGATACATGCTTTTCTACATTTCATTTAATCGCAAACAAAAAAAACTGTACGAAAACACATAACTTAATTAAGCTGTTGACGTTCCACATGTATTCAAACAAAAATTTAGGAAGGAAGCCGTTCTCACTACTGGAAAGAGCTATAACAGTTGCTGGAATTGTTGAACCTTTCTTTTTTTTTTTTTGAAAAATTTTTTTAAAGAAAGATTTTATAAATTTCAACCGGAAGCAGTAATGGTTGCTCGTTCAATGTTTCCTTATAGGGCGACGGCTGATATTGCCGTTAGCACGGAACGTCTATTGATTCTTAAGCTCATTCCAGATCTCAAGTGAAACTGATATATGCAATCCATCATCACTTGAGGACTACCAATAGTTGCAATAGTTAAAATGGATGTAACTCAAAGAGAAAATAATGACATAAACAATATGTTGATATTCCACACTATTTCAGATAAAAGGTCAGGAAGGAAACCCCTATCCCTGCTTCTGGGTTGAGAAACCTATTTTCCTCAAGAATTGTTTCAAGAGAAAGATTTTATAAATTTCAACCGTAAACAGTACTGGCTGCATTAATATTTAAGCTTATCTTTTAAAAGTTCAACGATAATTCTCCCGCCGCCACTTAATTTAAAGACAATTGGATGTACGTAGATCTTTACTTTCCGTACAAACAATTATTTTTATTTTTATTTCATGGATGACTTTCGCAATTAATTTCGATTATTCCCAAATTTATTTCCAAGTTATAAAAATTGTTATCGTACAAAAATTCGTTGCAAAAAATCACGTAAAAAATCGTCGAAAACAATTGCGATAATGAAAACTTGGGAATCCAAAATTTCAGGATTGCGGGTCCGGATCCAGATCCGGCCTGGATGTTCTTAATTTGCTCACGAAATCGGCCTCATTCCAAAATGGTATAATATGTTGCACTACGGTCTCTAGGAGTAAAGTTGAAAACACGAACAATTTTATTTTGAAACACTGTATTTTTTTCATTTGAACATGAGCTAGTGAAAGTTAGAGACTTATGTCCCTTTAAGTTGAAAAAGTGTGACACACTGACATTCGCATTTATTATATAGATAGAGTAGCTAATACAGTAAATCATTCTATCAAAGATTAATCTTTCATTTTCAATGCAACCTCCTTGGCTATGACAGACGAAAAAATAGCAGATCAAATATATTAACTACTTAATCGAATAAAACGTTGTACAGAAGAAGCCTTACGGCCATATCGCGTTGAAACATTGGTTCAACGATCACCGAAGTTAAGCAAGGTTGAGTCTGTTTAGTATCTAAATGGGTGACTGTTTGGAAATACCAGATGCTTGGATGTGCGATGTGGATAACAGATCGGAATTGGAAATCGGTGAATCGAGTTAATTTTCAGTCGGATTTGTTATCTTCACTTACGCACAAATACTCGTGGGAAAGAATGAACTCACCTCTTCTCCCCAAGCTATGGGTTAAATAATAGAGCTTGTATGAGTAATTCATCATTATCGATGAAAAAATTCTTGCAATCCAAAAATATTTTCTGGTTTTAAATAACCTGCATAAAGGTTGATAAGCCATAAAAGCTTGATGAACTTGACACTCACAAGAGATACATCGAGTAATCTACTTAAGTAATTAAGGATAGGAAGTTGTGGAGAGCCATGATAGCTGACATCCTGAAGGAATAAACACATAAAAGAAGAGTATGACATGGTTTTATTGATCGGATATCAGATTAAATACTCTTTTTTTTTTTGAGAGCTAAATTTTCTTTCTACAACATATGTGTGCGCTACAAATACTCTGGAAGGCAGGACGATAGAGTCCCGTTTAGACCAGCAACGATGGCGGTATTCTGAATTACGGCAGTATTGTTAAGAAGGAAAATGGCAAAGACCGGTGAAGGGGGATTGGATCGGAGTAGAAAGAAAGACCGGAAAAAAAGAATATTGGAAAAATATCAGGACATCAAAGAAAGATTTTGGAATTCGAGACATATGGACGTTACAACTGCAGCCGTAATTACAAATGACACTTGAAATAATCCCGATGAGCCGCAGAGGAAGAATAAAAAAAGGAAGAAGAAAGGCAAGAGAAGCTAGAAACAATGCAATCTAAAATGGAAGGAAAGCATACTAAAACTGAGGCGATTAGCTTCAGGCATCGCTTAGATTCCACAAGAACTCGCAAGAGAATATGCGTTTGTTGCTAATAATAATAATAATACTAAAGACGACGACGGACATAAGAGGAAGGAAGAGGGGCAAATTAAAGAAGGAGACAAAGAAGAAGAGACAAAGAAAACAAAAAACACAAAGACAAGAAGAAAATCAACGAAGAAGAAGAAGAAGAAGTAGAAGAAGAAAGAGGAGTAGAGAGAAGGAAAAAGAAAGACGAGGAAGAGAGTAACGCAACAAAAGGGGAGCCAGATGAAAGATGGAAACGAGTATTAAGAAGAAGTAAAAGAAGAAGAAAAAGAAGACGAATGAAAGAAAACAAATATGAAGGGTGAGAAGGGAATGAAAACTAGCAGTAATAATAATAATAATAATAATAATAATAATAATAAGAAGAAGAAGAAGAAGAAGAAGAAGAAGAAGAAGAAGAAGAGGAAGAAGAAGAAGAATAAGAATAAGAAGAAGGGACAAAGAAAGCAAAAAGATAAGAAGAAAATCGAAGATGAATGGAAGAAAGAAAGAAAGAAAGAAGAAAAAAGAAGAAGAGGAAGATTAATAATAATAATAAGAAGAAGAAGAAGATAAAGAAAAAGAGGAAGATTAACAATAATAATAATAATAAGATTAATAATAATAAGAAGAAGAAGAAGGAGGAGGAGGAGAAGAAGAAGAGACAAAGAAAGCAAAAAAGACAAGAAGAAAGTCAAAGATGAATTGAAGTAAAAAGACAGAAAGAAAGAAAGAAGAAGAAAAGAAGAAGAGGAGGAAGAAGAAGAAGAAGAGGAAGATTAATAATAATAATAAAAAGAAGAAGAAGAAGAAGAAAAAAGAGGAAGATTAATAATAATAATAATAAGAAGAAGAAGAAGAAGAAGAAGGAGAAGAAGAAGAAGAAGAGACAAAGAAAGTAATGAAGACAAGAAGAAAATCAAAGATGAATGAAAGGAAGAATAAGGAAAGAAAGAAAGAAAGAAAGAAAGAAAGAAAAAGAAGAAGAAAAGAGAAGAAGAAAAAGAAGAAGGAAGAGAAGAAGAGACAAAGAAAGCAAAAAAGACAATAAAGAAAATCAAAGACGAATCTAAGGAAGAATTAAGAAAGAAAGAAAGAAGAAGAAGAAAAGAAGAAGAGGAAGAATAATAAGAAGAGCAAGATTAATAATAATAATAATAAGATTAATAATAATAATAATAATAATAATAATAATAATAATAATAATAATAAGAAGAAGAAGAAGAAGAAGAAGAAGAAGAAGAAGAAGGAGGAGGAGAAGAAGAGACAAAGAAAGCAAAAGAGACAAGAAGAAAGTCAAATATGACTGGAAGGAAGAAGAAAGAAAGAAAGAAAGAAAGAAGAAAAAAGAAGAAGAAAGAGCAGTTGGGAGAGGGAAAAAGAAAGACGACGAAGAGAGTGACGTAGAAAAAGAGGAACCAAATGAAAGACGGAGACGAGTATTAAGAATGAAAAGAAGAACGAAAGAAAACAAAAGAAGAGACCGAAAATAATGCGTAGAAAGAAAGAAGGCGAAAAAAATAAAGACTAGTAGCAATAATAATAATAATAATAATAATAATAATAATAAGAAGAAGAAGAAGAAGAAGAAGAAGAAGAAGAAGAAACAAAGAAACAAAGAAGAGAAAAAGACAAGAAGAAAATCAAAGATGAAGGGAAAGAAGAAGAAAAAGAAGAAGAAGAAGAAGAGGAAGAAGAAGAAGAAACAAAGAAAAGAAAAAGACAAGAAGAAAATCAAAGATGAAGAGAAAGAAGAAGAAAAAGAAGAAGAAGAAGAAAAAAAAGAAGAAACAAAGAAAAGAAAAAGACAAGAAGAAAATCAAAGATGAAGGGAAAGAAGAAGAAAAAGAAGAAGAAGAAGAAGAAGAAACAAAGAAAAGAAAAAGACAAGAAGAAAATCAAAGATGAAGAGAAAGAAGAAGAAAAAGAAGAAGAAGAAGAAAAAAAGAAGAAACAAAGAAAAGAAAAAGACAAGAAGAAAATCAAAGATGAAGGGATAGAAGAAGAAAAAGAAGAAGAAGAAGAAAAAGAAGAAGAAATACGACGATAAGACAGAATGAATAAGAAAACAGAAAAAGAATGATTAGAGAAAGGAGTTTGAAAAATGCGGAAGAAAGAGAAAGGAAAAGAAGATGATAAGGAGAGAGAAAAAAGAGCAAGAAGAAAATGAAAGAAGTCGAAGAAAGAGGAGGAGGAGGAGGAGGAGAGGGAAGAAAGAGAAAGGGCAAAGGAGGAATGCCAGAAGCAAATGCCATAGATTCCAACAACTAATTAGAGCGGAAAATGAGTGTGTAAATAATGGAAGCGCCCCGCCTTTTACGCATCAAAACACGCATTTCTGCATCACTTTCGGAACAAAACAACCTCAAAATCGACGACATCGCAAAATTACATCACGAAATCCAGCAACCCACGTCCTAAACGCATAAAAAGAAAACTAAACTGTTGGGCGATAAACTTCTGCAAATGACCCTACAGTTAGAGTAAGAAATAGAAAACGCCTTGCCCGAATTTAAAATAAAATAACTCATTAAATAAATAAAAAGAAGATCTATATTATTACGGCCGATGCGATCATCGGGGCTTCCATTTTTGTCTAATGTAATCTTTTTATTGTGTCCGACTGGTTAGCATTTCGATCATGAGAAACGGTTTCGATTTTTGTCACCACGGAGTTAGTGTCTTCATTCTTCTCACCACGGAGTTGGTGTCTTCTTTCTTCTCACCACGGAGTTGGTGTCTCCCATGGGAGATGGTCGCAGAGTTGGTCGCCCTTGGAAAGTACTTGAAAGCCATTCTCCATCCGTATCAGCGTCATCTCTCTGCACATAGAACTTCCTGCTGGTTTCCGTTGCTTTCTTGACCTTAAAAAAAAATGAGATGTCAATAATGTTCGTTTTGGTTCTACATTTTTTTTAAGGTGATCCCAAGCCCACAAAATACAACCTGTCTCGACGCAATTTCGTGCGGAACTACGTTGCGGTGTCAAGTGTATCTAACGAGTACGCATGCGCAAGAGACAGACTGAAATTAGCTGGTGCATGAAGTTGAGTGTCGACAAAAACCGCACGGATTTTTGGCAAAACCAATATATTAAGGTATATTTCTTCTTTTTTTTTTTCTTTTTTACTTAACCCTCTGAGCCCTACGTTCCTGAACAATTTTAACCCTTCTGCCTGAGCACCTGAGTCAAAATTCGCAAATAATTGGTATGTAATGTTTCATGGTAGATATAAAAATAGTTCAAAAAATCATAAGCATTATCCTTAGCAGGGCGAGAGTATGATTTCATGCCTTCACTTTATCACCAGAATTCTTTCTTTGTGTCCTTGTCTACCCAACCAATAGTAAAACACGACGCAAGTGGTTACCCACTGTTCAACCGGTGGCTGGGCATTTTTTCACTACCACCGGTAAAGCGGTGGTAAGGACACAAAGGGTTAAGTTCGTTTTTCTTATAAACAAGTTTGTTGATCAGTGTCTGTCTATATTTCTGAGATGAGGTATTATGTACACTATTACATTGTTCGGACTATCGTCTTCATCTTTGTTGCCAAATTTATCACAACGTTTCAGCCGTTGTATGCTC
>OZ038504.1:7043771-7066271 GCA_964036315.1 Acanthosepion esculentum
CAGAGAAAAGCAATAATAACAACAAAAATTACTCTGGTAAAAACATGCAATGATAACAGCCAAAATTGCTATATGAGCACTGGTAAAAAAAAAGGTTTCAGAAGACATTAGGTTAATAATACCCAGGAATTCATAGACAGATGTCCTCAAGGACACATGGCACAGTGGATAAAGGCGTTAGTTAGATCCAGTGAGAGGACCCAAAGAGTGTGAGTTCAATACCTGGTTAAGAGGGGAATTCACAGGAGAAAACTGATAAATGACATCCATTACACATGGCACATGAAACTAGAACAGTCTACCCCAGCGAGGGTAATAAAGGGTTCAGTTCGACACCACCTGAAGAAGGCCGGAGCGTACAACGGCCGAAACTTTGTGATAAATATGGCCGAATAATGTAAATGGTGTACATAATACCTCATCTCAGAAATATAGACATATATATGTATACATTGTTCATTGTTCTTCTCATATTTATTCACGACGCTGGGAATAGGGACAGATTGTTCTAGTTCCACGTGCCATGCCTTTTCTGGATATCTTGGTTTCATTTTTTTAAGGCTCCCAACAGCCAGGTATTGAACTCACAACTCTTTGGATCAAGTCACTGGATTATTTCACTGGGCCATGTGTCCTTGAAGACATCAGTCAATCATTTTTTGGGATTTATAGACCTCAGTAAACATCCTTTACCAGAGCTCATATTACAATTTGTTGTTTTCCTCTAGCACTCTGTATTACTGGTTCATGCCTGGTCGACTTAGGAAAATTTTATGGCCTAGTATCTGCGCTGATTATTTAAATTTTGATGTGAATTACCTTTATAGTAAGAGTTTTTTTTTTTCCATGTCGACAATACAGTTAAATTCCCAGTACAAGACAGATTGGTATAAAAAAATCTCTTACTATAAAGGTAATTTACATTAACCAGAAAAAAGGACTTGGACAGAAGTATATATATATATATATACTAGTCACAACACATCATTACATTGCTATCTTTCCAGCGAACTTTGATCTTCAAAAATTTAAATGCAATGTCAATCGTTCTGCTGTTAATCTTTCGGTCCCTCGCGTGGTGTGGCCTCAAGGACCCGCATCTTAAACTTACGAACAGCGTTTGCTATTCCGCGACCGTTATTGTCACATGACAATCTTCTATGTCAACATAACAGAATGCAATCATCGATGCTGAATATCTTTGTTTAAATGTCCGTATAACACTCTGAAGATGGCCCATGTGGGTTGAAAGCTGAGAATCAGGACCAACTTAATAAAAAAAACCTCCAAATGTTGGACAATTTTTGTCTTTATTGACACACGAAATTAAAGCAAAAAAACGAACATTAGAACGTCTCATGATCAGACATAATAGACATTCATTGTCTGCTGTTTTTAACGATATATGCTTAAATATATATATATATATATATATATATATATATATATATATATATATATATATATATATATATATCAATTTTTTATGATTTAGTGTTAAAACATAAAACTAAGGGGTGAAACGCGTTGGTAAATAACATTTTTCCTTTTGTCTTTTATTCACATTGTCTTGCACAAGATTTTTGATCTATTTTATTTTGATCTGAATTTTTACACACACGCACAAACACACACACACATATATATATATATATGCGTGTGTGTGTCTGCGTATTTATATATATATATATATATATATATATATATATATATATATATATATATATGCGTGTGTGTGTCTGCGTATTTCTTTTGCACATAAGTTCTTCGTTGGTAAGCAAAATATAAATAAAGCGATCCCACAGGTCACGTGATCTATTCAGAGAAAGAAAGAAAGAGAGAGAAAAGACAAGAGCAAATATCGCACCCCAGTATTTTTGGCGCGTTCCCAAAACAAACAACCAACGAATCAACTTTGGATGCAGAGAGATACTTTCGAGTTTTATACTGTTTTTATTTCACCGATTTCATGGGAGCCGCAAAGGTCACGGTCATTGCTTGACATTTCAGCTGTACCGAGAGTGCTTACATACATACATATATATATATATATATATATATATATATATATATATATATATATATATATATATATATATATATATATATACTGTTGGTGGTGGGGGGCATAAAGGCGGAAGAATTCTTCATTTGCACCCACTCAAAGAAACAGTGACCCTGCAGTAAAAGTCTCCAGTACGCAAAATCGGGGTTAAGCGTTAACTTATTCCACATTTTCCACCATACTGGACCAATCATAAGTCAGCTAAAGAAAATGATTTTTTTAACCAATCACTTTTCAATACGCCGAGCTCACTGGGATTTTATCTCTTCCTACAAAAGGATACGAATGTCAACAACGGATCGTTTTTGCTTTGTTTTTTATTATTATTTCTCACTTGATTCAAAAAAGAAATTTAGCTCCCGATTTTCCAAATTGCAACAGCTACATTCCATTAACCCCCCAACGACTATACGTCTTATGCTGACCTTCGAATAAAACCTATTGCAAATCTCGCTTGGGTTCTTCTCATAGCATTCTATAGCAGACTGTTCATAATATAAAAATAAACTTTCTGCTTATACTAGCTTCTTTTCTATTAACTAAATACAGTTCTTCTGTTAACACAACATTGGTAAAATTCCTCACGTTTGCTGATAAGCCGGAGTACGACCCGCTGACAGTCTTTTAAAATAATCGATGTTATACAAATTTGATGTAAAACACCATCCTTGATTATATACAATCGTAAGTTAGCAAAAAAAAAAAAAAAAAAATTTGACCTTGTTTGAAGTTATTAAGGAAATCATATAAACTTCAATAATTCAAATTTGGTTTGAAAAAGATTGTCAAATTTTAAACACTCAATTTAGATGTTAAAACAAAACCTGAGTTCAAATTTTAAGTAGTATCAATGTTTTATTGAAGTTATTTGATTTATTCAAAAAAAAACTGACGTCTTAAATTATTAGGCAAGACCAAATAATCACATTTTACTTCAATAAAAAGCTAATAAAATCATCAAAAATTGATCAACACTTATAATAGAACGAATAATAAACACATATGATAAGTTTTTGAATCCTTAACATTTTAATATAGCAAGTGTTCTTAATAACAGCCAGTAATCTATTATCCATTAATTTTGTTAATTTTTTTACTTCAGCAGATTCAATTTCCGACATGGTAGTTTTAATTGCTTCCCATAGGTCTGTTTTACTGTTATATTGCTTGCCACCTTCATATGATTTCATCCTCAAAAATGGCCATAGATTTTCGATCGGATTCAGATCAAGACATGATGGTGGCCATCCCATTATCTTCTCTCCTGTAAATCTGCCCAAAAGAATTCACGGGTAAGCTCAGATATGTGAGAAGGAGCATCGTCGTGCATATATACACACTTCACCTTGAAACATCGAGACTGGGACTTGTACCATGCAAAGAAGTCTTTCCAGCGAACTTTGATCTTCAAACATTTGTATGCAATATCAATCGTTATCCACCGTTTCACTTCTCACCTGTGGAACTCTATTCCAGCTTCATGCTTTCCAGCCAACTTTGATCTTCAAAAATTTAAATGCAATGTCAATCGTTATCTATTGTCTTCTTGATTCCTCTTCCTTTATTGTTCTCATTTCTCACCTGTGGAACTCTCTTCCGGCTTCATGCTTTCCAGCCAACTTTGATCTTCAAAAATTTAAATGCAATGTCAATCGTTATCTACTGTCTTCTTGATTCCTCTTCCTTTATTGTTCTCACTTCTCGCCTGTGGAACTCTCTTCCGGCTTCATGCTTTCCGTCCAAATTTGATCTTCAAAAATTTTAATGCAATGTCAATCGTTATCTACTATCTTCTTAATTTCTTTTCTTTTATTATCCTTACTCATTAATAATGTTTTTTCCTTCTTATTCTTTCACGCTTAGTAAACTATCGTGTCTTAATGACTTTATTGCCTTGCTTAGGGTGAAATGATTCAAATAACTAGAAAAGGGCCACCAAAATCGACAGCTGACAGTTTTTACCATTTGATTCAAACACAGCTTACACTCGATCATACAAATTGCTACGGCTATGTTTCATTCGCCCACAACAGCTACACGCATCATATTGACATACGGATGAATCCTACTGCAAATTCCGTTTGAATTGTTGTCATAACACAATCTAAAGCAGACTGTTCCCGTAATAAAAAATAAACTTACTTATTATACAGACTTTTTTTTTCATCAGTTGAATACATTTCTCATATTAGCAAAGAATTCGGCATGAGCAAAATTCTTCATTTTTACAATGATAACCCCGATTTGTAGTATTGATTGTTTGAGAATAAAATATAATGGTTGATTGCATGTATCCAGGCATCCCTGTCTACTAGGACACCTGCTCAGGTACATTTTGCATTTTCCAACACTCACAAGGCCAACCTGTGATTTATACTACAAATATGCTGAGGAATCCTTACTTAGAATTTCGGAGAGAGACCGCAGTATCTGGTTTGATCAACAGTCTGAACAAGGCCAGTACGCCCGAAACCTCGGTCACGATGACTTATGAATTCGTGCTAGCATAACCATAGATCCAGCATAGCCCCGAACGGCCTTGCTGAGGATGTAGTTGATTGTATAGTTGAATAGTGTAGGGGACAAGGCACACCCTTACCGCACACCAGTCTTCACCTCAAACGTCCCCGACTCCTCACCTGGGTTGTGGTCGGTCGGAATGTCAGCGTGTCTGATCTGGCCTACGCGGACGACATTGTCTTGGTCGGATCGAACTGTGACGATGTGCAAGCAGCGCTCAACCGTGTGCAAGCTGCAGCATGTGATGTTGGTATGACCATCAATAACTCGAAGACCAAAGTTATGCTATCCCTGGTTGATCCGATCAACTGGCAGCCACTGACGCAGGACGGGGTCGATCTGGAGGACGTGCAGTCTTTCGTTTATCTCGGTTCAACCATTATACCATCCGGACAGGCTGCTGCTGAGGTCGAACGCCGTATAGGAGCTGCAAGGTCCGCATTCGTGCGTCTCAAGCGGTCACTATGGGGGCGACGAGAGATTTCCACGGCTACGAAGGGGCGCATCTATCAGGCTATTGTTAGGGCTATCCTTCTCTATGGCTGCGAAACGTAGCCACTTAGAGTAGTTGACCTACGAAGGCTTGAACTGTTCGACAACGATTGCCTTCGCTGCATTCTACGATTCCGCCGAATCGATCGTGTGACCATAACCACTCTGCGTCGCCGCCTGAGTCTCCGTCCTCTTCCATCCGTCCAGCATTGTCTCCGATGGTTCGGCCACGCAGCTCGACGCCCAGAGGGAGAGCTCATCCGCGATGTTCTTCTCCCTCCTTCTCTTCCTGGCTGGCTAAGACGTGTCGGTGGGCAGCTGAAGATGTGGACTAGCACGATCAAGGATGACCTAGCAGTACTATCGGGTCCGCAAGTAGTTGGTCTTCGACAATGGAATCGAGAGTGACTCGCCATTTCGTGTGACCTGGCTCAGGATCGGCGGGCGTAGGCAGCGATGGCCCAGGATGCTGTATTTGCTCGGGAGGAAGCCGGTTCAACCCGACCAGGGTGAAAACCGATACAAGTCAAGTAAAAGTCAAACCATAGATCCAACAACCCAGTTTCACTCACAAAGTTCGGGTCAACCTGTGGTATGGTTTAGAGACACTTGCCAAAGGCGAAGTACGCTGGGATTCCCTCCGCAGTCCGATGACATCAAAGAATCACCTTACTAACAAATCGACTATGGTGAAATTCGAACTCTGGTCTCATGGTCAGAAAACGAACGTTTTAACCATTCGGCCGTAGATAAGATAATCATTGTTTGATTTACACATAAAAATGACAGAACCCTTCTCCTTGAGGAAAGCGTTAGAAAACAGACACGGGTGTTGGTTTGACTTTCATGTTTATTGTTTAGAAGTATTACCTAAGGTCAAATGAGAGTGCTGATTTAATACATGGGAAATGTTTTTCTAGATGGTAATTTCTGCAATAAATTTTTTATGGCTTATCTACCTTTTGCGGGTTATTTAAAGCAATAAAATCTTTTAGATCGTAAAAATTTGTTTTGAGATAATAATGATTTACTGATACAAGCTCTACTAATTAATCCATAGATGGAGGGGAGAAGAGGTAAATTTATATCTTTCACAAAAGTATCTGCGCTTAAGTGAATATGACGCACCCTACTGGAATTAGAACTCGGCTCTTCGATTAACAATTATCCATTACACCACCCGCACATCCAAGTTTATAATACCTGATACTCCCAAGTGGTCATTCAGCTAAGTAAATATAACCGACCCAGATGGAATTAGAACTCGGATTTCCGGTTTCCAATTCTGAAAAGTTATCCATTGCACCACCCGCACATCCAAGCTTACAGCAGCTAGCATTCCCAAGCAGTCGCCCATCTACGTACTGACTAGACTCAATGTTGCTTAAACTTTTCCTGTTACGGGCTAGCTTTAATCAGTTGGATGAAGTCGTAGACGATAACGGAAAGGAGGACTGCTCCTTTTAGGACCATTTGATTAGGTGAGCCAATTGGATTGAATTTCTTTTAATCCATTCGCACCATGTAAGACGTTAAAGCCAATAGAGGTTAATGAGCGTGAAATAATCTGAAAACGAAACCTCATTAAGGAGAAAAGAACAGGAGAGAAATGACGACTGACATTGCATTTAAAAGTTGTGAAGATCAGAGTTGACGAAAAGCTAGAAGCTGGATATATATATATATATATATATATATATATATATATATATATATATATATGTGTGTGTGTGTGTGTGTGTGTGTGTGTGTGTGTGTGTGAATGTTTGTGTGTGTATGTGTGTATGTGTGTATGTGTGTGTGTATATATATAGCCAAGTGAAAACATAAATATTTACCTTAACATTTAAGCATTAAAAAAATTATTTATGTAAAAAAATGAAACACCATTTTGCTAACTCAATAAAACGCTAGAACGCTGAAGAAATAACAATATATATCTGGAAAACCGGAAGTTAAAATTGCTACAATTGAAACAAAAGAGGAAAAAGAGAAAAAGAAAAAGTTAAAAGACCAATAAGGACTGAGTGTAAAGTGAAAAAAAAAAAAAACACGCAAAGGAGTAATAACCACATTCTCCACCTGCGCACATACGCACAGACAGGCGCATGCGCACACCCACACGAACGAACACACGCACGCACACATGCACTATGAAATAAAAAACAAATTTGTACCAATGAAAAGCGAATATAAAACAGAAAAATCGAGAAGTATAAGCAGTCAAATCTTAATACCCCTGATGAGTGGATGGAGTGATTCCCGGAGTGGGCGTCTACGAAATTCTGGAGTAGCGATTCTGAAGTTAACATCAATCAGCTAAGTGACAAACCTTTTAATTGTATTAATTATCTATTTATATCTATCTATCTATCTACCTATATATATATATATATATATATATATATATATATATATATATTATAAATTTACTAATTTAAAATATGGTTCCCTCGCTACACAGGAATTACCATGTTTCAAAAACGGAAGCTAAAACCTTCAAATTCAATTATTGAATTAAGTTAAAGTCCCTAGTCCTGTTTCATTTTCAAGCCAATTTTGGAATAACTTATTTTGAAATTTATGAAAAATTTCAAAATAAGCTATTCCAAAATTCGCTTGAAAATTAAATACAACTAGCGATTTTAACTTAATTCTGTAACTGAATTTGAAGTTTTTAGTTTCTGTTTTGAAACATGGTAATTCCTGTGTAGTGGGGGAACCATATTTTTAAATTAGTAAATTTATAATAATTTATGCTCTGTAGATTTGCATTGAGCACTATATATATATATATATATATATATATATATATATATATATATATATATATGCACGAGGTCAATCTGAAAAGTATCAGTACTGAATGTGCTGTGTGAGTTCTGGGCAAAAGAATGATAAGCAGATTGTGTTTTCATCTAAAATGATATCTTGGGAGTATATAACTGTAATATCAGCTTTCTGTCACCATTGCATTTTACTTTTCACATGCGAGTGTTGTGACTGCTTCACCACGGCAATGCCTCCGCTCACAACGCCTTGGGCATCCGGTGGTTCCTTGCCGAGAAAATTCACGCCGTACTGGAGCAACCTCCCTATTCACCTGATCTTGCTCCGTGTGGCTTTTTCTTTTACCCACGCCCATGGGATAATCAAGATGAACCGTTTTGAAATCACGGAATGCCCTCAAGAGAGCCATAACAACGGAACTGAGGGGCACCCAAGAAGAATGCTTCCAGAATCGTATAGAATCGTGGCAGAGAATTATGGAAAAGTTCATTAGACTCGAGGGCCGAGGGCTGCTTTGAAGGGGAAACCATGTAGTTTGTTCTGTCTCTAATTCATATAAATTGGTTGTGACAGTTCCGTTATTTTTCAGACAGACAATGAAACTTCAGTCTTTAAGAATATTTGTTTACAGTGCCGGTTTCACAGTTCTATAATTTTCAGGAGTTACATTGAAAAATGTAAATGTAAATGGAAAGAGTTTTAGATATGCCATGACTTTTTTCGCATCTGACTGGAGATGGAGAATTTCCGTTTTATGCAGAAAAAAAAAAGATGGCACCGATTGCTATCTGTTAAAATGCAATCTGAGATATCTATATAAGATTGCAATATATATATCAGACTGCAATACATATATATATATATATATATATATATATATATTGTCATCCACAGACAGGCTGTTTCGCTGTATCACAGCTAATCTTGTGTGGCTAGACGCCCGGCTATCTCTAGCTAGGATCGAAACCCGACTGAATTGACGTCAGTCGGAGATTCTACCACTAACCCCTTAGCGCACAGCAGGGATGTAGGTGAATTTAAGCGCATTTATTTTTAGACAAATACACCGTGAATGAGAGAACTCAATTCGATTTAACGAAGAGTCTTGCATTATTAGCCGTAATAGTCACTGTTTACAAACCCACACTTCCTCCCCAGAGAGCTCAACCGAAATAAATTTTTCCGGGATATATATATATATATATATATATATATATATATATATATATATATATATATATATATATATGTTTCTAATAACCATGTCCTGAAGATTGTCTACTAGACCGAAACGTCTGACGTCGACAGTAAAACAACATTAAAACAGTAAACTTGCATATACGGATTTTGTTTTGTCTTTTCCATATTTTTCATCATATATATATATATATATATATATATATATATATATATATATATATGAATAATAAAGACAAAAGGAAAACTTATCTTAGCCATCGCGTTTCGTCCTTTGTGGGACTTTATCAAGGCAAATCAGAGAATGATACGCGTCGTCTATCAAAAGGTTTTCCCTTTATCTTTATTCGTATACAGTATGCGATGTGTAAATTGTCGCCATTTCATTTATTTTTAATTTAGCGCATGCGCTTTGTTTGTTTTTGATTTTGTGGACTACACAGTATCGTAGGGTCAGTTGGGCAGCGCCTGTGAGGAAAAGAGTACCAAGACTCAATTCACTCCACTAGAAATTTGGTAAAAAACACGCTGTACCGTGTACCAATCCCACCAGATGCATGGGTTCATCGTCTTTAGATACCTACGGGATTTTACAGTTGTTATTGGTGGCTCATTTCGTTTTTCCCCGGGACAATCTTTTGCTCCACGTTGTTTTAAACAAGCCATTTTTTTCGTTTTTGAAAAGAAACAAATATGGGATGGTTTTTTTTTTGCTTTTTTTTTTTGTTTTTGTTTTTAGCTGAAAATCGCAAATGGAATTGAGTTCCATAAAATGTTTTTCGGGTAAAATCATGTAACACGCAAACATCGCACGGATTCACGTCTCTAGAGTTTTTTTTTTCAAATACCTTACAACGCTTATATGAGATATGTGGAGTATCTCTGCGATGTCCCGTGTCACATGACTTGATTTTAGTAGGTGTTTCGATTTGGTCTTCTTCAACGTCTACAGTCAGTACTGCCGGAACGTTCTCGGTCTTCCGAGTCATAATTTCCACTACTGAATCTAACGAACGAAGTATGGACAGTACTCTCAGCTATGGCACCATATCCATAAACGGCGCTTATTTTTTTTGCTGTTTGTACAAAATGGAAAAAATGCTTCTTATTTTCTTCCACCTTCACTGTTAACATAAAAAACACTTAAAGTTAAGAATCCACACACGATTCGTATAGAAAGACGCCTTTCAGAATATGTATATGTCACAAATTTCTGTCCCGTGTGAAACGAAATCAGTTGAATAGACGCCACATATTGAAAATTGATTCGAACTTTTGTTTCAATGTATTATGTGCCAAGGGCATTTGTAATTTTTGCAACGTCTAAGTTTTTGTTGTTCTGCATATCTCATCAAGCAACTGACGACACCAGGTGGCAGCAGTTTTGTTATGACAATGGCGAAATCTTCCAGCATGCTTCTGAAGCCGGTAGCTGAAAATGGCGTCTCATTGAAAGAGTCAAATGCGATGCGATTTTTATTGGCGGGTCGGAAATTCTGAGGAGAAAACTGAATATGTTGAGCAAATTTGTTCCAGTATTGTTTCTCGGGAAGTTGGATTCTTAACAGGTGCTCTGCTCTTGTGGCCCTGTGCCAGACCTAGCTTAATAATCATTTGTGCTCAGTCAGTAGGAATGTTTTTCTAACTAAAATAGTGTTTTTTCTTCGTTAGCTGATTCTGGAAAATAACCCCCACCCGAAAAAAAAACCCTGCGAAATAATCTTGCCAATTATAACCAAAAAACTCAAACTAAAGAAATAAAAAGATTGCTGTAATTTGTAAATCAATATTCTTCTCGGGCTACAATTGTATTTCTTGTTTTTTTTTTTTTTAGTCCCATTTCCATTAATCCATTAATAACAACTGCGATTTTAATGCCTTCAGCAGACGCGTCCAAAACGCAGAGAATTGGCAGCTCAAGCCGAATTTTTTTTTTCTTAATGAAACTAATGATGGCGAAATCTTATCCGCCATCTTTATCATACCACCTGGTCGTATCCGTTACGACGATTACTCTGTGAAATATAAGGTTGCGGAGTTAAAGTCTTTTCTTTTTTTTCTTTTTGTCCGAAATTCTGAGACTATCTCATTAGGATGTTCTGGTTAAGACGCCACGGCTGTCCTTTAAGTTTGTATTTATTTATTTATTTTGCGCGCGCGCGTGTGTGTGTCTTTATGCACGAGTCTTTTCGTGTGTGTGTGTGTGTGTGCGCGCGTGTGCGTGTGTGTGTCTCTCTCTCTCTCTCGCTCTCAAACACACACGCACACAGACAATGAAGACACTACGTCGGTCATTTAAGTTTGTATTTACAGGCATCCCTCGATTAATGCGGAATTCGATTAATGCGTTTTCTATTACTGCGCTAAAATGTTTATATACCAAAATTCGTTTTTTTTTTTTGTTGTTGTTTTTTTTTTATCCAGTGACCCGTAGGGGCAACATGTGTACTGCAGCCACAGTAGAAGTGATGTTTCTTAGACCAGATGGCCTGACGGAGCCCGGTCCTACCCAGGCCGGATTTGAATTCAGAGGTTTTCCTTCTTCTACACCGGTTGCCACCTAAGGTTATAGAACCCCGTTTGCCCTGCTATTTATCCATAGCTGTGAGAAGAAGATGAGGACTCATACAGTTTCCAAGCGTAAGTGAATGTAATGGATTCAACTGGAATTCGAACTCGGATCTCCGATTCCTCAATCTACCGTGCCGCCCTGAAATTCGATTACTGCATATATAATACTCGATTAGTGCGGTAAAACATGCTTCAGTTTAACCATCAATCAGTTCAGTCAGTTATGTGCCATGCGTGATACATGCTTAGGCGATCATGTATCTTTCGATACATGACTAACGAGGCAGATTTTTCCTGCGGTAGGTTGTCATTTCTTTCTGCGTTAGACTAGTTGCCATCCAAGGCTATAGAACCCGGTCTCTCCTGCTATTTACCCATAGCTGGGTGGAGAAGAAGAGGATTCATACCTTTCCCAAGGGTATTAGCACGTAAGTGAATGTAATGGATTCAACTGGAATTCGAACTCGGTTCTCCGATTCCTCAATCGGAGCCGCTATCCATTACTCCACCGTAATCGAAGATTGATATTTTTATAGTTATTTTTAGCCGCACTAATCGAGGAATACACGTATTTATTCATTTTGCGTGCATGAGTGTGTATGTGTGTCTGTGTGTCTGTGTGTGTCTTTATATGAGTGTGAATCTCTCTCTCTCTCTCTCTCTCTCTCTCTCTCTCTCTCTCTCTATCGCACCCACGCACATACACGGGAGAGAGAATAGGAACGCTGTACCCAAGCGAGGCACCCTTGTCCCCTTCGTCTATCATTGGTTCGCTGTAAGTTCCAATCGATCAGCTTCTTCTCACGGGCCACTGAGGAACCGACTCCCAAGAGGGTGCTTCCCCGATCCCTACAATCTTACCGTTAACCGTTATCATCCCCATATATCATCATAAAACTGTGCCTCTTACTCTGTAACGCACCGCCTCGAGAGGCTCTAAAACGAGCTTAAACTGTCAAACACGTTGACGAGATGATCGAATCGTGAGACGCATGATGATGGTGGCACGTACAGTCCTCCAAGAATCTACATAAGCAGAGCCTGCAAGCTTAACCACCCGCCTAACCTAGTTTGCATAGCTCAATACGACAGTAACGTCTGCTCGCTCATTGATTGTTGAATGTTTCCATACACGGAAACCACTAACGTTACCATTAGCATACACAACACAATACACAAGGAAGAGTACACAGTCGCATTTGCGCGTGGGTTGGTGCTGCATGGCAGATGGATCTCCAGAAACAAAGTGGCTGGGACGGAACTAAGAGAATGTTTCAGTAGACGAACAAAGTTCAAGCAAAGTACATGCAGGATGAAAAAAAGCGAAAAAACATAGAACTAAAACCTATTTAGTTGCAAGCGCCGAAAGTGGCTGTAGCAGTGACAGAACATTTTGTAGTACACCCACCCACCCCGCCGCTGCCCTCAACAAAATAAAAATACGGTGCCCCCACACGTCAAAAAATTTTAAAAAAACTAAAAATATACATAAAAATATATGAAAAAAAAAATATCCAAAGAATATCTTAGTCACTACTTGTTATACATCTATATGTATGTATGCATGTGTGTATGTATTTTTCTCTATGTGGATGTGTTTCCATGTGTGGGTATGTGTATTTTTTCAATGAAGATGTATGTGGTTTTGTACGTGTGTGCGTTTTGTATATGTGTTTGTGTGTGTTTTTGCATGTGTGTGCATCTTTTGAATATACGTGTGTCATTGCATATGTAGATGTGTTTGTACGTGTATGAGATTTTTTGTATTTATGTATGTGTTTTTGCATCTGAGTGGGTGTGTTTTTGTATATGTGTGTGTTTTGGCATATGTGTTTGTCCATGTTTTCAGTGTGTGTATGTGTTTACATATTTTTTTTTATCATGTGCATGTGTTTGCATATGAGTGTGTGTTCTTGCACGTGTGTGTATGTTTTTGCATGTATGTGTGTTTTTGTATATGGGCGTGGGAGTTTTGCATGTGGGTGGGTGTGATTTTGGATGCGTGAGTGTGTGTGACATAGATATATATAGAGAGAGTTTAGTGATACGTAAAATCTCAAATCCTATAAAAGAAATTTTAGACGAGATAGATCAATGAATTAAACTAGGAATAAAAAAAACTTAATTTTTTTCCAAACCACGAGACTTGCTTGATAAGTAATGTATCCAATCCTATGAAACAAGTTTCAATCTCAATAAAATAAACTAGTATCAAAAAGAAGTTAATTTTTTTCCAAAACCACGGGACTTGATTGATAATTAATGTATGCAATCCTATGAAACAAGTTTCAATCTCAATAAAAAAAAAACTAGTATTAAGAAAAGTTAATTTCTTTTAAAAACCATGATATTTGATTGATAAGTAATGTATCCAATCCTATGAAACAAGTTTCAATCTCAATAAAATAAACTAGTATTATAAAGAAATTACTTTTTTTCAAAACCATGAGAATTGATTGATAATTAATGTATGCAATCGTATGAAACAAGTTTCAATCTAAAGAAAAAAAACTATTATTAAAAAGAAGTTAATTATTTTAAAACCACGTGACTTGATTGATAAGTAATGTATGTAATCCTATAAAATAAGTTTCAATCAAAATAAAATAAACTAGTATAAAAAGAAGTTAATTGTTTTTTCAAAACCATGAGATTTGTTTGACAAGTAATGTACCCAATCCTATGAAACAAGTTTCAATCTAAATAAACTAAACTAGTATTAAAATTAGTTAATTTTTTTTCAAAACCTCGAGACTTGACTGATAAGTAATGTATCCAATCCCATGAAATAAGTTTCAATCTAAATAAAATATGCTAGTATTATAAAGAATTTACTTTTTTCAAAACTGTGAGACTTGCTTTATACGTAATGTATCCAATCCCATGAAATAAGTTTCAATCTAAATAAAATATGCTAGTATTATAAAGAATTTACTTTTTTCAAAACTGTGAGACTTGCTTTATACGTAATGTATCCAATCATATGAAATAAGTTTCAATCTAAATAAAATAAACTAGCATTAAAAAGAAGTTAATTTTTTTAAAACCACGTGACGTGATTGATAAGTAATGTATCCAATCCTATGAAACAAGTTTCAATCTCAATAAAATAAACTAGTATTATAAAGAATTTACTTTTTTTCAAAACCACGAAAATTGATTGATAATTAATGTATGCAATCCTATGAAACAAGTTTCAATCTAAATAAAATAAACTAGTATTATAAAGAATTTACTTTTTTTCAAAACCACGAAAATTGATTGATAAGTAATGTATCCAATCCTATGAAACAAGTTTCAATCTCAATAAAATAAACTAGTATTATAAAGAATTTACTTTTTTTCAAAACCACGAAAATTGATTGATAAGTAATGTATCCAATCCTATGAAACAAGTTTCAATCTAAATAAAATAAACTAGTATTATAAAGAATTTACTTTTTTTCAAAACCACGAAAATTGATTGATAAGTAATGTATCCAATCCTATGAAACAAGTTTCAATCTCAATAAAATAAACTAGTATTATAAAGAATTTACTTTTTTTCAAAACCACGAAAATTGATTGATAATTAATGTATCCAATCCTATGAAACAAGTTTCAATCTAAATGAAATAAACTTGTATTAAAAAGAAGTTAATTTTTTTTTTAACCACGAGACTTGATAGATGAGTAATGTATCCAATCCCATGAAATAAGTTTCAATATAAATAATATAATCTATTATTAAAAAGAAGTTAAATACTAAATTGTTCTCATTCCACTTTATTTGCAAGGGTAGATAACTCGCCTCAGTTCATAATTTCCAATTCATCCCTGTGATATTGACTCGTCCACTGAACGTGTATCAATTTCTGGGTATTATAAACCTAATTTCTTCAGTAACCATTTTTACCAGTGCTCATATTGCAATTTTTGCTGTTATGATTGCATGTTTTTTACCAGAGATCATATTGCAGTTTATTTGTTTTTATCGCTTTTCTCTAGCACTCCTTCCCATATTGTATTCATTTCTATGCTTGGTCGGCTCAGGAGATTTTTTGTGGCCTAGCATATATGCGGATTCCTTAATAGTCCGAATAATGTAAATAGTGTACATAATACCTCATCTGAGAAATATAGACAGATACTAAATCATATCTCTCGGTGTTGGAAAATCTTAAGCCTAATTTATGTTCTCCGCCTCTTCAATTAAAACCTATCTGTAGTCGTCTCATCAGGTGACAGAATGTTTTAGCCTTATTAAATCCAATGCTTTTGCTTTCTTAAATGTCATTTCCATGCCAGGTTTACTTGGTAGGTTATTAAGAGCCTAGCATGTACGCTGTTTCATTAAATCGCTTAATCTTTCAGTGATGTTATCTATCATTTTGACTTCATTCCACAGGTATTAATGTCTCCACTTCCCCTTTACATATGCTCAGCCATGCCTGATTTCATAGTCTATCCTACGTTTTTCTTCAACGCTACTGTTATCAGACTTTGCCACAACTGTGATATCCTTCCTCATATATAGCAGTGAATATTAGACATCTCCACACGGATGAAGGAAAATCTAGAAGCTGCAGAAATGTAGTTCTACAGAAGGATACTGAGAATTCCATGGACCATAACCAACAAGAAAATGGCAACAAAAAGAACACTGATTCGCTGAATCAGGAAAAGCCAGCTGAAATTCCTTGGATGCATAATGAGGAAGAGGGGCTTGGAAAACTTAACCCTCACGGGACGTATTGAGGGGAGGCAGCGAGCCACTTACGTAAGCGAACTTGTACGAAAGGACGGCGGATCGTGAGGCAGGGGCCTTAGAAAGACAGAAAACTGTTAAGAGCCACACGATATAGGAAGTTGTGGAGAGCCATGGTCGTCTATGTCATGAAAGAACAAAGAAGAAGAACGGCAATATTATCTGATTCCTTGTAGTCAACATTTTATGACTGAACTGCCATTCCTTGCTCATTGAGTTGTACAAGATTGGTTAAAGTGGGGATCTGCTGCCAGGCTCTGGTCATGTAGATTCAGGGTCGTGGGGAATGTAATGTTCAGTTCTAGGACTTCGCGGTCAGTAGAACTACATTTCAGTTGTTTCAAGTTTTATCTTATACACTTCTTTCTTTTTATGCGCCATGTCCTTTCAGGACGTAGGAGATCATGGCTCTCCACCCCTCTCTATCCCTTGCAGCTCTCAACAAGTTCCTTCCCTTTGCTTCCTCTCTCAGACCAAGTTCTGTCATCCACTTGCTTAAATCCGCCAGTTATGTCACGCGTTATTTTCTCTTGTCTCTCTTTCCCTCTATTCGACCTGTGAGTATCAGATTCTGCAGGCCCTCTTTCCACATTGTGTGTCCCAGGAACTTCAGCTGCCTGTTCCTGATATTAAGAATAAGCCATCTCTATGTTTGCAACCTCTCTAAAAGCACAACGTTGTTCACACGCTCGGTCCGTGATATCCTTAGCATCCTTCTGTAGAACCACATCTCCGTCGCTTCGAGTCTCTTCTTCATCTTAGAGGAAATTATTCAACATTCGCTGACGTAAAGAAGGACAGATGTCACGTAACAGCTCAGTATTCTTTTCTTTGTTACCAAAGAAATCCTCCTGTCTCGCAGTACTCTGCCCAGCTTTTGGAATGCGTCCTTGACCATCCCAATACGTCTACGGATCTCAGCGTCGCACTTGCCGTCCTCTGTCAAACTTGTTTTTGTCTCCACTATAAGCAAATCAGCACGGTTGAAAATCTTACTTATCGGTCTTCTACTTTATAAAAATGATCTACCCTAAATATTTTCATATCATTAGTAAATACAGTAGAATCCCTGACAATCGGACTAAGAAGGCCTTCCGGATATGAGGAATTGGTTACAAAGTCCGGATATGAGGGGTTATACTTAGATTAAAATAGAACAAATGAAATCAGGTTGAAAATTTATTTTCAATGTTTTATAGTAAACAAAATAAGCTAATGGTGAATGAAATATAACGGAATTGATTTTAAGGAAAAACAAATAAATTATGTAATGTTAATGAAAATTCATTTAATTAAGTCTGCCACGTATGCAAAACAAATAATGTAACGAGAATTTTTTAATCGCTGTTGCATGATGATTCTTTCTCTTCTAATGTCATTCTCAACTTTTTCTGCATTTCGTTTTGCTTTTGTTTCTGAAATGTTTTAAACGAAAGACACTTTTTAACTCTGCGTGCGTTATTGCAATCGTCATAGTTGAATGTTGGCTTTCTTCCCATAAAACTGACAACCTTTTCAATAGCTTTTTCAAGTTCAGTCCAGGTTTCATCTCAATCATGTTTTATTTTATTTCCTTGTTCATTGTGACAATGTGAACACTGGAGAATAGATTCTTTGGAAGATCTTATATCACACAATATTGACTTTCCTACGTTGAACTCAGCCATTAGTTACAATGAACTTTCACTAATGTCTAGTCTGTTTAAAATTCCCACTTTTTACGATAACTCCAAAGTTGTTCTTTTCCTTTTGTTCCCATCATATTTTGCACCAATACAAGCCATTAGGGTGAAATATGCATAAACAATTATCCAAAGTAAATTTCCTGAAAAACAGAAATTTCAAATCAGTTACATATCACCCAAATAGTTTAAATATACACATCAAAATCATGTCCGGATACGAGAGATTCCGGATCTGAGGGATTCTGTTGTGCTAAAAAATATCTGGACGACCAGCTGATCTCTCATCTAATCAAGCTCTAGCAGTTCAATCGAAGAAAGGCTGGTTTGGAAGATTCAATCCCTGGAAAAATATCTGGACGACCAGCTGATCTCTCATCTAATCAAGCTCTAGCAGTTCAATCGGAGAAAGGCTGGTTTGGAAGATTCAATCCCTGGAAAAATATCTGGACGACCAGCTGATCTCTCATCTAATCAAGCTCTCGCAGTTCAATCGGAGAAAGGCTGGTTTGGAAGATTCAATCCCTGCAAAACCACACTAGCAACGTTTCATCACCACCAAACCCGAATTTTTCTCCTGTCATGAAGAATGGTTTTACTCTATGAGATTTCTTTCCTTGAAATCTCTTCAGATTCAAATACCCTCAACATTTCATATGGAACTTATACATGTGGAACTCCGTTAAAAATTGTAGAAGAATTGAATAGATTTAAGTAATATCACTAAAGATCTTAATTCTGCGTAAATATCGGCTCCAAATTTAAATTTCTACATTGGCACTTATTAACCAATCAGCGACGTTATCTCAAACGCTATTACAGATTTCGAAAAGACCTTCAGATTTCAGATGATGACATGCCTGCTACGCAATTTGAAAGCTCACTCTAAAAATGATTAACAATATTTTCCCTCCTAAAAATACATAATAAAAATTATGAAAAATATTTATTAACCAATGAACTTTTGAGTTTAGTAAATCTAACTTTTAGCTTCCTTGATCCATCTATTTTTCTTTAAATATGGTCGCATAAATTCACAAAATCTGTTTTTCAGTATTTTGGTAAACCATTATCCAGAGTTGTTGCTCTGCGCAAACCGTTTACTCACAGCTTTCGTATAATTAAATACTCAACATATGACATATTTATCGAGTAGTAGCAGCACAACGCTCATTCGCTCACTACTGCCTGTTGGAAATTACGTGCATACATCAAGCAAAGTAAATACACCACTTTCTCGGTTAATAGACACATTCAGCTTTTCCAATCGTATTAACGCTAATTTCTGTTGTGTTATAAAAAACAAAAACACAAATATTTTTGTGGGACATTATTTTGTAATGATCTTTGTAATTTATTTCTTTCAAATTGAAAGAAAACAAAATACACAATAATAAAATTTATTTAAATTTGTAGTGCTGTGTTTGAAGATTCTTTCTTTCTTCGCTTTTCACACACTTTTTTCCTCTACATATATACTAGCAATTTCTAAAGATGCTGCAAAAATCGTCCGTCTCTTGTACCGCTCTACTAAGTAACTGATTCCTCCAGACATGCTCTATCTTTGCAAGAGTCAGATCCGATCAAAAATGTACTATTACTACCAGATTTCGACAGGAGCTCCCAGTCCTCACTTGAAATACACGAGTACAAAATTGTTTACATCGTCTTATAGGTGATGAATAACTTTCCACTCTGAAACCCCAACCCTGCAGAAGAAAGAGTGCCAGGCTATCGCTACTCTATTGCTGTTTCCACGGTTTTTTGAACATGAGTAATGGTTTATCCATTGTTTTCTGTTCCCGATTGGCTTTCTGGTTATTTCTAAATTCTTCTCATTCCTTTTCTCTCCCAGTAGGTACTTACGTCTTAACGGAATTATCGCCTTGCTTGGGGTAGATTGAATAAAAATATTCAGGCGAACAACATTCTTTAGTTCCACCAGTTCAGGTCTTCAAAGCTAGTAACATACCACGGACACTGGCAGAGGGGATTACGTCATGGTGCTCTTTTTCTCTCAGACGGTGCCCAACTGACCCTACTACACTGTACACTCTTCTTCCTAAGAACTGTTAGTTTGTGGAACAAATTTCTGATACAGTGCTTTCCCAATGACTACGATCATAACCTCTTCAAGTTTAGGGTCAACCGTTGTCTATCCTACATATCCTTATAACTTACTCTTCTTACTTCCTTCTCTTAAGCCCGTACAAAAATCTCTAGTGACCCTCTATGGCAGAGTCGCTCTAATGAACGAAACGCATTGGTATAATTTTTTTTCTTGCCTGTTGTTTTAATTATATTGTATTTACAGATATATTTTACTTATATTTAAAATTTTACACACGTATACAGGGTGCGAAGGTTAAATTGTCGCCATTTTATATTTTTAATTTTGCGTTTTTAACAGCATGCGTGTTGTTTGTTTTTTGTATTGTGTCGACTGCGCACTGTAGTAGGGTCAGTTTGGCACCGTCTGAGAGAAAAAGGGGCAACCTGACGCAATTCATTGGCAAGAAATTTGGAAACGGCATGCTGTACTGCTTGGCATTCGCACCGGAAGCTCCAATAAGAACATTTCAAAGTGTTTGGGTGTCACTCCGAGCACAGTACAGAGGATTTGGGAATAGTTGGATGAGTCTGATGGGTGATTACGAAGACGTTTGGAGTGGTCACTAGTAATGGCGACGTTATGCCTCCATTCATTTGCCACAGGGCCTCAGACTCAACATAAAGTGCCTTGAGGGGGTACTGCGGCCCTGGGTTAAGACGATGGCTGTTTGAGGGCCCTGTATCTGGTAACCGGACTCTGCATTATTCCACACAAGCAGGAGAACCCAGTGATGGCTGTCAGACGATTTCCGCATCCAAATCACCGCTTACATCTGGTCATGTCAGCATTCACTAACTTAAACAAGGAGACCGTCCAGAAGAGTTGCAGGAGATTCCGAAGTCATCTGGAGGCCGTGCTTGAAGCCAGTGGCGATTTTATTGAATAAATTTACTCTTCAGTATTTCAAGATATTTTTGTGCAATTTTGGTAAATATATCTGTTAAAATGAGATGTCATTGTTATTTTAATTTTTGCGTAATTTAGACGACAATTTATTCTTTGCTCCATATATATATATATATATATATATATATATATATATATATATATATATATATATATATGTAATGTTCAAATAAAAAATATAAAAACCGTTTAAATAAAGAAAGCGTTATATATATTTTGTATATCCACTACAGACCGTATCACAGCTCATCAGTGTGGCTAGGATCGAAACCCGATTAAATTGGCGTCAGACGGAGATTTTACCCCTAAGCCGTTAGCGCACGTTAGGGTAGAAAGGGAATTTAAGCGTATTTATTTTTAGATAAAAACACAGAGACTGGGAGAACTCGATTCGATTTACCGAAGAGTCATGCATTATTAGCCGTAATAGTCACTGTTTACACACCCACACTTCCTCCCCAGAGAGCTCAACCGAAATAAATTTTTCAGAAGCATATATATTGTTATCCACAGACAGACTGTTTTGCTGTATCACAGCTCATCAGTGTGGATGGACGTGAGGTTGCCTCTGGCTAGGATCGAAACCCGACTGAATTGGCGTCAGTCGAAGATCTGAATAAAGGCAAAAGGAAAACTTACCTCAGCCGACGCGTCTCATCCTCTAAGTGACTTTATCAAGGTAAATGCAAGGATTTTATTTTGTAGCAAATATCTATATAGAAGAGCGAAAACGTTATTGGTTTTACAAAATATTTAAATACGTACATTCATAATTATTCACCGGCTTAGCCGAAAAGTGTGGGCAAGCTATGGAGGAAAAAACTCAATGTCTATTAAACGAATATGAATAAATGGTGTTCTTCAATTTTATTTGTTTAAACCAATAATATTTTTGCTCTTTATATAAATACTTGTTACAAAATAAAAGCCTTACGTTTGCCTTCATAAGTGGACGAAATGCATCGGCTAAGCTAAGTTTTCCTTTTGTCTTTATACATATTATCCTTTTTCCAGATATATTATATCCGAAATTTTACTTACACACACACACACACAGACACACGCACACACACACACACACACACACATATATATATATATATATATATATTTGACTTTAAAGCTGATTATAGTGGATACTCGTACTTGAAATACATACCACATTTTTTTATTTTAAACACTGTCTATCTATCTATACGCATTCGAGAATTTTTTCTTATGAGATATATATATATATATATATATATATATATATATATATATATGAGAAAAAATTCTCGAATGCGTATGCCGATAGACATAATACACACTGTTTAATATATATATATATATATATATATATATATATATATATATATATATATATATATATACTTTTTACATTATGCGGACTATTGTCCTCATCTTTTTTGTCATA
>OZ038504.1:7071271-7073771 GCA_964036315.1 Acanthosepion esculentum
GTAATGGATGTGCTATGGGAGAAAGGTTTATTCTTCTAATAATACGACGGAATGGAATATCTGGAAGAACAGGAATGACGAACATGTTTTATTCTCAGAGTGAGTTTTATACTGCTAAGTCATACACAGAATTATATATATTTACATTTACATGTGTCCCACACAAAGAAATTATAACATGTATGCAACAACAAGCAGAGTGAAAAGAGGAGTAAAAATAGAATTTTTCGTATCATAATTCTCAACAGGAACTGAAGCTGTCGGAGATTGCTGTTGTGCTTCTGGAGAAGTCATATTTAGAATTCCAGATAATCGCCTTTCGTACCTCTAAAATATTGAACGTCTAATAAATATAAAGTGAACGGATTAATTAAATGCTTCATTGGCGTCTATTTTAGTTGTGAATTCTTTATCTCCTCTTTATTGTATCTCAATACATTGTTTCAAGACTTCTGTTTCATTAAAACTTTCTAACAGTTGCCGCCATTTCTGACGACACGGGTATACTTGTATATAAATAAATACACCAAATAAACAGGCCGTTGGAGAGCCTTTTTTATTTTATTATTTACAGAATATTAGTTTTTAAACTTATTTATAGTCCCGATTTATTTATGATTACACTGATTTTGTTCCCAAAAGTCCAAAATTAGCGACAGATTCATAAATAAAATTCAGTTTTTATTTCTTTGCAGCCGTGTCGGAATAATGGTCGCTAAGGACAGAATTTACGGTCTCATGAAAGGATAGTACTTTAAAAACCCCACCCTATAGAAATTAGACCTTATCTATCTATCTATACATACATATATATATATATATATATATATATATATATATATATATATATATATATATATGTATGTATGTATATTTGTGTGTGTGACCGTATGTGCGTGTTTGTAAGCGTAAAATACATGTCAAAACAGTCAAGAAAGTAAACGATACTGTTTGTTGAAAAGTAGGTATCTTGACTTAAATAAATATATATTAACAAACATTCCCCCCACCCTTCACGAACACTTATGCACACGTCGGCCTTGCTTATAAGTTGCTGTATGTAAAACAATCCAATCTCGGATGCATAACAAGTCCACGACACAAGTTGTTTTCGCTTTGCTATTCTGCATCAACTTCTGCATGATCGCCCAGGACGTGGGCGATCATGGCTCTCCACATTTTCCTGTTCTTTGTAGAACTTAGCGGTTTTTGCATTTTGTTACTGACCTTCATACTACATGATCCCAAGCGTGATTTGGAACGATTCTTCTTTTTCTTTGGTTCGTGTTCCTTCAGGAAGCAGGCGATCATGGCTCTCCACATTTTCCTGTCCTTTATAGCTCTTCGCAATATTTGAATTTTTTTTACTATCCTGTGCACTATGTGATCCCTAGCGTGGTTTCTAACGATTTTTTATTTTCTTTGGGTCGTGTTCGTTCAGGAAGTGGGCGGTCATAGCTCTCCACATTTTCCTGTCCTTTGTAGCACTTAGCAATGTTTGCATTTTTTTTTAATGTCCTTCGCACTACATGATCCTTAGCGTGGTTTGTAACGATTCTTCTTTTCCTTTGGGTCGTGTCCATTCAGAACGTTGACGATCATGGCTCTCCACGTTTTCCTCTCCTGTGTAGCATTTAGCAATGTTTTGATTTTTTTTACTGTCCATCGCACTACATGATCCCCAGGATGGTTTGGAACGATTCTTCTTTTTCTTTGGGTCGTATCCCTACAGGACGTTGATGATCATGGCTCTCCACAATTTCCTGTCATTTGTAGCACTAAGCAATGTTTGCATTTATTTTACTGCCCCTCGCACTATATGACCCCTGGCATGTTTTGAAATGATTCTTCTTTAGGTCTGAATTATGTCCCTTCAATACGTTGGCGATCAAGGCTCTCCACATTTTCTTGTCTTTTCAATCTCTTAGCAATAGTTAATTTTTTTTTACTGACCTTCGCACTACATGATTTCTAGCGTAGTTTGTAACGATTCTTCGTTTTCTGTGTTGTGTCCCATCTGGACGTGGGCGAACATGGCTCTCCATATTTTCCTGTCCTTTGTAGTTCTTCGAATAATGGGTGTTTATTATTATTATTATTATTATTATTATTATTATTATTATTATTATTATTATTATCCAGTGCATTATCTGGTCGTGGTTTGTCACGATTTTCTCATTTTCTCTAGATCATGACTCTCCACATTTTCGCTCTACTCAAGTTTGTTAGGTTAGTTGATCGCAGTTTCCCTCTGTTCATCTCGCATTCAGTATGCCCTGTGAGTGTCAAAATCCCCAAGCTCTCTATCCTCATTATATGTGCCAAAAGATTTCAACACACTCTTTCTGATTTTAAGTATAAGTGTCTTTTCTATTCCCATTTGCGCTAAGAACTTTTTCGTTTCTTACAATTGTTATTCTCAGTAACCTTCTGTAGAACCACTTCATCCATGTAGAAATTGTCCAGCATTCATTGCCATGTTGAAGAATAGACATCACAT
>OZ038504.1:7078771-7121271 GCA_964036315.1 Acanthosepion esculentum
GAACCAACTTGCCTTGCTGTAGATGAAACTATTGATTCATTGTAGTTATTCCATCTCAGGTCAACGGACTGTGTGAGACCAAACAGTCGCAAAGAGGTGCTCTCGTGGAGTTGAGCATCAGACGTTCTAATGGGAGAGCAGGGATGCTTCTCTGTGGTGAGTAATAGAGAGCCGTTTTGTTTTTGAGGCCTTAAAGTTAACCAGCCATTTTCTGCCTCAGTCTACAACCGATTGGAAGTCTTTTCGTCAGCGATACCAGATTTGCTATTTAGGCAAGAGTAAATAGTGGTGTCGTCTGCATTGATGCCTACTTGGGAACTGATGACATCGGGAAGATAGTTAATGAAGATAAGGAACAGTGTAGGACCCAGGATAAAGCCTTGGGGAACACCTGCGTTCGTGAGAAAGGAACTAGAGGTCAATCCGTTAAGGACGACTTTCATTACATAGTTTGACAGGAATGGTTGTATTGTCAAATAGTCGCCCTGATATACCGTATCCCTGAAGCCTACGAAGGAGGCCGGCATGCTAATAAACCCTGTCAAATGCTTTAGAGATATCTAAAGCCACGGCACGAGCTTCTCCGTTATTGTGAAGTGCTTGGTAAACAAATTCAGTTATGGCCGTGAGCACATCAGCTGTAGGTCGGGCAAAGCGGAAACCATATTGCAGACGTTGGGATGTAAGGTACATAGCCACTTCGGCGTTGATTAAAACTTGAAAGACTTTGCCGAAGAGTGGTAGGAGATTGATAGGACGGTAGTTAGGTGGGTCAGAAGGGTCGCCAGAGTTCTTGAAGACAGGTACAACAGATGAAGACTTCCAACAGGATAGAAGGCAGGAGTCATTGAGGTAGTAGTTGTATAGTTTGGAGAGGACAGGTGCCAATTCAGGAGCACATTTATTCAGGACAAAAGCTGCTATCCCGTCCCCACCGCTAGGCTTATGGGAGTCTAATTTAGAGATGATGCCCAATACCAACGATGGGGTTATGTGCAAAACGCTCAACAGAGCGTCACTTCAAGGGGAAAATCGGGTGTGAATACATCGGACGAGTGGAGCGTTGAATTAGATGAGACTTTACGAGCAAATCATTCGGTCTTATCAGCTGAGGAAGTCAGGACCTCAAATTGGTTGAACAAAAGAGGTATTGTGGGTTTGCTGTTATTCAGTACGCTCTTGCAGAGACGCCAATAATCTTTGGAGTCGAATTTGCGAGATGCAACACGTTGTTTCATTCTAACATCAAATAGTGACTTTGCTTCATTGAGAACGTCTTTGGCAATCTGGCATGTCAATAGGATACAGGCGGAAATATATATATATATATATATATATATATATATATATATATATATATATATTAAGACATTTTTATGTTTATACATTTTTATAGATAGAAATATTTAAGTAAATGCTCTGTTTTATAATAAACAGTATTAAACAACATTTACCGGCCTGAATGTCCGCGAAATTTTCATAGAAAATATTCGTCCTCCGACAGGAATCGAACCTGTATCCTATACGGAAACGTCATATAGCCTGACGTGCCTTAACCGATTGAGCCACAGAGGATCGTTCGGTTAGCAAGGTCGAATTTACTGCTTTTAAACTTCAATCATCCATGAATCTTTCACGTACATTCATATCTGCTCATGGCGTATCAAATGTAAACAAATGACGTCACACATTATGAAATGGACAAAGTCCGACAATTATTTTAAGACATTTTTATGTTTATACATTCTTTTTATAGATACAAATATTTAAGTAAATGCTCTGTTTTATAATAAACAGTATTAAACAACATTTACCGGCCTGAATGTCCGATAAATTTTCATAGAAAATTTTCGTCCTCCGACAGGATTCGAACCTGCATCCTATACGGAAACGTCATATAGCCTGATGTGCCTTAAACGATTGGGCTACAGAGGAACATTTGGTTGGCCAGGTCGAATTTACTGACTTTAAACTTAAAATCGACCTTTGATGAAACCTGATGAGAGGTTTCTGTATTGCTCGAAACAAAATTTAAGGAAAAATAAATTTAATTTATTATAATTATTGGCTTTAAACATATATTTGTGATACATTAACTAAGCGTAGCTATAAATATAATTAAAGTTGGTTCAGATGATTTAACAAAGGAATTATAGTGATTTTCCAAGCGTAGCTTAGATGTGGTACAAGGCAGAAAGTATGGGGCACCCAGTGAGGATTGAACCCACTGCTCAGTCGTAATTTTTCTAGCGAGACAAGCTTGCTAGCCATGACAACGACTCGAGGTGACCCAAACTTATTAATTTTCCAAGCGTAGCTTAGATGTGTTACAAAGCCGAAAGTATGAGGCACCCAGTGAGGATCGAACTCACTATTCAGTCGTAATTGTTTTAGCGAGCCAAGCTTGCTAACCACTACACCGCCTCGAGGTGCCCTTTAACAAAGGAATTATATATTAGGTTGATGTCAAACATGACTTTCCGTTTTGGAGGAACCAATTACAATGACGAATTCTATCGTCCTAATTACTAATCATACAGTAGTTTTTGATTGATTTGTATTTTACAGATTATCAACCCTTTTTAAGGTTATTTAAATCTGAAGCAGATTGTTCGGAGTGTAAGAAAAAGTCTTATTGACTATTGTATCAGTAATTTTATTTGAGAATAACAATCATTTTTCCAACTACTAATTAACCCATATCTGTAGGGGGTAGATGCATTCATAGCTTTTCTAAATGTATTTGAGCGTAAGTGAATGTAACCACCCCTACTAGAATTCGAACTCCGATTTCTGATTCTAAAGCGCTATCCAACACCAGTAGATTAACTAATAAATTTCTGAAGCCGCCTAATGAAAGGATTTAAAATGCCTTTATGTCACATAATATTATGGAATTTGAAGCAAAAGACTAACGCTATGGAAGCATTTAGACAAGTATGTAGTCTTTATGGTCAAGGAATTATATCTGACCGCTAAGTACGAAATCTGTTTTTGCAAAGTTTCTAGAGAAACGTCATTGGCAGATGATTACAAACCGGAGCATTCATTAGACTTTGATGATGAAGCGGTAAACTCATTACTGGAAAGGAATCCACAGCTAAGTACTCGGGAATTAGAAAAGATGTTAAACACATTACAATCTACCATATGTCGACACTTAAAAAAAAGGTAAGGGAAGTCAGTAAGTTGGGTGTTTTCGTTTCAAACGCTCTTAATGAAAAGTACAAATCGAATCGTTTATCCGTCAGGGCGACTCTTCTTTCACAGAGGAGAAATAACCCGTTCCTTAAATATATCATGACATGTGATGAAAAATGAGTTCCATACGGTATGTTCAGTACAAAGGACTGGATTGACAAGAATAAATCTGCACATCCGATTATTCAGTTCGACTTCTTAAAACGCAATGGCACACTAAATACGCATTTATAAATCCAGCAGCTGTAACATGTCTATAAAAGTGGGCTCGGCTATACGAAAGATATTATTCCTTTCCATGACAATGCAATCCGCATTTGGTTTGGTTTGGTGTACGGTATATCAACCTGAATAGGTTATTTAATGTCGACAAAATCTTTATTGCTGGTAATAATTTTTTTTTCAAAAATGTATTGCTAGTAATATTTTTTCCTTCAAAAATAATTTCTGGTGATATTTTTTCTTCAAAAATGTATAGCTGGTAGAATATATATATATTTTTTTTTTTTGCAAAAATATATTGCTGGAAATAATGTATTTCTGGTATTAAAACCTATTTTTACACTTTCATAGTGGTTTGACCCCGGTTAACTGTTTGCCCATAGCTTGGACCCGGGAACACCAGCAATTAAGTGGTGGTTCCACGCGCCTCAAAACCTCCTGATCAGAGTTCTTGCTGTTGAACGTAGTTTATCGTCTTACCCAGGACGCGGATGTAGTTTATTCTCATACCCAGGACGCGGATGTAGTTTATTCTCATACCCAGGACGCGGATGTAGTTTATTTTCATACCCAGGACGCGGATGTAGTTTATCGTCATACCCAGGACACAGATGTAGTCTATCGTCTTACCCAGGAGGCGGATGTAGTTTATTGTCATACCCAGGACGCGGATGTAGTTTATTGTCATACCCAGGACGCGGATGTAGTTTATCGTCTTAGCCAGGAGGCGGATGTAGCATATCGTCATACCCAGGACACGGATGTAGTTTATCGTCTTACCCAGGAGGCGGATGTAGTTTATTGTCATACCCAGGACACGGATGTAGTTTATTGTCATACCCAGGACGCGGATGTAGTTTATCGTCATACCCAGGACACGGATGTAGTTTATCGTCTTAGCCAGGAGGCGGATGTAGCATATCGTCATACCCAGGACACGGATGTAGTTTATCGTCTTACCCAGGAGGCGGATGTAGTTTATCGTCATACTCAGGACGCGGATGTAGTTTATTCTCATACCCAGGACGCGGGTGTAGTTTATTGTCATACCCAGGACGCGGATGTAGTTTATCGTCATACCCAGGACACAGATGTAGTTTATCGTCTTACCCAGGAGGCGGATGTAGTTTATCGTCATACCCAGGACGGCATACAAGTGTAATCCTGAAAGATTACATTTTCCAATTACTGCAAACCGTTTAATGGGGGAAAACATTAAGTTTACTCCTGCTTTGATACTAAGTCTGATCAGTTCGATGAAATCAAACCGCCGGCTGACCTCAAAAACGACCCGCAGTCTGTTGTTAACTGGGGCAAGGAATGGCCTGTTAATTTTAATCCCTCTATAACTGCTCTCTATTTATCATCTAAAAGACACGTTTCTGTCTCCCATTTGAATGGTTGATGCTAGCTTCCAGGAGAGTTAGCCGTTGCATCTTATTGGGTTAACATTCTCGGCTAGGTCTGTTGCTAAGAAAGTTTTCTGTGTCCGGCTAGACCAGTCATGGGCAAAGTGGGAAAAATTATTTCTTAATTGTTGATTTTATCGCTCTCACTTGTTCACTCACACAATCTCTCATGCATAACCACATACGTAAGCAATGATTAAGTACAATGTTTCCTGATTTTTGTAAAATATTTTGGATAAAAGTAACGTTTTACCCGATCGGTGATTTTCACTATGGAAGACCATACGTTTAAATATCTTTTGCTTTTGAAATACGAAATGTTCGTAAGAATTTCTTTTAAATGTTTCCATTTCGAAATAAATAAATAAGATATGATTCACACGCAGTAACATATTAAAATAATATAATAATATTATACGAAGACTTCAATTGTTTTATTATTAAAAATATTTCCTAATGAATATCTAAGTTATATGTTAAGCAAACTGATTTCTGTAGTGAAAATAACTGAGGTATCTGAAATAAAAAAATTATCTGTTTGGTAGAGTTGCCTGCCTTGTGATCATACAGTCCATTGCTCGAAAAAGGTTGCCAATGTTTGGGCTAGACATTTTTTCTCTCCTGAATCTATCTTGCATATCTATATGACTACAATTCGATTATTGTTAGAATATTTCTGCTATATATGGTCCGCTGCTGCAGCTATATATTTAGAGATTCTTGAAAAAATCCGAATAAGAATCAGCAATATTATTGGTCATGATCTGGTATTTCAATTTCAGTCACTTTCCCACCGCCGTACAGTTGCTTCCCTGTGCCTTTTCTATAAATATTTTCAGAGTAATTTTCCAGAAGAGCTCTTTGCTACGGTATGTAGACTTTACGAATTCAAGCGTAGAACTCGATTGGCAATAAGGTCCATCAACTTAGACTTAAATTGGCGCGATGTAATCAGAAGTTATATGCTAACAGTTTCGTTTTACGCAGCTCTCGTTTCTGGAACTCTCTTCCAACTCCATGCTTTCCAGCCAACATTAGTCTTGAAAAATTTAAATGCAATGTCAATCGTTATCTATTGTCTTCTTAATTGCTCATCATTTATTGTTCCCACTTCTCGCCTGTGGAACTCATTTCCGGTGTCATGCTTTCAAGGCAGCATTGATCTTCAAAAACTTAAATGCAATGTCAATCGTTATCTACTGTCTTCTTGATTCCTCTTCCTTTATTGTTCTCACTTCTCGCTTGTGGAAATTACTTGCGGTTTCATGCTTTTCAGCCAAATTTTATCTTCAAAAATTTAAATGCAATATCAATCGTCATCTACTGTCTTGATTCCTCTTCATTTATTCTTCTCACTTCTCGCCTGTGGAACTCACTTCCGGCTTCATGCTTTCAAGCCAAAATTAGTCTTCAAAAATGTAAATGCAATGTCAATCGTTATCAAGTGTCTTCTTGATTCGTCTTCCTTTATTGTTCTCACTTCTCGCCTGTGGAACTCTCTTCCGGCTTCATGCTTTCCAGCCAACTTTGATCTTCAAAAATTGAAATGCAATGTCAATCGTTATCTACTGTCTTCTTGATTCCTCTTCCTTTATTGTTCTCACTTCTCGCCTGTGGAACTCTCTTCCGGCTTCGTGATTTCCAGTCAACTTTGAACTTATCTTTATCTATTGTCTTCCTAATTACTCTTCTCGCCTCTTAGTAACGTTTCTGTTTTCTCATTTTTTTTACACCCAGTAGCCCTCTTTTGCCTTAGTGGCTTTAATATCTTGCTCTGTGCGAAGTCGACTAAAAAAAATAAAAAATAAATCCTAACCCGTTTTCTAATCCTCTTAGGATTATCTGTACAAGTTAAATGTATCCCTTGAGAATATGAATCCTGGATTTTTTTCTTTGATGGAGAAAGCTTTCTCTAAAGAGAAAAAGTTTCAAGAGTTCGTCGAAAACCGACAGAATCTTTTACTGTAAAGCTATCAAAGAACTACTTGATAATTGACAAGTCGTTGCAAAAGGAGAAATTATTTATGAATCAATATAATATTCGCCGGACACTGAAGTATATGATCAGGAAAAAATATGGAAAATTTGACATTTAATCTGTTTTTATTAGTTTATTAATAGAGATTCAACGATTATCAATAAACCGATTCAAAAGCCTTACAATAGCGTTTTTGTAAAACATATTTTCTTTGTTCTGTATGTCAAGACGCTAGTTTCATCCCCATGCTGTGCTTTACGAAACAAGCCTGTCAAATGATTTCGTATGCATCAGGAATCATCAGCTGAAGCAAGATTGGGAAAAGAAAGGACAGTGTAGATTTTCCCAACCTGTCTTCAATCTTTGAAGATATTCGCTATATAGATCCTGATAAAAGACGGCATCATTGGAGATGGATCAGACTGGGCCTCTTTTTATTTAAAGACCCAAATTCTCACAATACATGCCTACTATAATTATGGTAAATAGTGTCAGATAAAATTTGATTGATAAATATTGCTACGTTACTACGAAGCCAACCCCCTAACTCACGATACACTTTACACCTATAGCGAACCATTTCTCTTTCTCTCTCTCTCTTTCCCTCTCTAACTATGATGTTCAGCCACTCTCGCTCTCTATCAACTTATTGATATCAGCAGTCGGACGAAAAATTGGGCAGACAAATGACTGACCCTAGAAACAAAAGCGGGTGAGATCTAAAAAGAGCATGTCACACATTGCGGAATCACGTGATCTAATATGAAAATTTGAGCGGGAAAAATATCTGAAGAATAAGTTGGACTGCAGAGCTCGAGCGATCAACACCCTTTCTTTTGTTATCGTCATCTAAAGGGGATTGCATAACAAAGAAACTGAAGCCTACTCCTGACTCACACACACTGTGCCGCATGTGATATACCAAATAGTCCTAGACACAATGCAAAGGTGAATTACTTAGTGTGTTAATTACCGAAGACAAGCGCATGTGTGATTCAACCAATTATCAGACTGGAGAAAGCAACGATCGACGCAACGCCGAATCATCCCAACTGAAAGAGAAATTATATATTGCTGAAGACGGGAAAAGAGAACTGAAGGCCAAAACTGGCAACATTAAAGAAAGAGAATTTTAAAATATTCCTGCACGTGCGAATACGAAAACAAAGAACTGGAATAAAAGAACAAAAATAAGAGAATTATATATATATATATATATATATATATATATATATATATATATATATATATATATATATATATATATATATACATACTCTCTCTCGACTCTCCCATCGAATTCAATGTATGAGGGTCAAGCAGATCAATTCCTAGGAACCTGACAGCCCGACACCAGCACATGAGATTTGATTATAGTGGTAAAGGTTTTGTGCAGAACCATCCACACTTTTTGAAGGGCCGAATACAGAGACTTGGTGCACTCCGTGCCACAAGGTCCCCAAACGAACCTCCGCTGGTTTTTCAATTAAGAGTTGTCCTTCTAGACTAGTTGCCATCCAAAGCTATAGAACACAGTCTCTCCAGATATTTACCCGTAGCTGGAGGGAGAAGAGAATTCACACCTTTCCCATATATATATATATATATATATATATATATATATATATATATATATGCACATTTCATTAAAAACGATTGACAAAGTGGTTTTATTTAGTTTTTTATATAATTTCTCGTGCGATCTAATAATTTTTTTCTTTCCGAATGATAAATTATATAAAAACTGTCCGAATGTTCTTTTTATCCGATCGCTTTCGGCTATACATTTAGCCATTTTCAAGGATTATATTTTAACTGTTAAAATTAAAAATAGTTTGTTGTATGTATGTTTTATAAAATGTCTCATTTCAATTAGATCTCATTTAAATATTCATGGAGACCTACCGAACACTATTCGGAACATACTTGTTGACAACACTAATATAATAGCATCATCTACATGCAAAAATAGCTAAAAATAATAGAAGCCTTATTAATAAAAACAAACAAACCAACACTTAATAATATTAACTTTGAACATGGACACGATATCTTGACCGTGTTTTGAAACAAAAAAAAATGAAAACCTTTATAAAGCATACATACAACAAACTATTTCTAATTTTAACAGTTAAAATATAATCCTTGAAAATGGCTAAATGTATAGCCGAAAGCGCTCGGATAAAAAAGAACATTCGGACAATTTTATATCATTTGTCATCCGGAAAGAAAAAAATTATTAGATCGCACGAGAAATTATATAAAAAACACCTTGTCAGTCGTTTTTTTATGAAATATGCATGAAAGAAGGATTGCTACCTAAATACACAAATATATATATACACAATAATTAAGTAATTCATCGAGTCTAGAAGAAACCTCAACAGAATGCAGAAAGTACTGGACGGCCGTTTCGTCTTATATTCGGAACTTGTCAGCAGTGCGCATCCACTACCGAGAATTGAAACCCGAACAGTTACGATAGGAGGCAAACGCCATACCAAATGTACCAACGGTTCCCGGCGGCGAAGAGGTAACGAATTAGACTCGATATAGCGCCGCTCGATCACAAATTCCGTGGTGGAACTTCTCCGAATTTATCTTTTACCCATAGGACTGCCTCCCCGAGCTACAACTACTGTCCCCAAGCCGCTCACTCCAGAGCATTAGAAGCCGGTTCCAGCAAGGATATACAGAGAAAATTTTCTCTTCGTCACCGAGAACCGTTGGTACAGTTGGTACGGCGCTTTCCACCTATCGTAACTGTCTGGGTTTCAATTCTCGGTAGTGGATGCGCACTGCTGATGAGTCCCAAATATAGGACGAAACGGCCGTCCAGTGCTTTCTGCATTCTGTTGAAGTTTCTTCTAGACTCGATGAATTACTTAATTATAATTATCTCAAATCCTCCTAATAAGTTCTATCACTTGTATATCCTTGCTTGAACCGGCTTCTCATACTCTTGATGGAGTGGCCTGGTGATAGTAGTCGTAGCTCGTGGGGGAGCAGTCTTATGGGTAAAAGAGAAACTTGGATGAGTTCCACGGATGCGCACTGCTGATGAGTTCCAAATATAGGACGAAACGGCCGTCCACTGCATTCTGTTGAAGTTTCTTCTAGACCCGATGAATTACTTAATTATGATTATTTCAAATCCTCCTAATTTTTTCTCTATAGAGAGAGAGGATAAAAAAGAAAAAAACATTTTATTTCAGATAATGGACAAAAGCGAAGTGTTTCTTTTGATTTTCGTATTGCATACACCGCACACATCTTTACATACAGACATATTTTCAATGTTTAATGTGTAATTAAATCTTGTTAAATTTTATTCCGGTGTTTATTCTTAGTCACTATTGATTACTTCTCCTTATTTATGTTTATTTGACCCTGCGAGAGAACCACACCCACCACTAACGGAGTAGAAATTTTGGCCATATCCTTTGGCAAAAGTCATTTTTTTTACCATTTTCTCTTTATATTTTTATGTTGCGACAATTGGTTTGTAACAATATACTACAGGGTTGTGCAATACTTTGACAAGACGCCTATTATTGGCTCCGACATTATTTCTAACTGGTTTTAGATTAACATTTCTTTTCAGATAAATGATGATAAAAAAAACTAACTCGACAAATGAAAAGGTACGCTTTAATCTTTGCCTTAAAGGCGAGGCATAGTGGTTTAGAGATTGCTGGCTTCCTGAAAGTTGCGCAGTTGTTGTCAAAGTTCGCAAAGAGTTGGATGCTGATGACAGAGATTCTACAGCAGTAGGCAAAATTAAAACACCTGCCATCGGCCGTAGTATCATCAGAATACCCTAATTGAAACGAAAGATGCAAGAAATTATCTATCGAAAAAATTGTTCACGAGGACCATCAGTACAAGTCATATGTGATGATATAGATACTTTAAACTTGTCCCTCATCAGGTGATGTTAGATATAAGTTATCTAACATCGTCTGATGAGGAACAATTTTAAATTTTCGAAACATGGAAATTTTTGTGTAGCGATGTAAAATATTATAATAAAAAGGAAATTTGAATACAAACCAACCTGGATTAGCAAAAGGCGAATGAGCTTCTTTTAGGAATCACATCATCTGGTGTGGCACACAGTGCACCAGTACAGGAGGTGATTCTGATCGGGAGCGTGAGCATTGTATGGCACAGTCAAATGACCACATTAAATAATTCCCTTGTGCAGTTTCTTCAGTAAAAAACGAAAATTTACTGAACCCAAATACGTCTTTTCTGACGAAAGAATCCTTCCATATATACAAAGGGTTGCCCAGTTCTTTGAGACACTTCTTTTAATAGCTCTTTTTCCCCCCCTCATTCTGATTATCATTTCTTTACGGATAAATGATGACAATTATGAAGTTAAGTCAGCAAATGAAAAGGTACGCTGTAATCGTTGCCTTAAAGGCGAGGCATAGTGGTTTAGAGATTGCTGGCTTCCTGAAAGTTGCGCAGTTGTTCGCAAAGAGTAGGAAGCTGATGACGGAGATTCTACAGCAGTAGGCAAAATTAAAACACCTGCTATGGCTCCTAGTACCATCAGAATACTCAAATTGGGACGAAAGATGCAGGAAATTATCAATAAGTACCCCAGAAAGTCAATTGCCATTGCTAAGGCGCTCGAAGTTTCAAGGCCCTCTATCGAAAGAATTGTTCACGAGGATCATCAGTGCAAGTCATATGTGACGCGGAGAGGACGATTCCTCGGAGGATTGGTGCGATGGCGTCTCGATTAAGGAACGAGCCTCGCGAAACGGAGTGTCTCTTGCAGTGTGTCTCACTGGCGACGGTTCGAGATAATGCTTTCTCCATCATAGCGGCTGGCAGAGGATAGAAAAAATTGTTTATAGTTACGTTGTTCTGGAATTGTCATCAATGGTCGACTGAACTTGCTTTGTTTCAATGACTTTTGTTTTGTTATTAGTTACTTTGTTCAATAAATGATTTCTTATAAATTTAACTTGTTTACGGTTACTTTCGTTTCTTCAGAAAACGCCATACATAAAATAAATACTTTTCGCTCGACGCGCAATGTTTTCCCCGCATTTTTTAAGCCGAGATGAATTATTGCACTGATTACATGAATGATTACGACTAAGATTCTCATTAATTTTCCTTTTTAACACCACGTTTCATTCGGTCTTTTATTTTTTAAGCTTATCACCCGAAGCAAGGCTGGAAGCCACTAGCACGCAAGGGGTTACAGAAGGTTTGGAGGAAGAGCAGATAGGAGTGGTAAAGGAGAGGATGTGGAGAAAGATAGTGGATCGATCAAGGCAAGGGGGTTACAGAAGATTTGGAGCGAGAGCAGATAGGAATGAAAGGTGAAAGGATGTGGAGAAGGGAAGTGGATAGTTTCTCAAGGCAACTGGAGATGTCGACTGACGTTACACTTAAATAGTTGGAGATTGTATTTGTCAGGGAAACAGGAATAAGGAAGGGAGTTCCACAGGCGAGATGTGCGAGACATCTTGCTAACTATCAATCATAATTTCTTCAAGAATTAATATTTATTGGAACTAAAATTCTTCAGTCGTATATAAATCTAATGTAACGTTTTCTTCTGCGCGAGAAGTGGAATCGTCGATCCGAGTTCAAATTCCCGTTGATTCTGTTTCGGTCCCCTCGTGCTAAGCTCCATGGGCAAAGCAGCAGAGCAGACTGGGATTGCTCGCCTTTGTTGGCAGTCAGCCTAAAAGAAGAAGAAAAACTCCGAATTCAAACCGGAGAAGGGCTGCTGAGATATTTCGGGGAACACCGTCCATCATTTCTCTGTGTGCCTGGTTCGAGAGAAGCCTTTCCTCCTCTCAGACAACTTCTCAAGAATTGGTTCTTTTGAAAAAGACACCGAGAAGGGACTTCCCCGGTCACCACGATCTTAATCACTTCATGGCTAGAGTCTTTTATTTACCCTAGATATCCCCGTAAGAAACACTTCTTACTTCCTCCACTTATCTCTTACAGCAGCCTCATTCAGTAACACTCTACCTTGAGCGGCTATTCAGCTATGTATTGGTATAAAAATTAAATCATCTAAGAGGAATTCAAGAGAGTTCACTTCTACACTATACTCGACCAGAGAATCTACTATATATATATATATATATATATATATATGGGGTGGAGAGTGAGAGAGTGAGAAAGAGAAAGAGAGAGAGAGAGAGAGAGAGAGAGAGAGAGAGAGCGAGAGCGTGTCTGTGATTGAGTGCGGAAAAGATATTGGCCCGAATGAGAAGTTGTTCGACACGAAATTTTGTTTCTATGTTCATATCTATCTATCTATCTATCTATCTATCTATCTATCTATCTATCTATCTATCTATGTTCATATCTATCTATCTATCTATGTTCATATCTATCTATCTATCTATCTATCTATCTATCTATCTATCTATCTATCTATCTATCCTCAACCTGTTCATATCTATCTATCTATCTATCTATCTATCTATCTATCTATCTATCTATGTTCATATCTATCTATCTATCTATCTATCTATCTATCTATCTATCTATCTATCTATCTATCTATCTATCCTCAACCTGTTCATATCTATCTATCTATCTATCTATCTATCTATCTATCTATCTATCTATCTATCTATCTGTCGATCAGAGTGTTCATATCTATCTATCTATCTATCTATCTATCTATCTATCTATCTATCTATCGGAGTAAGTACATGTCCCAGGCAAACAAAATTAAATAGGCTTCATGTTGACGAATAAAAGAATTATTTCTCAAAATTCAAACAAGATATTCAAAGTGTTGTAGATTTTATAACCGGTTTCAGAATGCTTCAAAAAATGTTCAATATGCGAACCACCTGTGGCACGACACGCGTCAAATTGGTAGTCCAGCTCCTGCCAAACACGTTGTAGCATGTCTTGTGTAACATTCTCCAACGCCTCAGTGATTCTCTGCTTAAGTTCCTCTAGCCTTGAAGGAACAGTGGGTATATAGACTTCACCTTTCACATAGCCCCATAGAAAAAATTCACAAGCTCTCAAGTCAGCTGAACGTGGTGGCCACATTGTCATTATCCATCTTCCTGGTAGATTCCTTTTGGGATAAGTTCGCACGGTCAACTTAGTTCATTTTGACACATTTTTGTTAAAATTTGAGATAACTGAGCAACATCGAGTGGCGACAGTCTGTTTAATGTTTGAAATCTTTAAGGCCACCTACTTATACATGATCTATCTATGATATTAACTACTTTTACCCATAAACAGGGGGTAATGTGGAGTAATGGAGAGGGGGCCGGATTGAGGAATCGGTGAGCCGAGTTCGAATTCCAGTCGAATCCATTACATTCATTTATGTGCTAATACCCTTGGGAAAGGTGTGAATCCTCTTCTTCTCCCCCCAGCTATGGGTAAATAGCAGGACAGACTGGGTTCTATAGCCTTGGATGACAACTGCTCTACCGCAGAAAGAAATGGCAACCTACTGCGGGAAAATCTGTCTCGTCAGTCATGTATCGAAAGATACATGATCGCCTAAGCATATATACGCACACACACATAAAAGAGAAAAGACAACCTAACACCTTTAATAAGAACATCAAGGTGCATAAAGAGCGTACAAGAGTAAATAGATTAATTACATCAGACTTAGTATAATAATAACGAAAAATGCAAAAATACGCTGAAAACCTCCTGAAGAGCGGACTGAACAATTAAGTACTAAAATCTGTCGGATTAATAAATAAAAATCCATCACTTCTTTAGAAATTGCTTTGTTCACCATAGTCTATGAATATAGAATCCAGCGCAGTACGTAATCTGTTCAATGAAACAACCTTAAAGATTAACACTCACGAGTCAGACACTTTACTGAATCTGACTATATCGCCAATACCACCAGCAGCTGTTCCGTAATTCTTCAGTCTTCGATATCAAAGGCTGGCAGTGAATATTCCTGAAAAAAAAAACATGGCCGCCTTTATACACGTTATACTGAATATTTTGAGCCTTCTGATTGGTAAACACTTCTATTGGTGAACTATAAAATGAGTCAGCTCGTTTTGGCTGGCTCACTAGTACACCAAGGTAACCAAAAACTCCAACATTGTTTACGTTAGGATACGAAACTGGGCAAATATGAATGCATCTGAAGTCTGAGAAAGATTTGCGTTTATAAGGCACTCTTCAACTCTGCTTGATCGTCGACGAACTCAGTAGTCGAGACGCTCTAAAACACGCCGGTTTTAACAACGGTTTCGCCTACCAAGTTCGAATCCTGGCGGAGATCGCATATATTTCTTTAATAAAATTTCTCGCATGTTCCCGTAGACAAAAATAAATAAATATATATTGTTTCATAAATAAACAGGACGTCTACTTAAATATGGACATCCACTAAAAAACACTACTGCGGGAAAACATTCTGCCTAGTCAGTCATAATTTAAAATATACTTGATTGCCCAAGCGTGTATCACATAACTCACTGACAAAAATAACACTTAATAATTGTTGAAATTGTTCTATTAATGGAGGAAAAACGTTCAGTACCTGAGATAAAGTATGTATACATATAGGCAGTGGGGACATATGACTAAAAACTGTATGGTAACTGTCCGTTTCACGTTTCCAGGCTATTTCTCGACAAAGCGGTGATATATTTTATCAGCGTGTGTATAAATCCGGTTGGCTATATATAAATGCATACAGAAGTTAGAGGGCGCTTCGATGTGATGCAATGGTTAGCTAGCTTGTCTGGCGAGACTGGGGAGTGAGCTTGATCCTCACCTAGTGCTCTACACGTATGGACTTCTACTGCATCTAAGCACTGAAAATCACCACACACAGATTGGAGTTCACACGCACTAAAATCCTTTTTTCACCCTCGGCTCATGGAACAATTCATATAAGTATTGCCAATTCATTTTTGCCTTACTTATCTGCATGCGACGTACACTTCATATTAAAAGGTAGAATTTCATTTAATTAAATAAACCAAACCCGGCAGCCATCTGTTATGTCTTTTTGTTTTTTGTTTTCTGTTTTTCTTTGCGAGCAAATTGTGAAATTGAAACGCACGACAATTATTTAGCGGCATTTCCATTTTGCAAAAAACGCTGGTAAATGCGTTTTTAACGTTACTTGATTAAATTCAATTTAGTCACTAAATTTTAGGCTAAATGCGTTTTAAGCGTTACTTGATTAAATTGAGATTTAATTTCATCTAAATATCGTTTTAAACGTTACTTAGTTAAATTTAAATTTGATTTAAACTAAATGCGTTTTTAAAGTTACTTGATTCAATTTAAAATTGATTTCATCTAAATTTCGTTTTAACGTTACTTGATTTAATTTAAATTTGATTCAATCTAAATGCGTTTTTAACGTTACTTTATTAAATTTAAATGCATTTTAAAAAATTACTTGATTAAATTTAAATGTTTTTAACGTTACTTGATTTAATTTAAATGTGTTTTTAACGTTACTTGACTAAATTTAAATGTGTTTTTGACGTTACTTGACTACATTTAAATGCGTTTTAACGTTATTTGATTGAATTTAAATGCGTTTTTAACGTTACTTGATTAAATTTAAAAGCGTTTTTAGCGTTACTTGATTTAGTTTCGATTTTATTTCATCTAAATTTCGTTTTTAACGTTACTTGATTTAATTTAAATTTGAATTCATCTAATTTTCGTTTTTAACGATACGTGATTTAATTTAAATTTGATTTCATCTAATTTTCGTTTGTAATGTTAATTGATTTAATTTAAATTTGATTTCCTCAAAACCGTTTTTACGTTACTTGAGTAAATTTAAATTTGATTCAATCTAAATGCGTTTTTAACATTACTTGATTAAATTTAAATGCGTTTTAACGTTATTTAATTTAAATTCGTTTTTAACGTTACTTGATTTAATGTAAATGCGTTTTTAACTACTTGATTTAATTTAAATTCGTTTTTAACGTTACTTAATTTAAATGCATTTTTAACGTTACTTGATTTAATGTAAATGCGTTTTAAACATTACTTGATTAAATTTAAAGGCGTTTTTAACGTTACTTGATTAAATTTAAATGCGTTTTTAACGTTACTTGATTAAATTTGAATGCGTTTTTAACGTTACTTGATTTAAATGCATTTTTAACGTTACTTGATTAAATTTAAATGCATTTTTAACGTTACTTGATTAAATTTAAATGCGTTTTTAACGTTTTTTCAATAAATTTAAATGCGTTTTTAACGTTACTTAATTTAAATGCGTTTTTAACGTTACTTGATTAAATTTAAAGGCGTTTTTAACGTTACTTGATTAAATTTAAATGCGTTTTTAACGTTACTTGATTAAATTTTAATGCGTTTTTAACGTTACTTAAGTTAAATGCGTTTTTAACGTTACTTGATTTAATTAAAATTCGTTTTTAACATTACTTGATTAAATTTGAATGCGTTTTTAACGTTACTTGATTTAAATGCATTTTTAACGTTACTTGATTAAATTTAAATGCGTTTTTAACGTTACTTGATTAAATTTAAATGCGTTTTTAACGTTTCTTCATTAAATTTGAATGCGTTTTTAACGTTACTTAATTTAAATGCGTTTTTAACGTTACTTGATTAAATTTAAATGCGTTTTTAACGTTACTTAATTTAAATGCATTTTTAACGCTACTTGATTAAATTTAAATGCGTTTTTAACGTTACTTGATTAAATTTTAATGCATATTTAACATTACTTGATTAAATTTAAAGGCGTTTTTAACGTTACTTGATTTAATTTAAATTCGTTTTTAACATTACCTGATTAAATTTAAATGCGTTTTTAACGTTACTTGATTAAATTTAAATGCGTTTTTAACGTTACTTGATTAAATTTAAAGGCGTTTTTAACGTTACTTGATTAAATTTAAAACGAAAACAATTTTAGATGAAATTTAAATTTAAAACGAAAACAATTTTAGATGAAACCTGCATTAAATTTTCTTACTTCGAATAACTTCACATGTGTGCTTGTGTGTATATATCTGTATGTATTTAGGGGCGTGTGTATGAGTGCATATGTCTATGTCTGTGTATGTGTATGTTTATGTATGTGTACATGTTTGTATCTGTACATGTGTGTGTATGTGTTAGTGTGTGTGTATGTTTGTGTCTTTGTATGTGTGTGTGTATGCATTGTGTGCTCGCATGCGCGCTAACGAATGTGATTCGTGCGTACATTTATGGCAACCGAAATATTTCCATTCAACAAAGGAAACTCTCAGCATCCGATGTACCCTGACGAAAGTGTATATTTTGTTTTTCTTTAGAAGACTTTCCTGCTTAGGCCATGAAAGTTTCAGCATCCCTCGTTTTTCTCTCTCTCTCTCTCTCTCTCTCTTCTCTCTCTCTCTCTCTCAATATATATATATATATATATATATATATATATATATATATATATATATATATATATATATATAATTTAATAGAAAACCAACAACTTTAAGAGTTCATTGGTTATAATTTATTTCTCCAGGGAATTACTTTTTCCCTGGCTCCTCAGACCACACTTCCAAGGGTGAAAAATTGAATTTATATTTACATATAATTTTTTACACTTTTGATGGGGGTAGTTAATGTAAGGTGATATAGAGAGTGGTGAGAGATAGTGAGACAAACATGGTAGAAATTAGAGAGAAGGGAGAGATAGGAATGCCTTTAAATTATTTTTTTTACAATACTTAATAGTGGAGAAAGGAGTGTAAGGATCAGACATTGATCTATTTAATATATATATATATATATATATATATATATATATATATATGTATATATATATATATATATATATATATATATATATATATATATATATATATATATATATTAAGACATTTTTATGTTTAACATTCTTTTTATAGATACAAATATTTAAGTAAATGCTCTGTTTATAATAAATAGTATTAAACAAAATCTACCGGCCTGAATGTCCGAGAAATTTTCATAGAAAAATGTATATATATATATATATATATATATATATATATATATATATATATATATATATATATATATATTCCATACACTCATATATATATATATATATATATATATATATATATATATATATATATATATATATATTCCATACACTCATATATATATATATATATATATATATATATATATATATATATATATATATATATATTCCATACACTCATATATATATATATGTATATATCTGTCCCAGGGTAGTTTTTTAACGTAAGGAAATATCTTGTTTTATCATGTCGACCTCTTTTATTTATTTTATTCATCTTTCGGAAAAACAATGTTTATGCCATTTAATTCTTCACAAGTGGGACCAAAGCAAAATTTTAAATCACATCAGAGACCCTGTGGTTTTAAATAAAGCATGCACTTCAATTATCTGTCTTTATTCTATTTCGTACAATTTCGTTTTTAAAACTGATTGTGCCATCTTTTCCCTTCTCTCCCCCTACAAGTAGCACTACCAGTATAATTTACGAGATCGGGAGCCATCAGTAGATGTGCCAACACGAAATCAAGAGTCATCGTGACCAAGGGCTCAGGCGTACTGGCATTATTCAACTACTGATTATGCCAGAGGAGGAGCTCAGCATAGTCGCAGAATAAACCACATCTGCAACAGGGATTAGCTCGCCACCCGTACTAGGAAACGAGAAGCCAGCCATTAAGCCCAGCATAAACAGGTACTTCCGCTCGTCTCTCTCTCCATATATATATATATATATATATATATATATAATATATATATATATATATATATATATATATATATATATATATATATATGCATACACACACACACACACCCATATATATATATATATATATATATATAATGCACAAACCTTTATTTTCTCTGTAATAATGAATATAATAGATATTATATATATATATATATATATTATTATTATTATTATTATTATTTTGCAATCAGCACCATCACTTGATAAACACCAGTAATGTTGAAACAAAATTGCATATGTTATAATTTTGAATATATATATATATATATATATATATATAGATGCATACACACACACACACCCATATATATATATATATATATATATATATATATATATATATATATATATATATATATATATATATATATATATACATATATATATATATATATATATATATATATATATATATAATGGACAAACCTTTATTTTCTCTGTAATAATGAATATAATAGATATTATATATATATATATATATATATATATATATATATATATATATATATATATATATATATAATGCACAACCTGTATTTGCTCTAAGCATACATTGAGCTCTTTTTTGTGGATCAGTTTCAATATCTTATATTACTTGGATTCACTTGGATTATATACCAACGGATTTGTTTCCCTTACTATATATCTATATCTATCTATCTATCTATCTATCTATCTATCTATCTATCTATCTATATATATATATATATATATATATATATAAAATTTACCTGTAGACAATATGTATAAAGGTTAAAGACAGCAGGAAAACTGTATTATTAGTCAACGCGTTTCGTCAAGTTTTTCAATAAATTAATTTCGTTTCTGCCTTGAAAATATCCACATTGGACGAAACGCGTCGTTTAATAATACAGTTTTCCTATTGTCTTTTAACATTACACACACACACACACACACATATATATATATATATATATATATGTTTATACAAGCTATATACGTCCATACTCTCATTGCAACACTTAATTTTCTTTTTTAATTATTGTATTATGCTATTTCAAAGAGTATTTTGCAAACTTCATCAACAAGTTCGAGCAATACAACATTATTATAAGATAGACACTGCCACCTGGCAGATCCCTTTAAAATTTAACTAAGTCGATTATCACATGCCAAACTCTAACATTAGTAATATGGTTCTTATTGTGGTGAACATGATAAATATGTGTAGATAGGTTTACCTATCGTCCGGTTTACACTCCTCCTCAGTCTTTTGAACAGGATTAGAAGTTTATTACTTGTTTCCTGTTTAGGATTAGGTTTCCGATTCCCCCTAAAGTCTTCCCATTCTCTTTCATTCTCAGTAGCCCCATTCGTTTTAGCGGCATTATCGCCTTGTTTGGGGTGAATTGAGTATAAAAAAAATAATAAAAAATATAGGTCATAATATGTTTCGTATCGTATTAGGTATAATTAGTAACTAGTAACATGGTGCTTATCGGGGTAGGTAGTAGTATTCTGTTAGTTATGACGTACACGAGTTAGAACGGCCTGCATTAAGACCCTTGTCAGAAATGTGTGGAACAGACTCCCGAGAGAATGCTTTCACAATCACTGCAAACTTAATCTCTTAAAGTCTAGGGTCAACAGTTACCTAACCTACATATCATCTCAATATCCACTATTGACCTCTCCACTTTATGCCTTTACAATAACCTCATTCGGTAACGTTCTGCGTTTAGGGTCTCTTGAGCCTTGTAATGAGTAAACAATAATAAAAATAAGGTGATCAAGCATAGCTATCTCCTGTTAATAAGACTGTAAAGTTTTTTTAAAGAATAAAGGGTGTAAGTGACCACTAGTTCAGACCTTTACAACTAGAATTTGCCATGCTACGTACACAAAATCAAATCACCCTCATTTCCCCCGTATTCCATATGTGAGAAGAAAGAGCCACCTACGCAGCTTTTCCATAAGAACAGCTATTTTGTAGAACGTGTCTCTTAGTCGATGCATCAGTGAACGCTACACAATCTTAACCTCTTCTTATATCTATCAACCTTATGCTCAAAATCTTCAATTCTGTCTAGATCTGGGAAAGATATATTCCCGAACGGAAACGATACCATATGCTTGTAAGCTGTTGGCGGGGGGGGGGGGTTCAGCCCGGACTGTTTGGCCCAGGTCAAAAAAGAAAGGAAAAGCAATTGGTCGGTTTGCTGCTGTAAACAAACTGAATGACAGACCGCTTTCGTTACTGCATGAAGTGACGAAACTAAGCGGACGTCACGTAACCCATGTGACTTATCTCCACTAATGGGATATAATCGCCTTCTGTATATGCCTACATCCTTTTATATTTATAACACATACTTCATTCAGCCACACTCTACCTTGTGCGGCTCTTGAGGCTTGCATTCAGTGAACTTTAATGTAAAAAGATTTTCCCTCTCTTTTGACAAGGCAGTATGCCTCGATTTCTTTTATTGTCATTTATTTTTTATCACCCTTAAAAACAAAGAACAAACATATTTTCTTAAAACACTAGCGTTAAATGACACTACTATTCAGGCGCACTGCAGGAGGTATTCGACTTACGTCAGAAACTACTTACGACAAGATAACCATACATACATACATACATACATACATACATATATATATATATATATATATATATATATATATATATACATGTGTGTGTGTATGTTTTTATATATGTATCTATATTTAAAGAAGTAATTTTTTTCGTTTATTAATACGACAGATTTTAATCGTTTTAAACATTATTTTTAGGTTATACCGATATTTGAGCGGACGTTCCGTCTACTGGCCTGAATATTCGATAAATCTTATTAAAAAATATGCGCCATCTGGCAGGATTCGAACCTGGCGTCCTGCTTTGTGGGAGAAACCGTCGTTAGATCCTATGTGACCGACTCGGCCAGGCAGGCACTTTTCGGTCTTGCTTGATCGGCGGAACTTGAAATGGAAATCTATAAAAAATGTGACACACGAGGATATTAATAATTCCATTGGTGGTTGGCGCCCTCGGATTGATTGGAAAAGGTTCCGATAGACTCATTGAAGGGATTCCTGGTAACCCATGCCTTAAAGAAATGCAAAACATTGTTCTCACAATCAGAGCACAAACATTGTGAAGTACTTTCTAAAATATGTGTGAACTTGGGTTGTTTTATTTTTAATTTTATTTATTTATTTAATTTTTATTTTTTACAAAACTGTACAGTGGAAAAGGACATGACGCCATTTCTGACATTAGATCTCTGGTTGGGACCCGGAAGGAAATGATTATACATCAGAAATCAAAGGTAATAATAATAATAATAATAATAATAATAATAATAATAAATACAATAAATTCAGGAAGTGTATGTTTATTGATATAGCAGTACCATCTGAGAGAAAAACCTCCATGAAAATTATCGAGAAATTGTCCTAATACAAGGACCTGGAGACCGAGATTAACAGGATGTGGGGAATGAAGAGTGAGACTATACCAATAGTAATCGGAGATCTGGGCCTCTTGAGAAAAGGAATGGACATTTTTACTAACAGTGTCTCAGGTAAAATCAACATACAAGTTTCCCAGGAACATCCCATACTAGGAACACCCCATACTAGGAACATCCCATATACTAAGAAAAGTGTTAATTAAATGACAATTCTCCTATAGCGCCTAAGGACCATATTTTAGACCCGGCTCTACAGGATACAAAGCAGGAAACATAACATACACAAGTAATAATAATAATAATAATAATAATAATAATAATAATAACAACACGTAATGAAGGATGTGTGGAAAATATGATGAAATTGTCGACCATATTTTCTCAGGGTGTCTGGAACTGACAAAAATATGAATATACCCACAGAAATAACAAGGTAGCGACATATGTGAACTGGAAGATATGCAAGAAGCACAAAATCGAAACCACTGAGAGATGGTATGAGCACCAACCACAGTTACCCAAAATAACGATGTAACTATCCTCTGGGAGATGTCAATTCAAACTGACAGGGAAATAAATGCCAACAGACCTGATATTATCATAAAAGACAAGAAATTTAGGAAGTGTATGTTTATTGACATAGCAGTACCATTTGTAAGAAACACCTCCATGAAAATTATCGAGAAATTGTCTAAATACAAGGACCTGGTGATCAAGATTAACAGGATGTGGGGAATGAGACTATATTAATAGTAATCGGACCTCTGGGCCCTGTGAGAAAAGGAACGAAGAATTTTACTAATAGTGTCCCAGATAGCATCAACATACAAGTTGCCCAGAAGATTGCCCTACTAGGAACATCCCATATACTGAGAAAAGCTATCACTTAAATGACAATTCCCCTATAGGTCCTAACGACCATAATTTGGACCTAGCTCTACAGGATACAAAACAGGAAATATAACATACACAAACAATAATAATAATAATAATACATGATAATACATAATTATTGCAAACAGATCCTATCACTCTCATATAATCAAGGAAGGATGTAATCCGAACTGCTGTCTCTACAGAAATTATGATGTAACTGTTGACCATATTACCCAAGGAACTCCGGAACTAGCAAAAAAAAAAAATGAATATGCCCACAGACATAACAATGTAGCGACATATCTGAACTGGAAGATATGCAAGAAGCACAAAATCGAAACCACTGAGAGATGGTATGGCCACCAACCAGACACAGTTACCCAAAATAACGATGTAACTATCCTCTGGGACATGCCAATTCAAACCGACAGGAAAATAAAAGCCAACAGACCTGATATTATCATAAAAGACAAGAAATACGGGAAGTGTACATTTATTGACATAGCAGTACCATTTGAGAGAAACACCTACATGAAAATTATTGAGAAATTGTCCAAATACAAGGACCTGGAGATCGAGATTAACAGGATGTGGCGAATGACATTTTTACTGACAGTGTGCCAGGTAACATCAAGATACAAGTTGCCCAGATGATCGCCCTACTAAGAACATCCCATATACTAAGAAAAGTGCTACCACTTAAATGACAATTCTCCTCTAGGGGTTAAGGGCCATAGATTGGACACGGCTCTACTGGATACCAAGGACGAAAAATAACATACACTAATAATAATAATAATAATAATAATAATAATAATAATAATAATAATGATCTATTACTGCATAAAGTTTCCTTAAAATTTTATCACCTTGCAGGCTAACGGTAATCTTAGGGTTGGCAGATTTTAAATTTAAGGTAATAATAATAATAATAATAATAATAATAATAATAATAATAATAATAATAATAATAATGTCCCAGATAGCATCAACATACAAGTTGCCCAGAAGATCGTCCCACTAGAAACATCCCATATACTAAGAAAAGTGCTATCAATTAAATCACAATTCTCTTATGGTGGGTTAGGGCCCTAGTTTGTTACCCGGCTTTACAGGATACAAAGAAGTGAACATAACAGACACTAATAATAGTAATAATAATAATAATAATAATAATAATAATGTACCGGGTATACGCTTATCGGACTGGGTCTCGTATATTTGTACCCCAGCGTCACTTTGTGTGCTTCTCTCTTACTCATTAACATCATGAGGTCGAGCTTTGTCGTGAGCTCACGCATCGGGGATAACATTAGCCTATTAAGACGCAAGGCAAATGTTTAGCCCCCCCCCCTCCTTAAAAACGCGTTTTATTTTCCGGCAGATACACTAATAAGATTAGCGTAGCTTTAGTATAACCCTTCAACAATGGGACACTGTGTGAGGGCCAAACTCGCTCTTTAGTTGTGCTGATCAAACGGACTCGCCCGCTAACCATTACATCACACTGAGGTGCCACTTTTTTGAGGCGGGCAGAGTATTGTCGAAATTACGCTAAAAATAACGCCCCGGCTTCGATGTAGCTTTTAATACGAAGGAACAGAAAATCCTCTTAAATATTTTGAGGCAAAGAAGCCAAAATAAATAAAATAGAATAAATAAGTCGGCAAACGGAGGCAAAATTAAACCACATTCTTATTGTTATTTCCTGCCTTTGATATCTCCAAACAAAGAATTCAGTGCCTTGTTCTGATATTTTATTGTCAGATGCCGGACGGTGGGAAAATTTTTAGATTTATTTAGTATGGCTGTCCACCTGTTGTGTTGAATGTCACTTCTCTTGTGTGAAGAGAGAAATAGCAAGGGGATATTCAACTTAAAGGTTTCATGCTTCTCGAATAATAATAATAATAATAATAATAATAATAATAATAACAGTGATGTACTAAGGCCTTGAAGGGCAAATCGGAGACGTCTACCTACTTAAGTTGTCCATTTTGTAATACTACTAATAATAGTTAAAGACCAAGACCTTGTATGGTAAATCGGAGAAATGTACTTCCCAATTTGACCTTTTTGTAATAATAATAATAATAATAAGGTGCCAAGACTTTGCATGGCAAATCGAAGAAATATGCCACATCAAGTTATTCTTTTTAAATAATGATAAGAAGAATAGTAAGGTACCAGAGAAAATCAGAGAATTTTACCTTTCAAGTTATCGTTTTCGTAATAATAATAATAATAATAATAATAATAATAATGATAATAATAAATTGATAGTAAGGTACCAACCCTTTGCAGGCAAATCACAGAAATTTGCCACTTCAAGATGACCTTTTTGTTATCATAATAATAATAATAATAATAATAATAATAATGATAATAATAATAATAATAATAATAATAAAATAGTTTGTCCTTTTTGTAATAATAAAGATAGTGATGTACTAAGACCTTGGATGGTAAATCGGAAAAATGTAATTCTCATGTAGCCCTATTTCCAATAATAAGAATATTAATAAAAATTTTAGTCATTTTATTTACACTAATAACTATTAGTAAATTAGTGGTGTGGGATGTGCGAGTAGTGTTACTATTATTGTATATTCATATGGTCAGTGAAAAATTACGTCAATTACTTTGTTTGATGAGAATATATTCACATGTAGAAATATTGTTTGTATTGGTGTGTTGACGGATTCAACTATTTTCTTTTGACTTTTTTTATATATTTGTTGTGTACGTTGGCTTGGGAGAGTAATGATTCTGTTAGGAAAGGTGAGATTGACCATATGAATATACAATAGTGTTTCTTAATTCTTCTAGTTGCTAACGGCATTTTGTTTGCTGTTTATAGATACTTTATTTCAGTAAATTCATTTAGTTTTTTGGCCTTGAAAAAGTCCACATTGGATGAAACGCGGCGACTAAAACTAGTTTTCCTATTGTCATTTTTCCTTTATACTTATTGTCTTTTTGTACAGGGTAATTCTGAGAAATTTATATATATATATATATATATATATATATATATACTCCTTACTTAACGACAGGATTCGCTTCTAACGACATGGTACAAAGCGAGGTGGTCGCTAAACGGAGTGGTCACTAAGAGAGGTGGTCGCTAAGCGAGGTGGTCCCTAAGCGAGGTGGTCCCTAAGCGAGGGCGCCGCTGTGATGCGGTCGCTAAGCGAGAGTGGATAGCTAGGCGAGGGTGGGCCGCTAAGCGAGGTCGGGTCGCTAAGCGAGGGTGGGTCGCTAAAGTGAGGGGACGCTAAGCGAGGGGGACGCTAAGCGAGTTGTATCTAACCGATAATTTAGGCATCCTATGCGTAAATGGGTTTGTGTCAGATGAGTCGTTAAGTTAGGAGTTTATGTATGTCCTCTTTCTGCGTTTATAACAGTAACACTATCCGCATACCACACAACACTAATACACTAATAGTTATTAGTGTAAATAAAATGACTAAAATTAAGGTAAAATATATACTAGTCTGGAATTAATAATCACTGAGAGTGGTTCAGCTAATAAAAATAAAATTCATCATAATATTACTACTAATACTTTTTTAATGACTGAGGTGATCATGGCTCTCCATAGATTCCTTTGTTATCTATGAAATTTGAGCAACCCTATTCCTAAACTGACTGCCAACCAAGATTAGAGACCTCACTCTACAATGCTATTAGTCTACAGTTATAGATAGCGCGTTATAAGTAATAGCAAATTTTTACTATTTTGCTTTGTATTCTCAGTTGCATTTTTTCACAAACTCGTGTTTTATGAGTCTATGTTCGTTCAATTTAATTAAACGGCCCTGCTACTACATCATCAAAGTGTGTCTGGACACTCAGTAGCAAGCATTAAGTGACGCAAATATCGTATGGTCACTCCAAGAAGATGGCCTTAACTAAGTCAAAAACTGGTGAGCTTGATTCTACTTCCCAAAAATAGCTATTTTGACGTCAAATAAAATAAAACACCGCCGATATGACAAACACACACACAAAAAAAGTTTCTATAAATCAACTTTGGTGGTCAGATGAGAACTAGTAGTGATTTATACCCGAAACTCTGGTCAATTTGATACCTGATTAATTACAGTATCTACAATTCTTAAAAGTCGCCGTTCTAAGCAGTGATTAGCTTCCATGTGGCTTAACTATGGCCGTCAGAGAAGCACTGGGGGTGGGGGTGACAGATATACGAATCACTACTTCCCGACGTGTGTATCTAGCGTTCATCCGCAAGCCAGTAATGTATTAATTTACGAAATTAATGTGACATGTAAGTCTTAGCAACGGCCATCATTCTTCGAACATCGTGGACTGGCGCTACAGAATCACAAAGAGGGGAGTGCAAGAAATAGCAGAAAGCTCGCCGCTTGGGGACTTACCAAAGCAGCAACAGTTAAAAATTGATATCGCATGAAACTCGAGGAGAAAATAAAGACATAACAAGATGTTGACATTCCATATGATTTCCAACAAAGGTTTAGGAAGGAAACATCCATCAATACTGGAAAGAGCGATAAAAGTTACTGGACTTGAGAAACCTAATTTCTCTAAAAATTGATTTAAAGATTTTAATAAATTTCAACTGAAAGTTGGACTAGTTGTTCGGTCAATGAATGCCGAAAGTTTCCTTATAGGGAAACGGTGAATATTACAATTAGAGATGATGAGAATAGTCAGGGAGTGAAGAAAAGCGTAACTCTAATAGCACTGGCTGCTCGGTCAATGAATGCCAAATGTTTCCTTATAAGGAAATGGCTAATATTACCATTACAATTAGAGATGAGGAGAACAGATTCTACACTTTGATCCGAGCCAGATGGTCAGGGAGTGAAGAAAAGCGTAACTCTATTAGCACTGGCTGCTCGGTCAATGAATGCCGAATGTTTCCTTATAAGGAAACGGCTAATATTACGATTACAATTAGGGATGAAGAGAACAGATGTTACACTTTGATCACAGCCCGATGGATGAAATAAAAGCGTAACTCTAGTAACACTGGCTGCTCGGTCAATGAATGCCAAATGTTTCCTTATGAGGAAACGGCTAATATTACCATTACAATTAGAGATGAGGAGAACAGATACTACACGGGATTTACTTGACCTCCCACAGGGCCAGGTTGTGACACAAGGTCGGAGTTTAACGTGGGAAGGGAGGGGGAATGGACCCGGGTTTTCACCCGGGTCGCAGTGCTTTGGCTTTAGCTAGTCATAGCTGGTCTTGGCTGGTCTTAGCTGGTCATAGCTTGTCCAAGCTGGTCAGAGCTGGTCATACATAGCCACGATACTACCAGCGCAGGGACGAATCCCTGCCGCCGGCCTGTATCGGAGAAGGAATCCCGGCCCCATAGGCGACCATTCAGTGAGTAATCTGCGAACAGATACTACACTTTGATCCCAGCCCGATGGTCAGGGAGTAAAGAAAAGCGTAACTCTAATAGCACTGGCTGCTCGGTCAATGAATGTCAAATGTTTCCTTATAAGGAAAAGGCTAATATTCCCATTACCATTACGTGGTTTTAGATATTTATCCCAGAGATGAAAATTACGTTTACAATGAAATAACGGTTCTTCCTTAAATACCAGTTTTTAAACATCACTTTGCGACCAGGGTTTCTTGTAGTATTTGCTTTGCAAATACTACAAAATAAAATGAATAGGCGACATCGAATGGGAAGCAAACTCGCTATTGTAGTAACAGACTCTGCTAAACTAGATCGCTAACAACTGCTCCACACGGAGGCGCCCACATACCATATTTTTTAAAAATTCCTTGTGTAATAAAAGACAAGCAAAAAGACCGTTTAAATTAGCACAGAAATTAAGAAAAAATTTGCAACTATGAGAACGTCGAGTTCAAAAATATTAAGATTAAACTAAGTAAACACTACACATAATCTTAGCACACTAAGGGACAAAGTAAACGTAACCGTCTTCGGTTACTCAAGGCGATGGCATTCAAATTGCCAAGGAAGGGGAACTAATTTTAATTATATATCAATTCGGGATCGCTCTAACACACACGCACTCACACATAAGTACAGACGCGCAGACTCTCAAGTATACAAACACGCATCACACTCACACACACAAACACGTACAGAAATGCAAACGGACGTGAACACAAATACGCAAGCACGCACGCGCACTCAGACGCACGCACAGACGCACGAACGCAGATATGCGCACCAAGGCACGCAAAAATACTCGCTGGAGAAGACGGTAATGAAACATACACATTGGTAAGTAAACATCCATGTATGCACATAGACGCACGCGCGTACGCAGCCACAAACACACACGCACACGTATACGCATGCACGCATACACGGATATGCAGACCCTCAGATAAGTATGCATATAAAAAATGCAAGCTAAATGCACACGCACAGAAATGTACGCGCTCTTGAGCACAAAGGCGTATCACGTACGCAGATATAGATACATGCACGCAGACACGCGCGCACACACACACGCACACAAGCGTAAAGACACTTGTAGAGACGCACACCTGCACGCCCAAATTCACAGATAAATATGTACACACAGAAAGACGGTAGGACACGTACATGTATGCATACACATACGCTTTCACACTCACGCACACCTGCGGACACAGACGTGTAGACTCGCACACAAGTATGCAAATACTCACACATACACAGTACTGTACACGCTCGCGAAAACAAATACGCAAGCACACACGTACTCATGCACACGCACAAACACGCAATAAAGCACGCAGACGTGCACACACTCTCACACGCACACACATATAGACTTGCAGACACCCGCAAGTACACATAACCAAAGAGCTCAAAAATACGCTTACACACAGTCGGTAAGAAATACACACACACACACACACACACACACACACACACACACACACACACACACACAAATAACACACTCATGCAAGAAGACGCGCGTATATTTACACACGCATGGAGACATATATACACGTGTAAGGGCAATTCGATGTGTTGTAATGGTTAACAAGATGGTTCCACTGGATCAATTACGACTGAATAGTGAGTTCGATCCTCACTGAGAGCACCTTCGGCCTTGTGCCACATCTCTGCTACAGTTGGAAAATCATCACATATCAAGCACACACAAAATATGCCGGGTGTCTCTTTGGGGTCCGGGGTATTTTTGCGTTTCTCTTTCATGTTAGATATATTCTTCAACTTTGCCGTCAGTCTTGGTCGACCATGTATTTTATAGCTGACTAGGAAGAAGATATTCCCGTAGTAAGCTACCGTTTCATTCTGCAGTAGGCTGGTTGCCAAACAAGGTTATAGGGCCCAGTCTGTCCAGCTATTCAATCAAGATAACATCAGTCAGTCTGTTAAGTGCCACACGTGATACACGCTTGGCTGATCATGTCTCTTTCGATTCATGACGGACAAGGCAAAGATTTTTTCGTAGTAAACTACCGTATCTTTCTTTGGTAGACTGCCAACCAAGGTCATAGGACAGGTTCTGTTCTACAATCCAATCCATAGCGCGTAAGTGAATGTAACTAACTCGACTGGGATTTGAACTCTGCTCTCCAGTTTCTCATGCCGATCCGTTCACCCTTACACCACAAAGCAAATCCCAAAGCGTCATGCTTCTGCTTGTAATAGGGAATAAAAACACACAGTTAGCATAAACTGAAGTGCATGATCCTATATTTCCCACAGATGCCAAAGGCCAGTGAGCGGGCCGAGGTCAAAAGTCAAGCCTTCGAAAGCGGATTTTCAAGGCGGAGAGGACCTCCCAACATGGATGTCTCACGTAACACTCTTCCTCGCCCCTCTTTCCACTCGTATTCTGAGCTGTGACCTATATTATAAAAAAAGAAAAAAGATCTCTCTGTCCCTAACATGTGTAGTTTCCCTGTCTCGTACGTAATGTATATATGCACATGTCTGTGTTATGCAAGAGTGACTTTTAAGTACTTATATCATTTAATGTATGCACAAGAACATCTACGTATACATACAGTTTAACTGAACTTGAAATAAAACACTGGAATTATTTCATTCGCTTTCCACTCAGTCTGGGAAAGACCTACCCTAGATTGAGCATTAAAAATCATAGTCTGAGAGAGAAAAAAATTAACCGTAAAAATCAGATTATTAAAAGAATTTATTGGAATTTTTCAGAAATTATTCATTATATTTTCCATCGGAGTCCTTTTGAATCAGTCTGACAGGGTCTCCCCTAATAGAGAAAATGGACTGCGAGCCTGAAAAAGCTGGAAATTAGACCAGGCACCACCAGGCTATTGGTAAATAGCAGGACAGACGGGGTTCTATAGTCTTGGATAGCAACTGGCCTACCACAGAAAGAAATGGCAATCTACTGCGGGGAAAAAATCTGCCTCGTCAGTCAAGTATCGAAATATACATGATCGCCTACGCGTGTATCACGCATGACACATAACTAAAAAAAAAAAAAAGAACGGCCCAATCTAAAGGGTCCGGCAGAAATACCCCCGCATGTACGCTCTAGAAATACCTCCAACATAATGGTAATGGTAAACACTATTGCCACTAATGTCATACCATTATGTTGGAGGTATTTCTGGGTGGTATCTGAGAGAAATATTTGTGCTGCACCCTGTACTACAGTCCAAATGGCGATGGTTTGCAACGGATGGGAGAAGCAAGTGATGCTTTGGCGTTAACAATGTCATCTTTTGCTGGATGATGACCACGAAATCCCAGTGGAATACAGTGTTCACTTTTGTTTAAATGAATAGCGAGTATTTCTGGGCATATTTTTTTTTCATTCAAATTACTTCGGAAATACATGGAAGTATTTTCGGGGCTTCTCAGAATAAAATCATATTTCAACTTGTTTGTTCACTGGAGGTCAAATATCTGTGGTCACCTTCCATATTTAGTAATTAATACATTTCATACCCTTTGGGGTCTAGTTAATTCCTACGAAGTCAGTCAGTTATGTGCTATGCGTGATACATAACTGACGAGGCAGATTTTTTGCCATTTCTTTCTGCCATCCCAGGCTATAGAACCCCGTCTGTCCTGCTATTTACCCATAGCTGGGGGGAGAAGAAGAGGATTCATACTTTTCCCAAGGGTATTAGCACGTAAAAGAAACTAATGGCTTCGACTGAAATTTGAACTTGACTCTCCGATTCATCAATCCGAGATAACCATTGATTCACTGTACCTACTAATTCCAACAAATCTGAAACTGTTTAATCCATCAGTGCACGACGAGGGGTAACTAAAAAATTTAAATCAGAAAACCCTAAGATTATCAAGGTAGATATTTTTTGAGAAAAAAAGTGTTAATATTTTAAGAAATCTCCTACAGAAGGTAGCGAAGGAGAGTGTGAAGAAGGGACTAAGCATAAACTACAAAAAAGCAGAATGCATGGTCATCAGTAAAAAGATAAGCCCGAAATGCGATTTACAGGTCGGGGACACTAGAATCAAGAAAACGCGCTAGTTTAAATATCTGGGAAGCTTTTTGACAGAGGACAGTAAGTGCGACACTGAGATCCGTAGACGTATTGGGATGGCCAAGGACGCATTCCAAAAGCTGGGCAGAGCATTGCGAGACAGGAGGATTTCTTTGGTAACGAAGAAAAGAATACTGAGCTGCTACGTGACATCTGTACTTCTTTACGGCAGCGAATGTTGGACGATTTCCTCAAAGATGAAGAAGAGACTCGAGGCAACGGAGGTATGGTTCTACAGAAGGATGCTAAGGGAATCATGGGCCGAGCATATGAGCAACGATGAGATCTTAGAGAGGATGCAAACAAGGAGGAGTCTTATACTTATAGGCTCAGGAAGAGGCAGATAAAATTTCTGGGCACATAATGATGAGCGAGGCCTTGGAGAATCTGATACTCACAGGTCGAATAGAGGGAAAGAGAGACAAATGAAAACAACGCTTGACATACCTGGCGGCTTTAAGCAAGTAGATGACCGAATGTAGTCTGAGGTAGGTAGCAGAGCGAAGGAACTTGTTGAGAGCTGCAAGGGATAGAGGGAGGTGGGGAGTCATGCTCACCTAGGTCCTTAAAGGACACGGCACATACAAAGAAAGAAATATATTGTTTCTGTTGTTGTTATTATTATTTAATATATGATATAAACTTTTGGGAAGGGGAAGCCGACCGACATAGCGCAATTAATAATTTACCTGGAGGTTAGCATCAGCCATACTGATGTAAGTGAAAAAAGGTTCTTTCTGTCGCTTGAATTCTCTTTGTCTTTGCGTTGAATTTTCATAATTTAATGCCATATTGAATATTAGAAATTACTTTGAACTTTCGCACTCTTTTCTTTTTTTTATAGACATTTTCCCAATATCTTAACCCTTTGAGCCCTGGCCACCACTTTCGCAGTGGTAGAGAAAAATGACGTAATGCCCGGCTACCGGTTGAACAGTACTAGAAAAAATAACTTAATGCCCAGCTACCGGTTGAACGGTGAGTAACTATTTTTATATCTACCGTGAAACATTACATACCAATTATTGCGAATTTTGACTCAGGAGCTCAGGCAGAAGAGTTAAAATTGTCCAGGAACGTGCTATTAGGAATATGGAATGGACAAACACGGTGGATAAATAGTAACAGGTTTATTGTAGAAACCAGGCCAACAAGCAAAGAAGTAATAGTTATGAGCAAAGTCGCAAGTCAGTACAGTTGTGTACGCGCTGCTATCGCTTCTCCTGTTCGCTGTTCTAACGGATACTTATAGGTAGTTACCACCTGTAGTGCCGCCACACATGGGGTTGGCAGGTTATTCCATTACATCAATTTCATATTTGGATTCGCCTGTCCACAATTTTACTAAATTATGAATAGTTTGTATAAGAAACATTATATATTTTGTTTACGCAATTAACCCTTCAATAGACAATTTGAGATTACCAAAAGGGCTGGAGATTTTATTCAGGTCGATGGAATCATGAAAAAAAGAACAATATCATTCGATTTTGCAAAGACATTCTACGCCGTCTGGTTTACGGATAATTGATTAAGAATTCATCTTTAAAGAATACAACGATCCAAAAAACTCTTCTAAATTGTGTCAAAAGAAAGAAAGAATTCTGGCGATAAAGTGAAGGCATGAAATCATACTTCCGCCCTGCTAAGTATAATGCTTATATATTTTTGTAACTATTTTTATATCTACCGTGAAATACCAATTATTTGCGAATTTTGACTCAGGAGCTCAGGCAGAAGGGCTCAAATTGTTCAGGAACGCAGCGCTCAAAGGGTTAATACTTCGCTTAGTTTCAATATCCCGGTACGGCTTGTAATTTCTGTGTTAAACTTACCGGCGTTTTTTACGACACTAGCCAACTAGTTTAATTTTTGCATATGCTTGATTTCGAGGTCCCCATTACGTTGCCTGCATCTTGGGCTGTTTTTTTTTTTTGTTTTTTTTTACTAACAATCACACATTCTTTCATCTCACAGTTAATGGTTCGTCCTTTGTTTTCCTCAATGACCTTTAGACTTTCTGATTTTTTGTTTTTGGTCTGCTATCAATAAAGCATCATCTGTGTATCTTATGCATCATACACAGAAACCAGACCAACGACCTGTCATATCAGGTATTGGTCCTCCGTGTGACCGTAAAAGAGATTTTAATCGAACTGTCATGAACTGATCTTTTTCAATTATGGGCCATGTCAGAACATGGGCAAAATATGTCTCCATAACTTCCTAACCCTTGTAGCTCTTAGTAACGTTTATCATTTTGCCATCAGCTGATGCAGAGTTGTTACGAGAAAATAGCTGTCATTCTTGCTATATGTGATTGGCAATGAGGGTTTGACACATCAGTGTAAATATTGGCTTCTGTTATCTTAGACAGATTTACCTCGGTGATAACAGTACACCCATTGAGAATTGAACCCGCAATGATTTGCGAGATAAGCTGCTTAACGATCATTGCTCTACGACAGGCGTCTGAGGCGTGTATTAATTTGAGACGATTTTTTTTTTTACAACGATGTCGACTTGAATATCAGCTGCGACGTTTATATATATATATATATATATATATATATATATATATATATATATATATATATATATATGTGTGTGTGTGTGGGGGGGGTGTCTGTGTGTGTCTATATTGTGGGTCATGTTTTACGCAATTTGTGACTGAATTCAAACAACTTTTCAACTGGGAAGCAGACAGCAAAGATATAATGTTTAAAAAAATCTCATGAATAATTTTTTTTTATTTTTTAGCTCAAGTAACTTTTATTTTATTTTTGCTATTTCAAATACTTCCACCCCAAAAAATCATTCTAGTGTTATTGTTGATATAGCTGTTATTGTTGTTGTTGTTGTTGTTGTTGTTGTTCTTCTTCTTCTTCTTCTTCTTCTTCTTCTTATTATTATTATTATTATTATTATTATTATTATTATTATTATTATTCCTTCAACGTTTTACGTGTATTATATTTCATTTTTTTATTTTTTTTAACGTTGCATTACGTTGCGCGAAATGTTTCGCAGGAAAAAAATGGCGTTGCAATTTCTCGTCGGAGACATATGACGATTTATAAATAGATTCATTTTTTCGAAATTCTAATGCTCTAATTTCTTGGTAAGCTAGACTGAAAACTTGTCGATTTTTGAGATGCAAAAGCCGAGGGTCAGTTATGTAATCAATAACGGAAGGAAATAAATTGAATCGTATCACTCATGCATTTATTACACCAGACAAAATTTCGCCTTTTTACTAATTATTGTTGCTTTTTAGTCAATACATTCTTCCTTATTGATAATATTCCGTTCTTTCAGTCTTTCTATGTGCCGTGTACTTTTAGGACGTAGGCGATCATGGCTCTCCACCTCCCTCTATCCATTGCAGCTCTCAACAAGTTCTTTCCCTCTGCCACCTACACCAGACCACGTTCTGCCACATGCTTAAGCCCGCCAGGAATGTCACGCGTTGTTTTCCCTTGTCTTTGTTTCCCTCTATTTGACACGTGAGTATCAGATTCTCCAAGCCCTCCTTTCTCATTACGTGTCCCAAAAATTTCAGCTGCCTCTCCCTGATGTTAAGTATAAGCCTCCTCTTTGTTTGCATCCTCTCTAAGACCTCATAGTTGTTCGGTCCATGATATCCTTAGCATCCTTCTGTAGAACCACATCACCGTCGCCTCGGGTTTCTTTTTCATCTTTGAGGAAATTGTTCAACAGTCGCTGTCGTAAAGAAGGACAGATGTCACGTAACAGCTCAGTATTCTTTTCTTCGTTAGCAAATAAATCCTCCTGTCTCGCTGTATTCTGCCCAGATTTCGGAATGCGTCCTTGGCCATCGCAATACGCCTATGGATCGCAGTGTCGCATTTACCGTTCTCTGTCAGAACGCTTCCCAGATATTTAAACTTTCTGAGTCTGCTTGATTCTAGTGTTCCCTACCAGCAAATCGCATCTTGGGATCATCTTTTTACTGATGACCACGCGTCTTCACACTCTCCGTCGCTACCTTCTATAGGAGATTTTGTAATTTCATTTCCGCGTCTTCTATCAGTACTGTGTCATCCGCGTATCTTATGTTCTTAAGACTGTGGTCCACCAATCCTAAATCCAGGTAGTGTATCCAATTCTCTCAGAATTGCCTCGCTGTACAGGTTGAACAGGTCGGGTGAGAAGACGCATCCTTGCCTTACGCCCCTTTCTATTTTTGTATATTCACTGAACTCGTTCCCTATGTCCATGCATGCTGTTTGCTGCCATTATAGGTTCTTGATTATTCTAATATCTTTCCCGAACATATCGAGGTTGCTGAGCAGTTCCATCAGATCCTTTTGGCGTACTTTGTCGAAGGCCTTTGCGTCGTCTATGAAACATAGGTACACGTCCTTCTGCATCTGTATCTCTCTTTCTGATAACATTCTGAGCATGAATATTGCGTTCCTTGTTTCAGTGTCTTTAACCCGCACTGTTCTTGTCCTATCTCTGTTCGAATACGGATGATGAGTTTTGTCACGTGGCTCATTAACTTTACTTTATATAAAAATACATTTGAAATCAGTGAGAAAAAAGGGTTGTTAATAGTGAGAAATGAGTAGCAGATATTGGAACCATTGATAAGTAAACATTTTGATAAATCAATAAATGAATTATGTGATACGACAGAATATCTAGTTACTAAGATTGTGCTATAAGAATGATTATTAATTACAGGTTATTAGAGATTATTAGTAATTAATATGTACTTACTAATATTTACTTATTGACAGAAAATGTCAAACCGTGTATACATTGTTAAATTTTCATATAGTGCTCAATATTGTAAAAATAGAGCAATCCTAATATATACAGAAGAATTACTTAACTGTAATATTGCGTTCCTTGTTTCAGTGTCTTTAACAAACCCCCACTGTTCAGATCGCATTTCAGGCTCATCCTCTTACTGATGACCATGCACCCAGTCTTCTTGTAGTTTATGCTTAGTCCCTTCTTCTAGCTCTCCGTCGCTACCTTCTGTAGGAGATTTTGTCATTTCATTTCCGTGTCTGCTATCAGTACTGTGTCATCTGCGTATCTTATATTATTAAGTAGATAGCATTTCGGGCTCATCCTTTTACTGACGACCATGCACTCAGTCTTCTTGTAGTTTATGCTTAGTCCCTTCTTCACACTCTCCTTCGCTACCTTCTGTAGGAGATTTTGTCATTTCTTTTCTGTCTGCTATCAGTACAGTGCCATCTGCATATCATATGTTGTTAAGATTGTGGCCACCAATGCTAAATCCCAGTCGGGTTTCCAATTCAGTTTTATTTAAGCTTATTATTGTTGGATTTCTTTCCTAACCCTCTGGGCCAATATATATTTCATTATTATTTTATTTCCTGTGGTTTCTGGTCTATACTCATTTCTTTCCGTGTCCCGACCAAAGACCTAAGGTCAGAAATGGCATCATGACTTTTTCTAGTGAGCAATTTAAAAACACAATCACACATATTTTACATAGATAAAAGCCCTTCGTAAGGTGTGCGCTGTACTTTGAAAACATTTTTTTTCATTTCTTTAAGGCATGTGCTACAAGGAATCCCTTCAAGGATTCAATTTATTGGAATCATTTCCAGTCAGTCTGAGGGCTCCAACTACCACTAGAATTGTTGATGTCCTCATATGCCACATTTCCTAGATTTCGATTTCAAGATCGTTGCATCTTGATAGTTTTTTTAAAGATATTCAAAGATACATTGCAGTCTTCAGGGACTGCTTTGTCAATAACAAGCTACTTTTTGTCTTTGCGGTCTCTAATCACGATGTCAAAGCGATTATTATTCTACTACAAGATTTAAATTATCTTATTATTGTTGCTTTTTATCCCAACACTCTGGCTCTATACACTCTTCATTATTACTATTATTTTATTACTAGTTTTATTCCGTCTTATTATTGTTGTTTTTTATTCCAACACTCTGGCTCTATACAATCTTCATTATTACTATTATTTTATTACTAGTTTTATTCCATCTTATTATTGTTGCTTTTTATCCCAACACTCTGGCTCTATACACTCTTCATTATTACTATTATTTTATTACTAGTTTTATTCCGTCTTATTATTGTTGCTTTTTATCCCAACACTCTGGCTCTATACAATCTTCATTATTACTATTATTTTATTACTAGTTTTATTCCATCTTATTATTGTTGCTTTTTATTCCAACACTCTTGCTCTATACACTCTTCATTATTACTATTATTTTATTACTAGTTTTATTCCATCTTATTATTGTTGCTTTTTAACCCAACACTCTGGCTCTATACAATCTTCATTATTACTATTATTTTATTACTAGTTTTATTCCATCTTATTATTGTTGCTTTTTATTCCAACACTCTTGCTCTATACACTCTTCATTATTACTATTATTTTATTACTAGTTTTATTCCATCTTATTATTGTTGCTTTTTAACCCAACACTCTGGCTCTATACACTCTTCATTATTACTATTATTTTATTACTAGTTTTATTCCATCTTATTATTGTTGCTTTTTATCCCAACACTCTGGCTCTATACAATCTTCATTATTGCTATTATTTTATTACTTGTTTTATTCCATCTTATTATTGTTGCTTTTTATCCGAACACTCTGGCTCTATACACTCTTCATTATTACTATTATTTTATTACTAGTTTTATTCCATCTTATTATTGTTGCTTTTTATCCCAACACTCTGGCTCTATACAATCTTCATTATTGCTATTATTTTATTACTAGTTTTATTATATAAACTAGTAATTGACGACACAGAAACAGTCCCAAAGTAAATGTTCACATTATTATTCATGACCATAAAGTGAATTAAATTTAAATTTTAAAAAGAAATTGCTGAAAATGTGAACTCAGGTAAAAAATGTCATAACTTAAATGAAAAGTTAAAAATTGACACAACTAATTTCTCAGTGAAAAACCCATTAATTTTTTAAATTATAAGATTGAACTTTAAACTCGGTAATAAATAAAATAATCTTTAATATGTTTTGTTTTTTATTTTATTTTGTAGACCTATTGTTGGGTAAGTTATGGAATTAAAATATCCACCCTTGTGCAATTGAATTGAAACAAAACGAATAGTTCAGTTATTTTTTATTTTTCTTCTGTATTTTTCCAATGAACCATGACCCAGTGTACATATTAGTACTTTGTATGTCCATTCCACGCTGTCGTTCCTGGCAGATTGACCACAGATTCTCAATTGGATTTAAATCAGGGGAGTTTCCGGGCCAGTCTCTAGTACTTTGATTTGCTCACTGGTAAGGCTTGCCACTGTGTTCATACAGCGTTACAATTTTCGTACGCTTCCTTGGAGTAACGTCCATCGCAGACAATGGCCGTGGGACAACTAATCGACAGTCGAGACAATAGTGTCTGGGCGTGATAAAAATCTGATGCAATCACGGATAACGCAATATTTTCCAAGGCCAAGCAAATTTCATCGCACACCCCGAAAATAGATTCATATTACTGCAGACCTCTGCAAATGACCTAATCTGATGAAAAAATAGAAATCGATTGCACCCTGTCACTCCAGTGGGTCTAAAACTGACCGTCAGGTGAAAAAAAGGAAACTAAAGCGGTTGTTTCAATTAATTTGCACAAGGATGTACGTGCGTACACACAATCATTATTCTTAGGTTTTCTTTGAAGTTATTTTTCTTTCAGGGCTGTGTGACCGGTAAACAGTAGTCAATCCAAATGTTTCTTCATTTAAAATACTACAATTTACATTTGAAGTTTGATCATCTTACCACCGGTAAAGCGACTTGGTACCAAACTAGTAAAGATGAAAGAAATACTAATTAAAAACTATCACTGACAATCCTTCATCTAATAATGAGAAAAACTTCAAGATAATATTACTACTAATACTACTAGTCTAAATAAAGCAACTGAAATTAATATAAAAGTAATTATACCAAATTAACAACCGTTGATAATGCTTAGTTAAAAAAAAGTCACGATAAAGTTACGAAGTTTACTTGGTCACAGCGCATTGGAGTTACGCAATAGTTACTGCGTCTTTTAACTAAGATAATTAATTTTTTATTTCCTGTTTAGGATTGAGGTTCCGGTTCATTCTGAAGTATTTTCATTTTCTTTCATTCCCAGCTGAACCTTGCGCCTCAGTGGCATTGTTGTTTTGCTTAGGGCTGAATGGATTAAAACACAGATATATCACTAAAGGTTAAACACTCTAGATCCTGAATCTATATAAAAAAGAGTTATTAGATTTCATGAAAGTTAATAGGAAGTCCAGCTTGCTATGTAAATTTAATGTAAATTGGTCCGCAGTCAGATAAGTGGCATACGTGATACACGCTTAGACGATCATGTATCTTTCGATTCATGACTGACAAGGCAAAAGATTTTCCCGTGGTAAGCTACCGTTTCTTTGTTGAATGGTTGCCAACAAAGGCTATAGAACCCAGTCTGACCTGCTATTCAACTATGATAACAAAAGTCAGCCAGTTAAGTGCCGGACGTGATACACACTTGGCCGAACATGTCTCTTTCGATTCATGACTAGACAGAAGATTTTCCCACAGTAAGTTGCCGTTTTTTTGCAGTAGACTGGTTACCAACCCAGGCTATAGAACCCAGTCTGTCCTGCTATTCAACTATGTTAACAAAAGTCAGTCAGTTAAGTGCCACACGTGATACCCGATTGGCCAACCACGTCTCTTTCGTTTCATGACTGGCTCTCCTGCTTGTGAGGCGAGATGCATTTATAACTTTCCCAGGGGTATTTGCGCTTAAATGAATGCAATTACAAAAGAACGATGCTCATACGACGTGATTTCTATAAAAGTAAACAAATTAATTTTTTTTTTAATTTGTAATTTGGATTGCTTAATCAATAGTAATATATGAAAAAAAAATAACAGATTACGAATTTTAAAAAATCTTTTAGTTTTTGGCATTTTAAGAAATCACGTCGTCTGGGCATATTTTGTTTTAGCTTCCGTAGTGTGATCAATTTACAATGAATTTACATCAGTCAGACAGTTATGCGCCATGCATGATACACGATTAGGCGATCATGTATTGACGCAG
>OZ038504.1:7131271-7153771 GCA_964036315.1 Acanthosepion esculentum
ATTCAATAAAACATTAGTTTTGCGAAGATTGTTTTCCTAAATTTTTAAGATTACTGGGTAGTTAATTATATTAAAAAAGGCTCTGGCCTTATATTCCTCAAGTAATTTTTACAGATATGACACCCGTAGAAAAAAAACAAAAAAACTTCCGTCTGTCAGTGAAGCTGTCAAATTGTCACCACCTTGCATAAACACTTACTTACGAGTTAAAAAAAATGAATTTCTACGATATTTTAAACTAAAGTTAATTAATATTTTTTCCAAATCTAGAATAACTCAATAATGTTTCAGAAAAGTATATTTTACTTGTGAATTTTTTTAATAAAGAAAATTCAATGAGATGACAGATGACTAAAAATGAGGCTAAAACCAGCGATTTTTAGCGATTTAAAAAACTCCTTTTTGTCAATTTAAATTAGTTTTAAAATACAGAAACGTAATTTGCTTATTGGAAATATTAAATTTAGTCTATAAGCTTGAAATTAAAACTAAAATAAAAGCTTCAAGAAAGACTTTTTTTTATTTTTAAATTACTTGAAGAATATAACGTGAACGTCGATTTATATAAGTTTTTAACTAACCAGCAATCTTGAAAATTTAGAAAAATATTTTAAGTAATATACTGTTTTATTGGATTTTTGATATTTTGGGTTTAAATTTACTATATTTACCGTTCTTATTTTCTGGTAATGTAGTGTATGGACGTCTGTATTTACAAAAATGGGCATGTATATATGGAAAATAATTCAGAGCAGATTTTCAGTAATTGAGGGCCCTGTTTTACAAAAAATAATTTAAATTCTTCAAGGACTTCTGAATATAGCTTATATAATTGGGTAACAGACGTAAAAAACAATATTTTTTCAAAGATTTTCTAAAACAGAAACTTTTCTAAGATAATTTCATTAATTTGTGAATAAGTCCTGAAAGATCAATTAGAATTCGACAATTATTTGATTTTTGCAAGAATTTCCAAATCAATGATTTTTTCATCGAAAAAGGCGCAAAAATGTCCTTTACCAATCTTTGGTCCCCTCCCCCTGTTCATACAAGAAAAATAAAAATTCAAACCTATTAAAAAGGATAAATAATTATAATTTAATAATAAAAAAATCCTTTGGTCTTTCCTCGTAATAATAAAATAAAAGATTTGCCGATAAAAATGTTTTTATTTAGTTTGGGACATTTTTCATAGTGACATGCACATTTTTTAGCGAATCTGTGGAGATGCCTACTCTTTTCCTTCTTTTACTGTCGGTAGCTCGCTTGTGGTTTGATGACATTAACACCTTAACTTGGTTGGTAACCCTTGTAAATCATTGCATAAAAAATGTATGATGTATGATACAAATGTATGATAACGTTTCGTAAGATACAAGTTAGCGACTCGGGTTGAGGAATTGGAGAGCCGAGTTTGAATTCAACTGGAATCCATTAAATTCACTTACGTGTTAATACACTTGGGAAAGGTCTGAATCGTCTTCTTCTCCCCCAGCTATAGGTAAATAGCAGGACAGACCGACTTCTATAGCCTTGGATGGCAACTGGTCTACCGCAGAAAGAAATGGCCACATTACGGGAAATAAATATGCCTCGTCAGTCATGTATCGAAAGATACATGATCGCCTAAGCGTGTATCACTCATGGCACATAACTGAATCGGAGAGCCAAGTTCGAATTCCACTCGAATCCATTACATTCATTTACGTGCTCATACCCTTGGGAAAGGTATGAATCCTCTTCTTCTCCCCCCAGCTATGGGTAAATAGCAGGATAGACCGGGTTCTATAGCCATGGATGGAAACTGGTCTACCGCAGAAAGAAATGACCTCAGTACGGGAAAAAAATCTGCCTCGTCAGTTATGTATCGAAAGATACATGATCGCCTAAGCGTGTGTCACGCATGGCACATAACTGAATCAGAGAGCCGAGTTCGAATTCTAGTGGAATCCATTACATTCACTTACGTGCTAAACCCTTGGGAAAGGTATGAATTCTCTTCTTCTCTCCCTAGCTATGGGTAAATAGCAGGATAGACAGGATTCTATAGCCTTGGATGGCAGCTGGTCTAACGCTGAAAGAAATGACCACATTACGGGAAAAAATCTGCCTCGTCAGTTATGTATCGAAAGATACATGATCGCCTAAGCGTGTATCTCGCATAGTATATAACTGATGATATAGTTTCTTAGTAGATCATAGTGTTAACCCTTTGCCTGTACATTTTTGTGTGTACTATCCAAACGTTCATGGTTGTCTTTAGACTTATAACTATTGCACGGCAATAAAAACATACAAATCATAAGTTATTTACGCTGCCCTCTGTACATCACATGTCATGCAAAGGTTATAATCATTTCCATAAAGCGGAAAAATAGATGGCTTTCATTTGAGACCTTACATTATCAGTCACGCATCCTGTGGTCATATATGATACACAAAATTGGGCCTTTCCTCAGACGTCTTGCTCAATAGTAGACTCTTTTCTTAAGCGTCCCTAGTTTTCCCACTCTTTAAAAATCATGGCTTGTGTTCAACACATACGATGTACAGATGTGGAAATCACATATCCAGGCTAACGGTTAAACTGTAGGCCTCCAGTCTTTTTAATAAATTCCAAAAGAACCTGTATTTATACTTAATCTTAGTTCAATCAAGAATCTATATTTTCTGAAAGAATTGACAGAACAAAAAAAAAATCTTAATGAAATTAATAAAGTGGATGTGCAATAATCGAATCGTGGAGTAATGGATAGCGGCTCGGATTGAGGAATCGGAGAGCCAAGTTCAAATTCTACTCACTACATTCACTTACGTGCTAATACATTTGAGAAAGGCATGAATCCTCTTCTACCCCCAACTATGGATAAATAGCAGGACAGACTGGGTTCTATAGCTTTGGATGGCAACTAGTCTACTGCAGAAAGAAATGGCAACCTACTGCGGGGGGGGGGGAAATATGCCTTGTCCGTCATGTATCAAAAGATACCTGATTGCCTAAGTGTGTATCATGCACGTAACTGAGTGACTGAGTTTATTAATAAAGTTTGTATTAATTCCTGACAATACCTTTAATTTTTATTTTTAATTCATTTCTAATGTAAAAACAAAACAAAACCAAACCAATACACCTATGTTGTAGATTTTACAACGCTACTCCATTAATAGATAGTGGTTTGTATTGAGGAAGCAGAGAACGGAATTCGATTCCAATTGCATCCATTACATTCACTTACATGCTAATACCCTTGGGAAAGGTATGAATCCTCTGCTTCTCCTCCCAACTATGGGTAAAATAGCAGGACAGACTGGGTTCTATAGCCTTGTACGGCAACTGGTCTACCGCAAAAAGAAATGGCCACATTACGGGAAAAAATCTGCCTCGTTAGTCATGTATCGAAAGATACATGATCGCCTAAGCGTGTATCGCGTATAGCACATAACTGATGAAGATACCAATTTACAAGTTTAAGAATGATGGAGATGGGGAAAATGCTTTAGATGTAAAACGAAACTTTGACTTTTCTGGTGAAGTTCGCTTAACCGCTGAAATTTCATAGCTTGTCATTTGATCGGTTAATTAAAAAAAGAACGAAAATCGGAAACGTCTATGCTGCTGACTCAACTGTTCCTCATCACTAAGTCTCGATTTGTAAATAGATTTAATTCCAGGGGAACATTAGGATCAATTCAGCGCGCGCGATATTTTGATGACGAATATTTCTTTTTTTTTTTATGGCGAGAGGTACACTGCCGTGTGTTTTCGCCAAGAAAGAAGCTAAAAATAGAACAGACAGGTGGAGTTCAACTCAGCCCAACCTTTTTTTAATTATTATTTTGGCCATGTGCCACAATCTTTAGACATTGGCGGTAAAAAAAAGAAAGAAAGAAAATAAAAAAAACATAACGGAATTCTTTCATAAAAACTAATCAAATACCTGTCACATGACTGGCTGCAAGACGATCAAAGTTCACGTCTAAACTTGTTCGTCTATTTAGAATACTACTTGCATTATTTACACTATTCGGTCTGTTATCCTCATCTTCATTGTCACATTCACAACGTTTCGGCCTCTATATCTCTGAGATGACGTATTATGATTACTTGAATTATTTACATTATTCGGACTGTTATCCTCATCTTCATTGTCATATTCACAACGTTTCGGCCTCTATATCTCTGAGATGACGTATTATGATTACTTGCATTATTTACATTATTCGGGCTGCTATCCTCGTCTTCATTGCCATATTCACAACATTTCGGCCTCTATATCTCTGAGATGACGTATTATGATTACTTGCATTATTTACATTATTCGATATAGACAAACAACACAGATATACGCATTATATACGCCTACGCAATGCCGCAACCTGACAGTGTGTGACGGACTGGCAATCAGCTCTTTGTTTGTGGGGCAACCAGGGACAACTCTTGAAAACAATAAGATCTGCTAAAATACATCTCAATTTTCTTAAGTTAGTATAAACTAACCTTCTTCAAGTAGACTAGTGTAGTCTCTACTTTTATCTTCTCGTAAAGGTCATCTTGACTAATCATGTCCTAAAATCACGGATGTATAGGAGCAAAGGTCACTACAATCAGTTAGACTATATTTTTCCGTTATAGACACTCTGAAAGGCTGTGCATGCAGAAGGATGTTCATTTTTTCAGAGAAATGCATGACTGCTTCCCCGAATCTATGATACGCCACCCCTACACTCTATTCAGTCAGTTAAGCGCCACACTTGTATCTTTCGATACATGACTGATGAGGCAGAAGATTTTTTTTCATTTCTTTCTGCTGCGGTAGACTGGTTGCCAGAAGAGGAGGGGGATTTGTAAGATTCATAGATGGAAACAGTATCTGTGCGTCAGTGAAAATAAAGAAACTTGACTGGAATTCGAACTCGGAGTTCGCATTCCGAGCCGATATCCATCACAACGCACACTTTGTGACATCTCAATTTGCATGAGGTCATATTCATATAAAATACAAATTGTATTGTAACCTAATTATGTACAGCAATGGATCATATGCAATATAGGTTAACAATTCAACTAGTGGGGTTGTTGGCTGCCTGACGATTGCATGCAAATGCCTGAAACTAGCAGTCGTGGCCAGTCACTGCCTACCCGGATTTTGATTTAATATCGAAGCTCTGCCATTTTTTATGGCATCGAGCCCTTTTCTGCCAGTAAGCAGCATTTGGGCAGACTCTTTTTAGAGCTGCTCATCCTTTTCTAATATATATATATATATATATATATATATATATATATATATATATATATATATATATATATATATATATATATATATATACAGAGCAACCTCGGTTCTCGAACGTCTCATGTCGAACAAATCGGTTTTCGATCAGAAAATTGGAGCTGAAAATGCCTCGGTTATCGAACAAAATTTCGGTTCACGAACAACATTGCCGAACCGAGTTAACCCGAGCAGAATCATTTCTGAGTCGACCGCCGTGTTGTATACATTCGTGTGATGTGAAGTGCTTTTCTTTTACAATTTTATTGTACTGTGATTTTATTTTTCTATAAATTGATTCCTATTGGAAAAATAGTTTCGGTTTACGAACATTACGGGTTACGGACGGCCTTCACCAAAGAATTAAATTCCTGAACCGAGGCTGCACTGTATATATATATATATATATATATATATATATATATATATATATATATATGTGTGTGTGTGTGTGTGTGTGTGTGTGTGTGTGTGTGTGTGTATGCATGCGTGTGTACGTGTGTGTGTGTGTGTTTAACCTTCCATAATGAATACCCTAATATTACCAAGCCAGGTTAAAAAAAAATAATTAAACAAGAAAATAATAAATAAATAAAAAAATAAATACGGAATATGCCTACATTTATCAAATAAACACCAGGTTTAAGAATATACCAGAAGATTCGAGAAAACGAATTGCCTTTAAAATAGGCGGGGTTCTGTTTGCGATGCCGGAAATGACATTGTTACATTATCTTTGACACTCAGAGCCGAAACAGAAAAAAAATAAGGAAAGGGAACGTAGAGCGTGGAGAGAGTATAGGGAGAAAAGAAAGTCATGAAAAGGAGAAATAACATTTGGCACATGCGCAAATATCACACACACACACACACACACACACACACACACACACACACACACACACACACACACAAAGAAAATCTAAACTAACACCCTAAAAAGAGCATCCCAAATAACGCATAAATTAATTACGTCAAATCCCTATAAATCTAATCCCTATAATGTAACCCCTATAATCGAACTCCTATAAATATAAATAACTGAGAAAAACAGTAGCCAGTTGATGAAAATTCTGAAGAGTGGTCGGAACAAGTGCAAAATTGTTCGTCTACGAAACTCTAGAGTCGAGCTTTTGAATATAACATCAATGAGTGATAAATTTTATTTGCATTAAACATATATAAACATTATATACTGGACTCGCCCGTCGATTTCGATGGGCGAAGCAAACCAGTTCCTAGAAACTGACAACCAGACTGCCTACACAAACCATTTAATTATAGTGGTGAAGGATTTGTGCAGAACAAACCACACTTTTTGAAGAGTCAAATACAGAGACCTGGTGTACTATGTGCCACAAGGACCCCAAATGTCCATCCGCAGGTTTTGAATTCAGAGTTGTCTTTTCTCCTAGACTAGTTTTCCAACCAGTTGTCTTTTCTCCAACCCAGTCTGTCCTGCCATTTATCCATAGATGGGGGGAGAAGAGGGTTCCTACCTTTCCCAAGGGTATTAGCTCGTAAGTGAATGGAATGGATTCGACTGGAATTCGAACTCGGTTCTCCGATTTCTCATTCCGAGCCGCTATCGATTACACCGTACCTGCATTTATATAAAAGTCAACATTGAAGTCAACACTCAGAGGCGACAGGCTGTTTCCTGCTAGAAGCAATCGTCAGGTCGCAGGTCACCGATTGCGTCTAGTATGAAACAGCCTGTCACCTCTGAGTGTTGACTTCAATGTTCACTTTTATATTTATATTTACATATGCTCTATCTCTGATACTGAGCACTTTTTCTCATAATATAGCACACCTTAAAACTATATATATATATATATATATATATATATATATATATATATATATATATATATATATTCTGTTTATGCGTTATTTAAAGAGTTACAATTTATTTAAGTAAATGATCTGTACATTATTTACATCATTCGGACAAAGAAAACCCTTGGAAAATTCGTAAACTTTAGGAATCAGCACATATGCTAGGTCACAAAAATCTCCTGAGCCGATCAAGGATAGAAATGAATACAATGTGGGAAACAGTAATAAGGAGTGCCAGAGAAAAGTGATAACAACAACAAAAATTGCAATATGAGCTCTGGTAAAAACATGTCAATAACAGTAAAAATTGCAATATGAGCACTGGTAAAAAAATAGTTTCTGAAGACATTAGGATTATAATACTAAGAAATTCATACACAGATGTCCTCAAGGACACATGGCACAGTGGATAAAGGCGTTAGTTAGATCTAGTGACAGGACCCAAAGAGTGTAAGTTCAATACCAGGTTAAGGCAGTGGAGAACTTTCAGAGGGAAATAACTGATAACTGACATCCATTAAACATAGCACGTGGAACTAGAACAGTCTACCCCAGTGAGCGAAATAAAGGGTTCAGTTCGACATTCCAACCACCTGAAGAATGCCGGAGTGTACAACGGCCGCAACGTTGTAATAAATATAGCGACAAACATGAGGACAATCGTCCGAATAATGTAAATAATGTACATAATACCTCATCTCAGAAATATAGAGAGATAAATGATCTGTTTTTAATTAAACAGCATTACATCGTGCCTCCATTATATATATATATATATATATATATATATATATATATATATATATATATAATTATTTCTGTTTTTATGTTATTTTAATAGATGCAATTTATTTAAGTAATGATCCGTTTTTAAATTAAACAGCATTAATTGCATTTAACCGGCCTTAATATTCGAGAAATTTCATAGAAAATATGCGTCCTCTAGCAGGAATCGAACCTGTGCTCTATACGGAGCCGTCATTTGATCTAACGTGCTATACCACTTAGCTATAAAGAAGCCTCTGGTTAGCAAAGTCCAAATTAACAAATCTTCGACGATCTATCCCGTACGATTTATATCTGCTCAGGAGACGTACTCTAATGAAAACAATGACAACATATTATGAAATGGATTCAGTTTGACAATTATTTAATATATTTTTTCTGTTTATAGATACAAATTTATTTAAGGAAAAGCTCTGTTATTTGTCGACCTGAACAAAGTAGCTTTGGACCAACACGGCCACGTAGGACCTCCTGATCAAACAAAGCTCAAATAGTGCTTTTGAACACATATCTTTCCGATTCTCGAAATAAACATATCTGCTCTGTTTCTTTGCCTAACGTAAACAAAGACAATTTTTCAGGAAATGGATTGATGAGGAGGTCCTCTCGATTTTTTGAATATCCAGGCCGGTAGATGTAAATAAATAAATATACTTTTTAATAAATAAATAAAAACAGAGCCTCTCCAAAAAATATGAGTATCCATTAAAAACTGACGTTTAAACAAATAAATTTCAAAAGATAGCAGATTTCGTCCATTTCCTAAAAAATTGTCTTTTTCACATTCCTCACGCCAACACTCCAGTTGATGAGTTAAGGCTTTTTTTTTTCGCCGACTTTAAGTTGGGCTAAATTTAATTTGCCTTTTTTCAATTGATACATTGTGCTAAAAAAAAAAACTTATAATGTACGGAATAAATTAATGTGCTATTGGAAAAACAGGGTATAAAAGTCATTAGAGATTTTAAAAAGATTATTTATAAAATTAAATAGTAAACACATTGTCTATTAAATGTCTCTAGCTCAGACAGGACTCATATCTACGTAGCCCGATTAGTCACGTTAATTTTATTTCATTCTATTTTACTTACATTCTTTCTTTGTTTTTCTTTCTTTCTCCTTTATTATGAACAATATCAACGAAATATATTTCGGTCAATGCTTTGAGGCGCGGAGTTAAAACAATTAATTTGGGATCCAGCTGAAGCCAGAGAATAAAAACGACGCACTACGAAACATCTGTCTTGCTTAGAAATAGATATACTTGTTGACACACTCGGGCTAAGCCCGACAAGCCCGACCGCCGGAATCGCCAATGATATATATATATATATATATATGTGTGTGTGTGTGTGTGTGTGTGTGTGTGTGTGTGTGTGTGTGTGTGTGTGTGTGTGTGTGTGTGTGTGTTGGGATTCCATTTTTAAGCTGAAATTTATGAAAAGGGGAAGTGGATTAAAAAATCATATAGAAATGAGATGCCAAAAAAGTCTTTTACTTAAGTAATGTTTATTCATTGTTAGGAATCTTAGAATTCTGATAAGTCTTCACCCGACGAATTCCATTACTCTGGAAAGACGAAATATATTTTCTTTGGGTGCCGCCAATTTTATTGCTTCTAAAATGTTTAGAATTTGTTGTGAGGAAAAATGCGTTGAATAATATAGCTATTATATAACAATAATAATAATAATATTAATAATAATAATAATAATAATAATAATAATAATAATAATAACAATATATATATATATATATATATATATATATATATATATATATATATATATATATGAATAATATAACGATATATGTTTTTACATATCAAGAACGTTATTGGGGAAATTGTACGACAAAGTGGGAAAAGGGTTACTTGCGACTCGTTTCGTCCTTTAGGACGTCATCTGCTAAAAGTATATTCGAAAGGGCTTACGCTTTCGAATGTTCTTTTAGCTATTATCAAGGATGCTTTCATATTTTCTCCTTTTAACTGACTGTATCGGTTTTTATGTATGTACCTAGAGTTATAGTAATGTTTTTATTTTCCAAACACAGTCAGTTTTAACGAAACAGAGACTTTAACTTTAACAGAGGGATTGTTACCCAATTACACACACACACACACACACACACACACACACACACACACACACACACACACACACACATATATATATATATATAGATATAAAATAAAGTGTATTTAGGCGGTAAGATGTTTTTAAAATAAGTTTTGTCGAACGATGCCGACAAGCTCTCTCGGTACAATTTTTTATTAAGTTTTTCCAACTTCCAACTAAGTTGTTTAATGTCAGAATTAAAATTGATATTTTAATCCGAGCACTTTCGACTGTCACTATAGTCGTAAATCAAGAATTGCGTGTTTAGTCTATTTATGAAAGTGTGTTTGGTGTTCCGTCGTTTGCTGGAACTAATTTAAAGTCACTTAAACGGTCAAATATACATATACATATATATTTATTGATGTGGTTACACGTGTTTCCTCTTTTGTTTGGTCGGTTGATTCATTTTTTCTGATTTTTCAACAATTTTCAAGGTTATTTAAAGCCAAAAAATATTTTTAGATTGCAAGAAATTTAAAAAAAATTATATTTAGTATTAGGTCGTGGTGGGAGGGGAGAAGTGAATCCCCCCCACAACCACCAAGCGAATATAACGAACCCAAAGGGAATTGGAGCTCGACACACCGGTTAACAATTCAAAGAGATTATCCATTGCACCAACCGCACTTCCAAGCATACAGCACCTGTCATTCCCAAGCGGTCACTCATCTAGGTACTGACTAGGTTCGGCGTTGCTTAACCTCGGTGATCCTACGGGAACCGGTGTTTCAACGCGATATGGCCGTAAGCCACATTCATTTTTAGAAGAGTAATGGATTTCAATGTGAAACCTATCCGCTTATATGGCAGTGAATGCTGGACAATCCCCCACCCGCCATGAGGAGAAAACTAAAGGGAAACCAAAAATGTGGTGCTACAGAAGGATATTGAGAATTCCATGGACGAAGCGCAACAAGTCTTAATGTAAATGATAAGTGAAAGAACACTTAAGCTCAAAATCAGGAAAAGACAACTGAAATTCCTGGAACACCTAGTGAGAAAGGAGGGCTAGGAAAACTTGACACTCCCGAGGCATACTGAGGGCTTGTGAGAAGGGATGTCGGAACGAGGCTGAAGGCTCTCGAAAAAAGGGAGAAAAATTGTCACACAAGATGCTATGATCGCCTGGGTCTTAAATGGATGCGGTAGAGGGAATAAGAAGAAAGTTATGTCAACAACAGCACGTATTATTTTTACAAAAGTTCACCGAATAAAAGGCCCAAGAGCAACTCAAGAGCAACGGTAGAGTGTTGCCGTGTGGAGTTGCATCAGCGTGAGAAAGGGAAAGATTTAATTAACGAATAAAATTTCAGAGTTCAGGTGGATCCGTTAGAAGTATAGGGTTAGAAGGTACCGGAAAACCCAATCCTAGACAGGAAACAAGGGATAAACCTCTACTCATGTTCAAAAGACCGAGGAGTAGTGTAAAACCGAACGATAGGCAAAGCTATCTACACCTATTGGGAGAGGAAATAAATAATAATTACAAAATAAAATTCCAGAGTTTAAGTACAGAGTTGAAAGAACCAGAAACACAATGCTAAACCGGAAACAAGAGATAAACCTCTACTCCTGTTCAAAAGACCAGAGAGGAGTATGAACCGGACGATAGGCCAACATATCTACCCCTTAAACACAATTTTAATAGTAATAGAATTAGTATAATATATATACAGGCAAACTCTCTCCTTTTCTCACAGTCTTTACTTACACACACACACACACACACACACACACACACACACACACACACACACACACACACAATATAAAAAATAAACAAAACTAGCTTGTCAGTTTTGTTGAACGAAAAATGTATTAAGGAAGGACTGCTACCCAAATATAGATATACACATGTGCACATAGTATATATTAGGAGCGTTCGTAATTTACACATTTTGAAAAACAAATAAAGTTATTGCTCTTGTATATAAATACTTGCTGCAAAATGAAATCCTTACGTTTGCCTTGATAAAGTCCCGGAGAGGATGAAACGTGTCCCCATTGATTAGTTTTCCTTTTGTCTTTATATATATATATATATATATATATATATATATATATATATATATATATATATATATATATATATAAAAGTGAACATAGACGATTGCACTCTCATGAAACAGACTGTCGCCTCTAAGTGTTGACTTCTATGTTCACTTTTATATTTACACACGCTCTATCTCTGATATTGAGCACTTTATCCCATAAATATAGCATACTTTAAGACTATATTTCTTCATATATATATATATATATATATATATATATATATATATATATATATATATATATATATATATATATAATATAATATAATATAATATAATATAAAAGACTCAAACGCTAATATTCCATGGTTATAATTTATTACATTGGAATTACAAGTATAAGTCATTTTTTTCTGATTTCTTTTTGAATTCGTAGGTCTAATGATTGAATTTGTAGGTCTTATGATTTGGATCGTCATTACGATTCCAATGTAATAAATTATAACCATGGAATATTAGTGTTTGAGCCTTTTATAATATATTCTTACTCTGTCCTGGACAATGAGTTTTACCTGGATTATAACCTCTTGGGAATTTGCATATATATATATATATATATTGACCACTAATATTATATATATATATATATATATATATATATATATATATATATATATATATATATATATATATATATATATATATATATACAAGTCTGTTTCGTGGTATCACAGCTCATCAATGTGGCTAGACATCCGATTGGTTCAAGCCGGGATCGAAAGTCGACCGATTTGGCATCACTCCCTGAAACTTTCGGCGCACGGCAGAGAAAGGAAACCTTTTATCGTATTATATTCGTGATGTATACAAACGCCAGTAGACAAGACCACTCAATTCAGAACTCTTTCTCTACAGTACTCAATCGTTGATAACAAGACCATTTCCAATCAATCCGAGTGCTCTAAGTATAACTGGGATTGTTGATATTCTCATGTGCCACATTTTTTAGATTTCCCCTTCAAGATCTTTCTAATTTGACAGTTTTTTCAGGATCTTCAAAGATACATTACAATCTGCTGCGTCTGTCATGTCAATAAGAAAGCACATTCTGTTCTTGTGGTCTTTGATCACGATGTCTGGCCGATTAGCTTTGATTGTGTTTATTGTAAAGTCCCATAAAATTGTTACACGTCCTATCTCTGTAACCGGATATTATTATTATTATTATTTCCTTTGATTTCTGGTGCATACTCATTTCTTTCCGGGACCCGACCAGAGACCTAAGGTCAGAAATGGCATGATGACATTTTCCACATGAAAAAAAAAGAAAAGGTAAAAAAATAAAGAAAACACACACACACACACACACACACACACACACACACACACACACACACACACATTTTACACAGATAAAGCCCTTCGTAAGGTGTGGGCTGTACACGTGAGTATAAATTTTTTGTATTTCTTTAAGGCATGGGCTTCCAGGAATCCCTTCAATTAGTCTACTGGAATCTTTTCAACCAATCTTAGGGCTCCAACTACAATAGGGATTGTTGATGTTCTCATGCGCCACATTTTTGAGATTTCGATTTCAAGATCTTTCTATTTTGTTAGATTTTTGAAGATCTTCAACGATACATTGCATTCTGCAGGGACTGCCATATCAATAAGGAGTCGATTTTTTTGTTTGCTGTAATCTAATAACGATGACTGGGCGGTCGGCTTTGATTGTTCTGTCAGTGTGTATTGTGTAGTCCCATAAAATTGAAACAGGTCCTATCTCCATAGCTGTGTCTGGGTGGTATTCACACTAATTTCTTTCAGTTTCCTTCTCGTAGAAGTTGCATATTTTCCAGTGCAAATATTGGTCCACTCTGTCATGCCGGGTTTTATACTCAGTGGGTACCAATATCTTGCAACCTGATACAAGATGATCAATTGTTTCTGGATATTTATCACAGAATCTGCATTTTGGGCTAACATAATATTTTAGTATATGTGCATGGTAATTTCTAGTTAGCAAGCATTGATACTGTGCAGCAAGAATATAACCTTCGGTTTCAGGTTTTAATCCTGCCCTACGTATCCACTGATAGTTACGGGGTTTATCTACATCAGCTTCTATGGTACGGGCAGAGTATTGGCCATGAAGCGGTTTATCTTGTTTTTTTTTCTGTATCTGGTCGGTTGTATTTGTCTTTGCTCTCTTTTTTAAATATTTTGCAGCTTCAGCCGGTGTATTCTGCTTTACTCGTATTTCTCCACCCATTTGAAATGTCATTTTGAACTTGTTGGCTTCCGTTATTACGGAATAAAGTCGCTTAATACTTTCATGTCCCCAAGCTCATATCATCGTCCAGTCTTCTGTAGTTTCCAGGTATCTTTGAAGGCCAATTGTTATAGTTTTGTAAGACATTTCTAGTTGAACTAATCCTCTGCCTCATTCAGATCTGGGAACATACAGATGATCAACATCAACTTTAGGATGATTCATGCAGTGGCAGGTGAGAAACTTTCTCGGTTTGGCGTCAATTCGCTTACTGTCAGCTGTGGTCCAGTTAAGGATGTTTTAATTATATTACACCACAGGGACAGCCAAGGTGTTTATGGCTGATATTCTTTTCTTTTGTTTTCTTTTATTTCAGCTCGGTATTCGGTACCAGACGCACACACCTGTAGTACTCCTTTCTTAACTACTCCTTCATTTGGGTATGCTGTATTCCATTTAATAATATTATTATTATTATTATCATCATCATTATTATTAGTGCTGTTGTTGCCTTCAAATCTCAATCAAGTCTTCAAGAAACTACAAGCTTTTTGGGTCCGGAGATGAAAATGGCTGAAATTGCCATGCCATGCAATCATATATATATATATATATATATATATATATATATATATATATATATATATATATATATATAAAGCTCAAACACTAATATTCCATGGTTATATTTTATTACATTGGAATCGTAATCACGATCCAATTCATCAGACATACAAATTCAAAAAGGAATCGGAAAATATAACTCCGTGTAGAAAAAGCAAAATTTTAATGAGAGTGTATGTGTGGGAGTGGGAAACAAGTGTGAGAGGGAAATGTATGAAAGCTCTAGAGAGAGGGTGTAAAAGAAGAAAGAAAAACAGGAAAAGCCTAAAGGTGAAGGTGGGGATTAAAATTTAACAGAGAGAAGATTTAAAGAGAGGAGTTAAATAACGGTTTAAAAGAGTGAGATACAGATAAATATGAATTATTTTTCGCTGACCTAAATTAAAATTAAAAAACAGACACCGTAAACGTGTGTATACATTTGTGGTAACACTACGCACAATAAAAAACGATAAACTAAAATCTAAACATAAAATCCAGAGAGAGAGAGAGAGAGAGAGAGAGAGAGAGAGAGAGAGAGAGAGAGGGGGGAATATATATAATAAGTTGTATGGATATGAGTTTGTGACCCTGGGTATCACGGCTTTGCGATCATCAGCCAAATATAGTTTGGCTGATGATCGCAGTAGCGTGAAATTCAGGGTCAAAAACTCATATCCATACAAATTATTATATAGATATTGAGCGCTTCTCACTAAGTATATATATATATATATATATATATATATATATATATATATATATATATATATATATGTTGTAATTGCATTGAGAGATGTCTACGCATTCCGATATAATTACATATATACATATGTGTTTACTTGAACAAGCATCTTTTCCATCGCTCAATTTGTGTTTCATGAACCGATAAAACCACGATGTATGGCCAGTAAAAATCTAAATTCTTCTCAAATGGCATTCATTTTTCTTTAAAGCTTTATTATTTATAAAAACTGATAGCTCTTGCCTTCTCTGATCTACAACTCATTCGTAGAATTTATTTTCAAGATCTTGCCATTTCCCCCCCACTAAAAAAAAAAACTTTGCGTTTAGCATTTATATCACTAGCTTTAGCGTATAGGACGGAAGCATATTTTGACATCAAAATTTGACGTGGAAATAAGCCCACCTTATACATCGAAAAAAATCCAGTAATAGATAGGATGCTGGTTTTATTTTACGAAAAAAAGCTTGTGTTCCTTCTCGAATGTTGGTCGTGAATAACTGAAACATTATCTGCTATGTAAATTCTTCTTCAGGACGAGAGCGATCATATCTCTCCACAACTTCCTATCTTTTGTCGCTCTAAATGTTCACCATTTTACTATGGTTCCTACTCCCTATTCTACAATCCATTTACACACACTCGTTAAGTATTTTACCCGATGTTTCCCTCTGTCCCAATTGTTTTCAATGTCCTGTGAGTGCCAAATTTTTCCAAGCCCTCTTTCCTCCCAGTATTATCAAGTGTCTCCTTTTGATTTAATACATAAATGTCATTTTTTTTTGTTTCCAATATCTTTATAAGTTACTTGTTGTTCAGATGTTTTGTTCATAGGAATCTCAGCATTTTTCTGATTCTTTGAGCCTTCCTTTTCGTCAGTAAGGAAATTGTCCAGCGTTCACTGTTATATAGGCGGATTAATATTACAAAGTTCATCGTTCTTTTTATTATTCTTAATGAAGATTTCCTGTTTCCTTATATTTCGTTTCGCTTGGCACTTTTCGCTATTCTAATGTGCCTTCAGATTTCGATGTCGTGTTTTCCATCATCTGTTAAAAACACGTAAATATATTATCCGAATGATAGAATTATGTTTCGTCTTTAACCTGATCTTTTGCGTCCCTTTTCTTTTCTTGCTTTTTTTCTCCTTTTCTCTCGTTATTTTATGTTATTTTTTGTTTTTTTTTTACGTCAACACCGTGATGGCCATACGTAGCATTTCCGAGATGTCAAACCGAGTGTAGCAGTCTCTCAAAGACGTCATTCGAAACTGCTCGAATAGAGACATTGATGTATTGCAACGGTTGGTGACATTATTTCATTTAGTACTTTTTGTACTCCGCTCTTTTTAAGTTAAAAGAAAATGCCCCGTTTGAACAAAAATCAACTTTAATTTTCCGACAGTTTAAACCATTTTTGCTTCCGTTTGATAATTTTCTTTATTCATTTTTCTTTCCTTAAGAATATGATTCACTCTAGGGCGTCGCCTGTTTACAAGATTGTGAAGTTTTTTTTTCTTTTAAGTCTATTCTATTGCCAGAATTCGGTTTCCCGAGATGAGTAGTCGTCATTAATTTCATTTGCACTGGCAAATAATTATTTATTCTATTTCGACAATGCAACACAGAAGAAAGTGCATATCTAATACGCTATGATAAAAAGTGTTAGGAAACATTCTGATTTTCCATATATTTACTTCTGTTAGACCGATGTGATCTCCAATATGATACCTTTAAAGTAGGTAACTCCATGAGATCGCTAAAAAAGAGCATAGCATGATGAAAAAGACGCCAAACTTGACGAAAACAAAATTATATCGTCTAAATATTTATGTTATTATTAAGAGGAAAGACCAAAGTTATTTTAATTATTTTTAAAAGCTTTTTCTTCTTTTTAGAACATTTTAAACTTTGATTAAAAAAACCTTGTTTCTCTTTGTATCGCCGGAACTAGTAAAATAACATATACAATTTTTAGCACGTTTTTTTTTTGTATGACACATATTAATTTGGGAAATCTGGCAAAAATGAAAATAATTGTCAGATGTTAATGAAACTTTCAGAAACTATTCATAGATGATGGAAATTATTATAAATATGTTTCTTTTTTATTAAAGTCATGGCAGAAATATTTTTTATATTTATTACCCTCCAGCCCAACTAATTTTATGAAAACTCTAGAAATTTGATCGAATACAGTTTAGTGATTACAATAGTTAAAAGCACAAGGCTTTGAGGAATGTAAATCATTTTTTTTTAATTGGACCCCACGTACCTGAAAATCAGCTCTGAATTGTAACATACAGAACTCAATAAAACAAAGATATTATTTCATTTCAAATGCTTTTATTTGCTTTTAGTTGTTTTTATGAATATAGACAATATTTTCCGAAAGCAAAATTTTTTTCGATGAAAAATGAATTTTTAATACAATTAATTGTTATTTCTTTAATTATAATAGATTTTTTACATTTAAGTTGTTAAAATATTATAAAATTAGTTAAAAGCCGCATCCAGTTTCGTAAATGTCCTTATGAGATAGATCTTTTTTTACCACATTGTAAATTGTATCGCTTTGACTAATCAGAAGACCCGCAGTAATTAAGAAATGTATGTTTATAATGCGGCTGTAATTTTAAAGTACGGAAGACCAACCAGAATACAATTAAGTTGCGTTATTTGAGTTAAGCATTGTTCTTCGCGGTTAAGGCCTTTACTTTTGCGAAACACGTGTGGAGAAGTTAATTGGATATTTCAATTTCAACGGAGAAGGGTACCTACAAGTATCACTATCATCTTATGAAATTTATATGATCTTATTTTTATATTAATCTCAGTTATGAAATTTTTCCATAAATGAAATATCAAAATTAATAATAAAATGAGTGGAAATACAAATAACACAGTAAAATGTAATAAATGTACATAAAATTATAGTATTTTATGTACACTTCTGATACAATTTCATAAGAAAGGTACCTATAAATTAATTAGATACCTTTCTTATGAAATTTAATCTCACTCTTAACAGTCTTATTTTTTCATTTCTTTATAATATATTTTCCATAAAGCATCGTAAACGTAAAGGTGAAAACTAAGTACAAAAAAAAAATTGAAATGTTATGACCTGCTTTGTTTCATTTTCAAACTACACCTTTTCGGCGCAGAAACTTAATAATGCTTGTTTCAAAATATTTTAAATAAACATTATAATTTCTGATTTTCTTAAAATAAGTTTTGAAAAAATGATAATTGATTTTTAAAAGAATTTCCAACTGAGATTTTCATTTTTTTTTTATAAAATGGAAAAAAATGACTACAATGACTGATCATCTGTCAATTTTGCTGACTCAAAAAAAAAAAAGAAGGATTTTAACGAAAATTTCGGACGTGCTAGGAACGATTAAAAAAATGTAAAAAAAATACCACCAAAATACTTTGATCTTTTCTCTTAATAATAACATAAACATTTAGAAGATAAATTTTTTTTTTCGTCGAGTTTGGCGTCTTTTTCATCATGCTACGCTCTTTTTTAGCGATCTCATGGAGGTACCTACCCTAAAGTTCGTAAATGAAGCACAATCCGTAATTCACGAATGATTTTGTGTATTGCTATTATTTTTTCTTTCTTGTTTTGTTTAACGGCAGATCAACATCTATGTGATATTTAATAATGAAATGATGAATATTTTCAGCGTAATTTTATGCCCTCAGTTACAGCTATTTTATACATAATGTTATTCTTTCAAGGCAAACATGTTTTTTAGACATATAGTTTGTAGGTACAGTGAAGTAATGGATAGCGGCTCGGATTGAGGAATCGGAGAGCCGAGTTCGAATTCCAGTCGAATCCATTACATTCACTTACGTGCTAATACTCTTGGGAAAAGTAAGAATATCCTCTTCTACCCCCACCCCGCGCTGTGTGTAAATAGCAGAACAAGCCGAGTTCTATAGCTTTGGATGGCAACTTGTCTACCGCAGAAATCTGCCTCATCAGTCATGTATCGAAAGGATTTATATGCAGACAACTTCATGTCATGCCCTATATAAAAAAATTTTTTTAGTTACTTTAAATTTAGCTCTGGTGACATTTGATTTGTTAATGACGGTAAAAGCCACAAGCCTCCTTTTAATTCTGTTCTTTTTTGTTTTCGAAAAAAGAAGACGTATTCTGCGTTTGAAATTAAATTAATCGTTCACTCTCCAGTAATTTAGCATCGCCCGAGGAGACACATTTGTAGTGTTGAAACATGATTGTTATTGTGTAGCGATTTTTAACATGTTTTTGTTCTAATAATATGCTATAATAAATAATATTTAGCTCTACTCTGTATTGAGCCCTCTTTTAAATTAAATGTTACAGACAGATTATACTTCATTTGCTCTCATCTTACATGGATATATATATATATATATATATATATATATATATATATATATATATATATATATATATATATATATATATAGTAAAGAAAGAAAGAACAGTAAGATATATAATCCGGAGTTTTTATTGATATTTTTATTTTTACAAAACAGTGCTCAATGTAAATTTACAGAGCATAAATATTATAAATTAACTGATTTAAAATATGGTTCCTTCGCTACACAGGAATTACCATGTTTCAAAAACAGAAACTAAAAACTTCAAATTCAGTTATATAATTAAAACAAAAGCGTTAGTTCTGTTTCATCTTCAAGCGAACTTTGAAAGATGAAACAGAACTAATGCTTTTGATTTAATTATATAATTTAATTTGAAGTTTTTAGTTTTTGTTTTTGAAAGATGGTAAATCCTGTGTTGCGATGAAACCATATTTTTAAATCAGTTAATATATATATATATATATATATATATATATATATATAAAAGTGAACACAGAAGTCAACACTTAGAGGCGACAGTCTTTTTCATGCTAGACGATTGCATCTAGCATGAAACAGACTGTCGCCTCTAAGTGTTGACTTTTATGTTCACTTTTATATTTACACACGCTCTATCTCTGATATTGAGCACTTTATCCCATAAATATAGCACACTTTAAGACTATATTTCTTCATATATATATATATATATATATATATATATATATATATATATATATTATAGCTATGTTTCCTGCCTATTTCAGCTCATAAACAAGCGATAAAAGATCTCAACTGAAACCAATGGTCGGAGAATAAATTGTGTTATTTCCTGTGTTATGTGTACCCTTTTTTTGTTATAGCCAAGAAAAAACACATGTCGAAATGTCTTTTTCCGACTCTTTTTAAGTCCTCAACCCTAGTTGACCTGGGCCTGAGCACCCACCCCGGCACGTGCCTTTAATCCACGATTCAGTGCTTCCTAAACAGGTCTCAACCGCATACACGCTTTTTCTATCCCCCACTCAACGACCCAGTTGTCGGCCATAAAGGAAGTAATAATCCAATCGTCTCCCTCTGTGCAAACAGAAGCGGCTCTCCGTTAAGCAAGGCCCGAAACAAGCGAAGAGTAATAATATACGATGTAAAATGCAAATATTTTCTCTAATAGTGACCTCAAGACTTGACTCACCGGCCAGGTACAGTACAACACGCCCTTCTCGGCTGGCTTGCTCGAACTCTTCTCGCTGATTAGTAATGTTTTTCTGAAAGCAAGGGCTACGCAGTAGCTACGCCGAGGTCTCGCGGAAAATTGGATATTATTTGAAGAAATAATAATCAATTGAAAAGATCTGTAAAGCAAGCAGTCATCATTATGCAAAGGCCGAACGCAGACCCCGAACGGCACAGGTCAGAGAAAAGTGAAACAAAACCATCTGTAATGACTCGAAGGTCTCAAAGTTGAGTACAGTTGGCGTCATTATGAATAAAACATCTGTTTTGGAATTTTGAGCGAAACTGGAAAAGTTTATTGAAGATACACCTGTTTATCAAGCGTCCATTCATAATGGAGGCTTCGGTTTTTGTTTTGTTTTTGTTATAAACCTATACTCCAAAGTTTATTTCCTGTTTGTATCTAAACACTATCTATGGCTTCACACTATTATTATTATTATTATTATTATTATTATTATTATTATAAATTAGGATATATCAATAGTATTTTCGTTTTTTATAAGCATTTATGCTAAAGCTTATTTCATGTACGCATCTAATGGCTACAACTTTTTCTTTTAATCATTTCCGTACAATCAAGGCAATAAAGCCACTAAAACGCAGAGGTTAGCGAATGTGAATTCAGGGGAAAAAGATTATCAAGGAGAGAGGAGAATAAAAGATCTGTGACGAAGAAGACAAGATTGACAATGCATTTATGTTTTCGAAGACTTTTATTATCTTAGGTTATTATTATTATTATTATTATTATTATTATATATTAGGATGTATCAAAAGTATTTTCGTTTCTTATAGATCATTACTCTAAAACCTATTTCATGTACGCATCTAATTACTATGACACCACTTTATTATTTAATGTTATTGTTTATTAAGATGTATAAAAAATGATTGATTCGTTTGCTACAGTTTTATTTAAAGCCAGGAAAATTTTTTTAGATTCTAAGTTGTTTTCTTTTTGGTGGTAGTCGTGGTGGTGGTAGGGCTAATAATGATTTAGTGATACAAGTCTTACTAATTAACCCTTATACAGGGGGAGAAGAGGTGTCTCAAAATGTTCTCAAAAACCTATAGTTTTTTATATGGACCGAACATGTGAGCAAAGACAAAGTTCTAGGGGCAATGATAACGAAAAGGTTAGTTATACGTAACATCAGAACGAAGCAGTAAAAATTTATCATGAAAGAGGGCTTGGAAATTATGATACTCACAGGACAGATTGAAAGTCCAGAGGAAAGTAACTGCACAATCTACCTGAT
>OZ038504.1:7158771-7161271 GCA_964036315.1 Acanthosepion esculentum
ATTCCCATAAGAGATTTTATTGCATTATATTTTGGATTTTTTTTGTTTACTAACTATATATATATATATATATATATATATATATATATGTTTTGAGCGATAAAAATGTTAAAAATTAGAATTTCAGAAACACTGGGTTGTATATTAATATTTTTGTTTTACTTTTTACAATTAATCTCATCAACTAGTTTCCACCAGCATGGCCATCATCAGGAGAAAATTTACATACATCCTGCTATACACGGTTACATACATCCATCCTTACATACATACATACATACATACACACACACATATATATATATATATATATATATATATATATATATATATATATATATATATATATGTGTGTGTGTGTGTGTGTGTGTGTAAAGGAAAAAAGACAATAGACTGTAGTTTTAGCCGATGCGTTTCGTCCAGTGTAGACACACACACACACACACACACACACACATACTGCTACATATATATATATATATATATACTGCTACATATATATATATATATATATATATATATATATATATATATACTGCTACATATATATATATATATATATATATATATATAAAAATATATATATATACATACATACATATCATATCATATATATATACATCATTTTTATAGTTATTTTTCATGGGTATTCATATTTGAGTAGACATTCCCTTTATTAAACATTTAGATCCGACATGCCTTAGCCGACTCTGCCACGTAGAAGCTTTGGCGATCAAACAAGGTTCGGAACATTTCGCTTAAAGACTCTGTTGACCTTGTTTTATCGGCAAAACTTCCTCCTAGCAGAGTCGGCTAGGTGGCGTCAGATCTAACGACGGTTCGAATCCTGCGTGAGAGCGCATATTCTTCTTTAAAAAGATTTTCCGAATATTCAGGCCGGTAGACGAAACTAAATAAGTTCACAAGTGAACTATTTTAATAAATAAACGGCGCGTCTTCTGAAATATGAGTATTCACAAAAAAGTGATACAAATCTGTTGAATGAATAAATAAAACATCCATTACTTCTTTAGGGAATTATATATATATATATATATATATATATATATATATATATATATATATATATATATATATATATATATATATATATATATATGTATGTATAACTGTGTATTCATTGTTTTTTTCTCTAAGAACAAATAGACTCCACTTAATTTAAGATCACAAAGAACCCATTCACGGATCCAAATGAGAGCATAAAGGTTTCTCGGGCGGAAACTTTATCTCTAAATTTGATACTTTGCGTCAAATGAAACTTTTATAACGTGACTTCTGTGCTTTTCTCGTTTCGTTTTGTTTCGTCGTAATTTCTTGTTTGAAATTATATCGCATATAAAGGCATGTTTCACAGCAATGATCACATTTTCGGTTGATATATTTTGAACTTTACGACAATGTCCCCCGCCGCCGCCACCACCATGAGAGCATTTCAATTGCCTCCTCTTATCTCTAATTAAACTACCTATGAAACAACAAGCTGACTTGGCGTTGCAGTGTTATTTTTTTATAATTATTTCACCCACCAGAAAGGCGATAATGCCACTAAGACGCAAAGGGTCTATTCGAGCGAAAGAGAATATGGTGACTTTAATGAGGAAAAATTCAATAAAAAAAAACAAGATTCAGGAAGACAGATGATGATGATTGACGTTACATTAAAATTTTTGAAGAGAATAGATGGCTGGGAAACAATAAACTCGAAGCGAATTCCACAGGCGGGAAGTGCTAGGAAAGCAACTATTAGAACCGCCCCGCACTCTTTCCATGTCTACTGAACAGGAGTAGAGGTACATCCATTGTTCCCAGTTCAAGAAAATGGTTTACCGGTTCTCTTTCTTTCCTCTACCAGGGCCACAATTATTTGACTGTCTTAACTTTTTGGTGATCAGACTAACCACTGGCTGTGACTTTCCATTGTGAGGGGACTGGGTTTGCAATTTGCTCGCTGTTGCTTTCTACTGGTCGTTAGGAGCCCAAACTCTGATCAGCAGTCGTATAATATCGGGGTATTTGTAGTTCCGTGTCGCGCATGGTATACCAAACCGTGTCGAACGTTTTCAAGGTGTCGAAAGCAACATCATGAGCTTCACCATTCTTATTTGAAGCTTCATAGATTTTTTCCAGAATAATTGTTAATGCATCAACAGTTGACCTACAAAATCGAAAGCCGTATTGCTTGTCTGAAAGAAATCTCTGCGATGTGAGATGCTTAACTAATTAGCGTTTCTAGTAGTTCACGAAAAAAAAGTTAGAAGGTCGATACTTGGAAGGGTCGGAGCTCTTAAATACTGGAACAACAGATGATAATTTCTTTTATAGTAATCTACCTACGCACGCATGGACTCTCCCAGCTATATATAGGAGCAGGTACTGCCTTTTGGAGAGGGAAGTTTCCAGTAGTCAGCTCTGACACTCGGAACGAATATTCTTGCTGTAACACTCTCGTTTGTATATGTTTGTATTACTGTTTCTGTTA
>OZ038504.1:7166271-7181271 GCA_964036315.1 Acanthosepion esculentum
AAACAAGTTCTACGCGAATATTGAAAAAACTACGCGTAGAATCTACAAAAAACCTTTTTGCTATCGGTCGTCCGTAACAGAGGCGACGTAGGTAGTGAAATAAGAAAAAGGAAAAAAAGAAAAAAGAAAACATGTTCTACGCGAACATAAAAGAAAAAGAAAATTTTTTTTTGAGACACCAACTTTACAGTGGTAACAAAGACACAAATTCTACACAGGAAATTTTTTTCGTACTAAGGTTACAGAACAACAGGTAACAATGACCTGAAGTCTACAAAAAGAAAAATACATACATAATTACGGTAAATATAGAAGACTTTAAGGCAACCATATTGGAACTTATGAAAATGCAATTTGAGCAGCAACAAAAAAAACGAACAGAAGCATCTTGAACTACAAGAATTACTACTACGGGCAGTAACAAATAAAGGGCAAAATTCCGAAAATGAAACGGCATTCTCGCAAAATGCTATATGGAGCTCTATCGAAGACTTCACTTATGCACCGGACGAAGACAAGACGAACAAATTATTCTACTTCAAAAAATCAAATGAAATATCAGAAGAATCTACCACCCAGTCCATGCTATTGCTGTGGGACTTTGCATTGGTACAAAGATTGTCCATACCGCTTTAAGACTTGTCTGTCGTGCAATAAAGTGGGACATAAAAGTTCGCATTGTTGGACTCGGAAAGAAAGCAGAAGCCGAGTAAGAGTCACTAGAACTGACCAAGCAGACGAGACAAATATACGAAAATACGTACAAGTACAAATGTTAAACAAAAAAGTCAGACTACAATTAGATTCCGGGTCAGATTTAACTATTATTAACTTACAGACGTGGAGGAAATTAAACAAACCGACCATGTTGAGAACCGATAAAATAGCTAGGTCTGTAACTGGAAGAAAAATAAAATTTGAGGGAGAAGTTATTACAAATGTGACATGCAACGGAATGACCATAAAATTAAAAATGTATGTGCTAAGAAATACAGAAAATTTATTTGGAACTGACTGGATGCAGAAATTTGACCTCTGGGATTTACCGATAAGTACATTCTGTCAAAAAGTGAAAAGTTTATCGACCGAGGCAGATAAATTAAAGGAGAAATTAAAAGAAAGTTTCCTCGAAGTATTTTCAGCCGGCCTCAGGAGGTGTAAAAAAATGGCGGCAAAAATAGAAATAAAAGAAAATGTACAACCCATTTTCAAGAAGAAAAGGAATGTACCTTTTGCAGCACTAGAAAAAATAAACCAAGAGTTGGATAGACTCGTGAAAACCGGTATATTGACAAAGGTGGAATATAGTCAATGGGCCGCACCTACGGTTTACGTAAAAAAGAAATCGGCTGAGATACAAGTATGCTCTGATTTCTCAACGGGATTGAATGCAGCGATTAAGGATTATCACTATCCTCTCCGTAGTCCAGAGAAAGTTTTCACAAAATTGAACGGAGGAAAATTTTTCTCAAAAATAAACTTGAGCGAAGCATACCTACAAGTACCAGTAGACGAGGAAAGCTTGAGGTTGTTGTGCATAAACACACATAAAGTATTATATAAGTTCCAAAGATTACCATTCGGGATCAAGGTCGCGCCGGCAATATTTCAGCAAATAATGGATACTATGCTAGGCGGACTGGATTTCACGATCGCATACCTGGATGACATACTGGTAAATAGCAAAAGTATTAAACAACACTGGGAACACGTTCAAGAGGTTTTCAGGAGAATACAAAACTACAGGTTTAAGGTAAAAAAAAAAAGTGACTTCTTAATGAAAGAAATAAAATATCTGGGCCATATTATTGACGAAGAAGGAAGACGACCAGACCCAGAAAGAGCCACAGCAATAAAAAAAAAAATGCCGGCTCCAAAAAATTTAGCAGAATTACAAAGCTTCTTGGGCTTAGTAAATTATTACCAAGAGTTTATTCCTAACATGCACAAATTACGCGCACCCCGAAACGAACAGTTGAAGAAGGAAAAAGTTTGGGAATGGACAGATGAATGTCAGAAAACGTTCGACAAAATCATTAAGACGCTAACAGCAGATTTATTTTTAGCGCATTATGACCCAATATTTGAAATAATAGTCGCAAGTGACGCGAGTGCCTATGGTGTTGGGGCATGTATACTTCATAAAATGCCGGATGGGACACTAAAACCCATCGCGCATGCTTCATGAACATTGCTACCAGCCGAACAAAATTACTCGCAAATCGAAAAAGAAACGCTGGGGATTATGTTTGCGGTTACCAGATTTCACAGATACATTTACGGTAGATTTTTCACCTTGCAGACGCACCACAAGCCGTTATTGACAATATTTGGATCAAAGAAAGGTTTACCTGTCTACACTGCGAATAGATTGCTACGATGGGGTACAATTTTATTGAACTACAATTTTAAATTGGAGTATCTTCCATCAAACAAAATCGGGCATGCAAATGGTCTTTCGAGACTAATAACAAAGAAAACGGAGCCATTAGAAGATTCCGTAATTGCAGCTCTACGACATGAGGAAGACATTAGAACATGATTATGTAGTACAATTCGAAACCTCCCCATCACACTACAGGAAATAAGAAATGAAGCAGTGAATGATGAATTTATTAAGGAAACGAAAATAAAAATTGCAGAAAAAAATAAGAATATATCAGACAGTTTTTCATTATGTGAGAATTTTCTACTGTATAATGAAAGGGTAGTAATCCCGAAAACGCTACAAAGACGAATCCTCAAGGATTTCCACATGGGCCATCTTTAATGCGAAGTTACGTATATTGGCAAATATGGCCTGAGGCAGATCGGCCGTGGTCGAGAATACATGTAGATTTCGCAGGTCCATTAGATGGTTTCTACTATTTGATTGTAGTAGACAGTTACAGCAAATGGCCAGGAGTATTTCGTTGTAGAAAACCTACTTCTGAGACTGCCATAAATTGCCTTCACGAGCTGTTTGCTCGTTTCGGATTTGGTTGATTGTCTAGTCACCGACAATGGGACACAATTCACATCTGCGGATTTTCAAGAATTTTGTGAAACTTTTCAACTTAAACACATCAAATCCCCGCCATATCACCCAAGATCAAACGGGCAAACGGAGAGATTTGTAGATACGCTAAAAAGAGCATTAAGAAAAGCTTATGACGTGCCAACAGAAAAGGCGTTACAACAATTCTTACAAGTATATCGAATTACACCAAACAGTACTACGCCATCGGCATTATCACCCGCGGAAGTGAGGTTCGCGCGAAAAATTAGATCGGTATTCGACAAATTACTATCAATACAAACAAAACAATCAACAATGTCGTACATACCAAAAAGAAAATTTAACCGAGGAGAGAAAGTTCTTTTCAAAATGTACAAAAACAATACATCCTACTGGGAGCAAGGTAAAATAGAGAAACGGATCGCGAACATGATTTACATAATTCAGGGTCCCAAGTTCTCGCATAAAAAGCATTTAAATCAAATAAGAAAGAGACTGTTAGAGGATTCTAACGGTCCACCTCAGGAAGAGGAAGACGTGATGGACACGATATTCGACACCTACGATATGCAAACAATATCAGAACCGCGAAAATCGACCAGGAAAAGAAGATTTACAGAGCCTTTGATGATAAATCCAAAGAGGAAAAAAATATTAAAGACCCCTGCGGGGCAGAAGCTTTGGGAGGGGGGTGTTATGTGATCCTACCTGTAACGATAATGAACTCTTCCTTACACTATAAAGACTGCGCCTCTCAAGAGAGACAATAGTAGTTCACTCTAAACCAGACTGACAGTCATACTAACACCTTCAAATTCTTGTATTATTATTCTGTTTAATATGTCTTTGTTATTCCTACTCTTGTGTTCGTGTTGTTCTTCTTTGGTCTTAACCTTGGAGAATAACAGTGGTGCGAGGATATTGGACCATAACAATATGTATATATTGATTACTAATATTATCAATATCTATCTATCTCTCTCTCCTCTCTCTCTCTCTCTCTCTCTCTCTCTCTCTCTCTCTCTCTCTCTCTATATATATATATATATATATATATATATATATATATATATATAATTATTTATTCGATAATTATAACATAAAAATGTTATAAAATCACTAAAAAAATAGCCATTTTGTTTTCACAAATTCTGGTGTCTTATCAAGTGATGGTGTTGAATGTAGAATAAAGGATTTTAAAAAGTTCATATTCATTCAAACACGCCTCGCTAGCTAAAAGACTGTTACATAAGCCTGAATGACCAATCAAAATACAAGTATACGAGAATTCAAAAAACTTGACAACGAACTATGGTTATAATAATTATTTAATGCTTTAATGCTGGGGTTAGACTAAAATAGAATTTATTCTAATTTGAAATTCAAAATTCAAAATTTATTTTGTTTTTATTGAAATTAAGTTGAAATAAGCATTAAGATCAAATGTTGCAAATGATAAGATAGATACATTTGAATCGTAAACAGAGGCAGGGGAGGATGACATCTTGCAAAAGACAATACATCCACAATCAGATTATAATACATAAACACGCACACGCATTTAGCTATATACACACACGTAAAAAGGCAACGAGACAGGAAATATCCTCGCGATCCTTAAAATATATATATATATATATATATATATATATATATATATATATATATATATATTGATAAGTCAAATAAACCACGAAAACAATAAACCAAAACTTCAAATTCTCGAAGCCTTGTATATCATAATCAACGGACCAACAAAATTTATTACGAATACAGCGAGTACATCTAACATTGATCGTCATTTTACATTTTAACTAATTTCCGGTTATGTCTATATTATTCAATGAAACATGTTTGAATGAAGATATACTGACTATAAAGGCTTTTTTTTTTTTTAAAAAACTCTAACTAACATATAATTAAATTTCTTGAACCGTTTAAACATTCAAACTTATATAAAAAATTCTGGTATTTAAAAAATCCCAAAGTAACAGGAAAAAACAACGTCCATTCAAAAGAAAACTAATGACACCTTATCACAATTTCTTTATCCCTCTCTCTCTCTTTGTGCCTTTTTGACCTATCCCCCTCCCACAAATTCCGTTGACAGATTTGGGGTCGGTGCCTGGTTTTCGTCAAAAGAATTTAAGGCGGGGGGAGTCGAAATTTTGCGTCTAGCTCAATCATATCTCTCTACCCCCTTCACCTTGCCTCGTGGTCAGTTTTTTTGAATCACCATATACTTGCGTTTTGATTGGTTATTCTGACTTATGTTACAGCGTTTACCCCTAGCGAAGGACCGTTGATGAATTTGGAACTTTTTAAAACCATTTATTCTACATTCAGCATCATCACTTGACAAGACACTGGTAGAGTTGAAACAAAATGGCTATTTTTGTAGTGATTTTATAACATTTTATGTTATAATATTTAAATAAATGATTATATATATATATATATATATATATATATATATATATATATATATATATATGAATAAAGACAAAAGGAAAACTTATCTTAGCCGACGCGTTTCGCCCTCTGAGGGACTTTATCAAGATAAATGTGCCTTGATAAAGTCCCTCAGAGGGTGAAACGCGTCGGTTAAGATAAGTTTTCCTTTTGTTTGCTTTTTTATTCTTTTATAGACACACATACACACACACACACACACACATATATATATATATATATATATATATATATATATATATATATATATATATATATATATATATAATATGTTTCATGCTTCTGGCGTAGAACTATATTCAGACGCATTGTCAAGCTGGGTCCTGGGAGGCGTCAGCTCCCCTGTAAATAATTCGCACTCCCTCACCGTTGAAAAGTATGTGAACTAATTTTAGTGTGCAAATTCTTACTCGCACCCCACACCGCAACTTAAAGACCGGCCTCTCCTACTTAAAACACTCTGGCGAAGGGCTTGACTATATTTAGCAAGCGAAACACACATGATATTGCTAGCAATTGTTTTTTTTTCTCCTTGTTCGCTTCGCTACCATAGACCTTCTCTCGACTAGTCTAAGCACAATAAAAATCTGTATTTGAGCGTCAACGATAGAACGATCTTGAAATAACAGGTTGTCTCGCAGACCATTGCTGGTTCTCAACTCGCTTCCCACTAGCTGCTCTACCAATGAATTTGAACCTGTGCTATACTCGTCGAAGTCCAACAGCTATGCATCCGGATGAGTCAGAAGGAATTTTCTTTTTAGTAAACCAATTGCTGATTTATGTGCCATCCTAACTCGCTGTTCTTAAACAGGTGATGCAAAATGGGTGACTTAGAACAATGTTCGACGCATAAAAATACTGTGGATTGACAAGGATAAATCTCCACAACCGACACCGAAAGCCTGGCTCCATTAAAGAAAGACAATGCTGTGCATATAGTAGGAGTGGTGGGCTTTTATTCGTTTAGAATTCTTAAAATGAAATGAAACACTTGAATACATATTTATACATCCAGCAGCTGCAACATGTCCATAAAGGTTTGGCCGACAGGCACCCTTCACTCGTCAGTAGGAAAATGTTCTCCTTCTCCATGATAACGCAAGGTCACTGTTGTAGCATACCTACGGACGATAACTGGTATGTCCCCTTTCACATAAATGCAGTAGTAAATACTGTATGTTAGTCTGCAGTGGGAGATTCGTCTGCAGGTGTGCTGGTCTTATACGGGGTCTACAAGGAGATACCCCACATTAGATTCGGCCTTGTGCCACATCTGACCGCGTGGGGCAGTTGGTAAATATCCTGCAATTGGATATTCGTCTCCAGCTGTGCTAGTCAAACTCTGTGCCTCCGAGTAGAGAGGATCCCCAGACGAGGCTATGTCGAACGGGAAAAACTACCCGACTCCATTTTATATCGTTTTTTATTGTGCGTAGTGTCACCACAAATGTATCCACACGTTTCCGGTGTCTGTCTTTTAATTTCAATGTAGGTCAGCGATTCGGTAGCAAAATTATGCATCGAAAAATAATTCATATTTATCTGTATCTCACTCATTTAAACCGTTATTTAATTCCTCTCTTTAAAACTTCTGTCTGTTAAATTTTAATCCCCACCTTCACCTTTAGCCCTTCCTGTTCTTCTTTCTTCTCTTAACCCTCTCTCTAAAGCTTTCATACATCTCACTTTCACACTTGTTTCCCACTCCCACACATACACTGTCACTAAAATTTTGCTTTTTATACCAGGAGTTATATTTTCCGATTTCTTTTTGAATCTGTAGGTCTGATGAATTGGATCGTGATTACGATTCCAATGTAATAAATTATAACCATGGAATATTAGTGTTCGAGCCTTTTATATTATATTCTTACTCTGTCCTGGACATTGAGATCTACCTGGATTCTATTCTCTTGGAAATTTATTTATATAGATTTATATATATATATATATATATATATATATATATATATATATATATATATATATATATATATGTTGACCACTAATATTATCAATATATATATATATATATATATATATATATATATAAAAGATTTTAACGTTTATTCTATGATATATATATATATATATATATATATATATATATATATATATATATATATGTTGACCACTAATATTATCAATATATATATATATATATATATATATATATATATATATATATATATATATATAAAGATTTTAACGTTTATTCTATGATATATATATATATATATATATATATATATATATATATATATATATATAAGATTTTAACGTTTATTCTATGATATATTCTATATATATATATATATATATATATATATATATACAAATTTTAACGTTTATTCTAACTGAATTTTGGCCTTTCAATAAAAACAAAAGAAATAACAAAAGAAGTTTTTTGAATTCTCATATACTTGTATTTTGATTGGTCATTGCAGCTTATGTAACGGCTTTTTAGCTAGCGAGGCGTGTTTGGATGAATATGAACTTTTAAAAACCCTTTATTCTACATTCAACACCATCACTTGATAAGACACCAGAAGTGTTGAAACAAAATGGCTATTTTTGTACTGATTTTATAACATATTTATGTTATAATTTTCGAATAAATAATTATATATATATATATATATATATATATATATATATATATATATTGCAGATGTTATACGTGTATTTTTGGGTCTAAACCTATTTCTTTAAGGTAGGACATCATGTTGACAGTTTCAGTAGTTTCAAATAGTTTTCTCATGTTGCTTTTCCTTTTCCTTTTTCTTTTTAATCGGTACCACCCCAAGCAAGGCAGCACAGCCACCAACAAGCAAGTCTTTACAGGGTGTGGAGGAATAAGGAACAGACACAGTCGTCATGAGTAGAAAGAGAAAAGAGCAATCAGGTGGACAGTTGATAGCAATTGACATTGCATTTAAATTCTTGTAGATTAAAGTGAACTGGAAAGCATAGAGTCAGGAAGAAGTTCCACAAGCGAGAAGTGTGGGATAAGAAACTGTTTGTATAGAAGTAACGGCTACATGTAGCTGCCTGAAATGTAAATTGATGACTCCAGGATAGTACTGTACTTAAATTCATAGATTCTACTTACCATAGCAAAGAGCTCATCAGAACAATTACCATGAAAGTATTTATAAAAATAGTACTGGGAGGCAACCTGACTGCGTTGGGCAAGTGGCTGAAACTTATCTTAGCCGACGAAACGCGTCATCTATGATAAGTTTTCGTTTTGTCTTTATTCATATTGTCCTTTTACAGATCTAACCTGTCTGAAATTTAACGTCATGTTGACGAGTCGTCGATTAACAAAACTTCTCCGTAAGATGCCTAACTTCTTGTCGCCCCGAGTTGCTCTTGAGAGTTTTGTATTTAAAACGGTGGGCTCCAAGGATTTTTGAACTAATTTTCCGGGAATTTATTTTTTAGGCATGTGAAGAATTTATCAACCAATCATGTTTAGTTTTACAAAATGTAGTTATTTTTTAAACATTGTCTGACCTCGACTTTGTTTGAGTTCCATTTTGCAGAGATATGATCAAAAGGAATTTGCGAATATAAACGGTTATCTGTCGTTAGGTTTTGGGCACAAATATTTGTCCATCTATCACAAAGGAATAGAATTCATCCTGTAGCTATATATGCAGCCAGTGCAGCGTTGACACGTCATCACTGGTCGGAGTGATGTCTAGACAGAAGTCAACGATCAAAGCGGATGGTGCTCCCGATGGAATCACCGGGCGCGTTTCCGTGACCGAGTCGAGCCTTTAAGTTGGAATGACATCGGTTTTAGTTTGTCCTGGAGAGGGACGGGTGCCGCCAGGTGTGCTTGCCGAAGACACGTAAAACCGTAAAAGAAAATAAACCTAGTTTCAATTTCAGTTGTGTTGATATGCCGTAAAAGAAAATAAACCTAGTTTCAATTTCAGTTGGATTCGTTATATTCACTTACGCGCAAATACCCTTGGGAAAGGCATGAATCCACTTCTTCTCGCCCCTATCTATGGGTTAATTAGTAAAACTTGTATCACTAAATCATTATTATCCAAAAACGAAACCTTACAATCTCGAAATAAATTTGATAAGGCGTAGAAAACGAATCAATTCATCAATCGAAATTTGTACTGTGCCGAAACGGGACAAGGTCCTTCATTCTTCCGAGAGAAATCCAAATTCGTTTTGAACGAGATCTTTTTAATTTTTAGACATCTTCACATCAAACGTTCACATTTCCGGGTGCATTTACTGAACACTCCAATCATTTACTTTTCTTCATTTTTGCAAAATTATTTTTTGGCAGCCATTTCACCAAAATGAATAAAAATAAAACATCATTTTGGATTTTTTTTTTTAGTCCGACGTTTAGAATGTATGACGTTGAACGCCATTTTAAGTTTCGCTACACGCGTCAATGTAAGAAACAAAAAACAAAAAACAACAAAAAAATCACATAGCCTCGTTTTGGGTGGCGCAGGGTTATCGAGATTATCTGGTTGACAATTGTGACTGAATATTGATTTTGATTCTTGCTGGGTGCACCACACTAACGGCCTTTTCCCAAAATTAAGTTAAACATATTAAATAACAAAACAACCTTGTTTGTTTTTGATTTTATCAACTTCACAGTATAGTAGGGTCAGTTGTGCACTGACGCAATTCACTCCGCCAGAAATTTGGAAACGGCATGTTGTACTGCTTGGCATTCATACTGGAAGCTCCAATACGAATATTTCAGAATGTATGACAATCAATCCGTGGACAGTGCAGAGGATTCGGGAAAAGTTGAATGATATATTCTGTTAACATCATAGTGTTTGGAGTGATCATTAGTGATACCTCCATTTATCTACCCACAGGTCCTCAGGCTCACCACGGAGGCCTACATCAAGTACCTTGAGGAGGTATTACTGCCCTGGGTCAAGATGGTGGCTGTTGGAAGACCCAGTGTCTGGCAACAGGGCTCTGCACCGTTCCACAAAAGCAGGAGTACCCAGTCATGGCTGTCATACAATTTCTTCAACCGCATCACCCCTTACATCTGGTTACCTAACTCCCCAATCTGTACCCCCTTGATTATTATGTGTGAAGCCCAGTTGAGCGAGAGACCAACAAAACTCTTTGTAATACCAAAGATCGTCTGAAGGCAAGGATTATGGCAATATTAACCAACTTAAAGAAGGAGACCCTCCAGAAGAGTTGAAGGAGATTCCGAAGTCGTCTGGAGGCCGTGGTTGAAGCCAGTAGCGATTTTATCAAATAATTGTATTCATTCGTATTTCAAGATATCATTGTGTAACTTTGGTAAATATATCTATTAAAATGAGATATTTTCATTTTTGTGTCAGACGACAATTTATCCTCCACACCCTTGTATATATAGGATTAATAGAAATATAAAATTTGTCACTTAGCCGATTAAAGTTGTTTTCAGCATTTTCACTCTAGAGTTCAACAAACGATCCGTCCACTCGTCAGGAGATACCATGAATCTGACTTTTTGTTTCCTTGATGTTTTTTTTTTTATTATTGTATTTTGTATTGTGTTTAAAATAATTTATGGACTTTTCATTGTTGATTTTTTTTCTCTTTTTCTTTCATTGTGTGTGTATATATGTGTTGGAGTTTTTGGGTACCCTGGTGTACTACTGAGCCAGCCAAAATGAGCTGACTCATTTTATAGTTCACCAATAGAAGTGTTTACCAATCAGAAGGCTCAAAATATTCAGTTTAACGTGTATAAAGGCGGCCATGTTTTTTCCGGAATATTCACTGCCAGCCTTTAATATCGAAGACCGTAGAATTACGGAATAGCTGCTGGCGGTATTGGCGATATAGTCAGATTCAGTAGAGTGTCTGACTCGTGAGTGTTAATCTTTAACGTTGTTTCATTGAACAGATTACGTACTGCACTGGATTCTATATTCATCGACTATGGTGAACAATGTCAACAGTATGTATGTGCGCAGTGTATGCGTGAGGGAAAGAATGTTTAGTTAGAGGGATACATCCGTCATTACAGTTAGTTCCCCAAAACATGTCCTCTCAACATCATGGCTCTCCACAACTTCAATATTTCGAATATCAAGTAGAGGACTGCCAACTTTGAAACCTCTTTTCGTTCACGGCGTCAGGTGGGTTTTCTCGCAGGATTTTAAGCCGACGACGAGACTTAACAGGATTTATTATCAGCTGACGTCATCATAATAACATGTGGTACGCAGATGAGAAAAGGCCTGTGAAATCTATGATATACATGGATTGCTTTCGTTTTTACTATATAAATATATTAAAAATCATGGATAAAGGGATTGTCAGGGGTCAGGAATTAATACGAGCTTTGTTAACAGCCCCAGTCTGTCAGTTATGTGCCAAGCGTGATACACGACGAGGCAGATTTTTTCCCGCATTAGGTTGCCATTTCTTTCTATTGTAGACCAGTTGCCATCCAAGGCTATAGTTGCGATCAAAATTTGCATTTAAACTTTTGAAGATTGTAAGGCTGTTTCCTTACTATCGTTCTCAGTGCATGGTCAGCCATGAATTTACACAAGCACGCCAGATATTTTAATTGTTGTTTCCGTGTACCTTCAGGAGGTGAGTGGTCATGGCACTCCACGTTTTCCTATCCCTTGTAGCACAAAGAAATATTTGTATTTTTACAATCCTTCCTGTTCTGCCATCAATTTACACAAATTCCTTAGGTATGCTACTCGTTGTTTCCGTGTCCATTCAAGAGGTGAGTGATCATGGTTCTCCACGACTTCCTATCCCTTGCAGCACAAAGAAATATTTGTATTTTTACAATCCTTGCCAGTCCCTGTCCTGCCATCAATTTACACACATTCCTTAGGTATGTTACCCGTTTTTTCCGTGTACTTTCAAGAGGTAGGTGATCATGGCACTCCACAACTTCCTATCCCTAGTAACACTAAGAAATGTTTGACTTTTTATTTATTCTTCCCAGTATCTGTTCTGCCATCAATTTACACAAATTCGTTAGGTATATTACTCGTTGTTTCCGTGTCCCTTCAAGTGGTGAGTGATCATGGCACTCCACGACTTCCTATCCCTTGTAGCATGAAGAATTATTTGTATTTTTACAATCCTTCCGAGCCCCTGTTCTGCCATCAATTTACAAAAGTTCATTAGGTATGTTACTCGTTGTTTCCATGTCCATTCAAGAAGTGAGTGATCACGGCACTCCACGACTTCCTATCCCTAGTATCTCTAAGGAATGTCTGACTTTCTACTATTCTTCCTAGTATCTGTTCTGCCATCAATCTACACAAATTCGTTAGGTATACTACTCGTTGTTTCCGTCTCTATTCAAGAGGTGAGTGATCATGGCACTCCACAACTTCCCATCCCTTGTATCCCTAAGAAATAATTGGCATTTTACTGTCCTTCCCATTCCCTGTTATGACATCGATTTACGTAAGTTTGTCAGGTAGCTTGCTCGATGTTTCCTTCCTTCTTTCTCTCTTGCCTTTCAATATGTCATGTGATTGCCAAAATCTCCAACGCCTCTTTCTCGTGATATGTCCCCAGAAATGACAGACATCTCTTTCTGATTCTAAAGACCCTTTTTGACACCATGTTGCTCACGCGTTCGTCTATGGAACCGCGTCTTTGTTGCTTCCTCTTCATCTGTGAGGAAACTGGCAAATTCGCCAAACCTTCTTTCCTCATAATTTCAACAGTGTCATTCTGATTCTAACTACAAGAGATCTCTTTGTTTCCATTAAATCACATTTTTTAAAATCATTTCACCCCACGCAAGGTGGTAGAGCCACTAAGACACAAAGGGTTACTGAGTATGAAGAAATAAGAAAAAAGCGAAACATCATTAAGGAGCGAATAGAAGAGCAATCTGAAAGACAGTCGATAACGATTGACATTATGTTTAAATTCTTGACGATCAAAAGTTGGCTGGGAAGCATGGATTCGGAAGAGAGTTCCACAAGCGAGAAGTGCGAGAAAAGAAACTATTAGCAAATAACTTACGGTTATATCGAGCCAATTCAACTTCAAATTGATGAGACCTTACTGCCAATCTAGTACTGCGCTTAAATTCATATAGTCTATTTATTATAACGAAGAGCTCATCTAAACAATTGTCATGAAATGATTTCTAGAAAAGGCAGAGGAAAACTACATTACGGCGGTGGGGAAAGTGACTGAAGCCGAGATGCCAGGTCCGGACCAATAATATTGCTGTTTCTTCTTTAGATGTTATCAAGGATCTCAAAATATATAGCAGGATATATAGCACTGGACCATATGTGGCAGCAATGTTGAAAGAATGGACAAATGGTAGACTTATTATTGTGTAAGATCGATTCAGGAGAGCAAAATTGTCTGACACGACACAATGAACCGATTTTCTTAGCAGCTGATCTAGCGATGGATTCAATATTGTCTCCCAACTTCATGTCAGCGAGAGAATGTTAGTCTGAGAAGGCGCAACGTGTCACTCTCCTGTTGATGGAAGCAGAAAGGGGTTTCTCAGATGATTAAAAGGCGATAAAAGTAACATGCCATTCCTTGCTCCGTTTAGCAACAGACTGCAGGTCATTTTTAAATCGGTTTCAAATTTGAGCTTATCTAATTGATCAGACATTATCGAGACAGGAGTAGATGGTTATGTCCAGGGCCGGCACAAGGGTTTCGCCATATCCCACCAGTGAGAGAGTGGTTGGAGGGGAAAAAATTCACCCAGTAGATAGATAGATAGATAGATAGATAGATAGATAGATATGACGAGACAGATTTTCAACAGACTTAGATAGATAGATATGAACAGACTGAGCAAGATATGAAGTGATATAGATAGATAGATAGATAGATAGATAGTGTTGTGGATTCCGGGATGAAATCCGGTATCAAATAATAACAAACGCCACGAATGAATATAGGAAATAAATGTATTAACGTAATAATACAAACTGGTAATACAGGTTAGTAGTTCCAGGAATGCGGGGTTAGTTGACAAATATATATATAAAGTTTTTGGTATTGACGTATTGCTGTATGACTTCTTACTGAGTCTAAGTGCTCGTGACTGTGACTCTTGCCGCTACGTTATTCTACCGACAGACTCAACGTTCCCCTACTACTCTTTGACTTAACGTACTGACGACTGTCCGACTTGACTCTACGTTCTATTACTCATTCGGTTATTCAATGGTAGTAGTATATGTATACCTTGGGTAAGTCCATTTGTGTAAAAAGGGGAGACCCATCAATAGATAGATAGATAGATAGATATGAACAGACTGAGAAAGATATGAAGTGACATAGATAGATAGATAGATAGATAGATAGATAGATAGATAGATAGATATGAACAGACTGAGAAAGTATGAAGTGACATAGATAGATAGATAGATAGATAGATAGATAGATAGATAGATAGATAGATATGAAGTGACATAGATAGATAGATAGATAGATAGATAGATAGATAGATAGATAGATATTGATATGAAGAGATATAACCCACAAAGGGT
>OZ038504.1:7186271-7208771 GCA_964036315.1 Acanthosepion esculentum
TGTGTGTGTGTGTGTGTGTGTGGCCTGACGATTGCATTTAAGAATGAAGAAAACTGTCACCTCTGGGTTTTGACTTCAATGTCCACTTTTATTTTTACATACGCTCTGTCCGTGGCTTTGAGCACTTTCGCCTATAAATATAACATACTTTAAAACTATATTTTTATGTATCCGTGAAATCTTACATGTAAATATATATGTGCTTATATAGGTGTGTTTATGTGGCGAAATGCGGTATGTGTTACTCTAAAAGACACAGTACTTTCCACTTCTTATCCCGGGGGACACTCACTGTGTTTGCCGGCGGGCTAGTTGAGATCAGAACAGCTGTGATATGATCTCTCCCTGACGAGATGACACACCTCCAGAGTTCACAGCTCGGGCCCACAAAGACGTCTCCTCCCCAGTCCCCTAATTTTCTCCCTCACTCGAAGTCTGAAGCTCTTACATTCCATTTTTTTTTTTACTACGCAAACACCCAGCCATTCGTTTTTCTCTTCCATACTAGTTGTCGATTTTCTAAGCGCAGCTTCAACGTGGCCCAAGGTTGAAATTATGGGGTTCCCAGTGAGGATCGAACGCACTAGTCAGTTGTTAGTGATCTAACGAGAAAGACAATGTACCTGAAGACGATCAAATTTCAAATCTAAATTGTTTTTTCGTTAAACATTTGTTAGGAAAGAACGTTTTGTTTAAATACACAACGTTTTTTTTTTTTAAGCGTGTCACCCCAAGCAAGGCTGGAGGTCACTAGCACGCAAGGGGTTATAGAAGGGTTGGAGGAAGAGCAGATAGGAGTGGTAAAGGAGAGGATGTGGAGAAAGAGAAAGACAGTGGATCAATCAAGGCAAGGGGGTTACAGAAGATTTGGAGCGAGAGCAGATAGGAATGAAAGGTGAAAGGATGTGGAGAAGGGAAGTGGATAGATCAAGGCAACTCGAGATGTCGATTGACGTTACACTTAAATAGTTGGTGATTGTATTTGTCAGGGAAACAAGAATAGGGAAGGGAGTTCCACAAGCGAGATGTGCGAGACATGAAGCTATTGGAGTAGAAGAGACGTCTACATCTAACAGTTTCAACGGTGAAGGGGTGGGAACGGGATGCCAGCCTCGTAGGACGTTTAAATTCATGAGGCCTAGGGACCAGCGAAAGCAGCTCCTCGGAGAAATTACCGTGAAAGTATTTGTACGTGTCATTAAAAATAACTTCTAAGAGCCACATTCTTTTCCTTTATACGCAGAGATTAACTCTACCTTGAGAGGCTCTAGAGCCTTTATTGAATGGATTATATAGTATTAAGAAAATGTTTACGAAATGTGCTTTTTGGCAGGCGCCCATCTGTTCCAGACAATTCAAAACTTATCAAAGAATTATTATGTTTACTAATTCGATACAAGTCCCTCCCCTGAAGGTAAGATGATATAATTTCAAATCTAAATTATTTTTTTGCATTTAAAATATATTCAGTTCAAATACAGATTATTTGATGAAAATGATTTCAAAGGACAACACATTTTGACGTGCGCTATTCCTGTCACTCAATGGTTATTGTCAGAGAGAAAGGAAAATTAGCCAAGGGATAACCACTTCAGTTTTATTCAAGTTGTGTGTGTGTGTTTGTGTGTGTGTGTGTGTGCATGTGTGTGTGTGCGTGTGTGTGTGCGCGCGCGTGCGTGTGTGTGCGCCTGTGTGTGCGTGCGTGCGTGTGTGCGTGTCTGTGTGCGCGTGTGTGCCCGTGCGTGTGTGCGTGTGTGTGTGCGTATGCGAGTGTATGTTTGCTTGTGCGCGTGTACTTTTTAATCAAATGACAAACCTAAAAAAATTTTTCAAGAAAATGAGAAAAAAATATTTAAAAAAAAAAAATCTATTACATTATTTACATTATTCAGACTATTATCCTCATCTTCATTACCACATTCACAACGTTTCGGCGGTTGTACGCTCTGACCTTCTGGTGATTGGTATTTCGAATCGACCCCTTTATTTCCTCCACCGGAGGTGGGTAGATTTGTTTCTAGTTCCACGTGACATACCTCTTCCGGATGTCTCAGTTATTTCCTTTTAACTCAACTCTCCAAGTTTTTTTTTGTTCACCACTGCTGTAGCCTGGTATTGAACTCACAACTCTTTGGGTCTAGCCACACATGGCCAGGTGGATAAAGGCGTTGGTTAGATCCAGTGACTGCCCGGAAAGACCTCGAAGCGTTTGAAGTTAATCACAGAAACACCTGCATATTACTTTCAAGACGTCCAATTTATTTTTAAAAGTTAAAGCCCCCTACTTATTATCTTGTTCGCACTTTATTGAGATGAATAGATTATTAAGTTCTCTGTAAACAGTAATATCCCCCAAAGACACATGTTTTTCTTATTTTATTATACACAAACACACACACACGCATATATATATATATATATATATATATATATATATATATATATACACACATATATACACACACACACAGATATATATATATATATACACACACACACACACACACACACATACATATATATATATATATATATATATATATATATATATATATATATGTTTGTGTATTTAGGCAGCAATCCTTCTTTCATGCACATTTCATTAAAACCGACTGACAAGGTGCTTTTTTTTAGTTTTTTTATACAATTTCTCATGCGATATAATGGTTTTTTCTTTTCGGATGATAAATTATATAAAAACTGTCTGAATGTTCTTTTTATCCAAGCGCTTTCGGCTACACATCTAGCCATTTTCAAGGATTATATTTTAACTATTAGAATTAGAAATAATATTAACTTTGAACATGGACATAATATCTTGACCATGTTTTGAAACAAAAAAATGAAACATTTTATAAAACATACATATAACAAACTATTTCTAATTCTAACAGTTGAAATATAATCCTTGAAAATGGCTAAATGTATAGCCGAAAGCGGTCGGATAAAAAGAACATTCGGACAGTTTTTATATAATTTATCATCCGAAAAGAAAAACATTATTAGATCGCATGAGAAATTGTATAAAAAACTAAATAAAAGCACCTTGTCATTCGTTTTTAATGAAATGTGCATATATATATATATATATATGTGTGTGTGTGTGTGTGTGTGTGTATGTGCGAGAGCTCGCGTTTGTGTATGTGCGTGCTAGTGTTCCAATTTCCTTGATGAAGCTCTGTCAAATATAACTGAATTTTTTTTGTTTGGTGTGGGGCGGGTGTGTATGCGTGTGGGCGGTAACGTTCTTTCATCCAAAATTTTGATATTCTTTTTTCACTACTCCCAAATCGACATTTTACGATCGTTAAGCAAACAGAGCGGGTCGGGTAATAATAATAAAAAAAAGAAACAGGTCACCGCGTTTGCTGGGCACTCTTTCTTTATTTAGATTTGAGGTCGGAGAGTGACAACCTGGGAGTTGGGGTGAAATTAAGTTGAAATAAATGCTCGTCAAATAATAATAATAATAATAATAATAATAATAATAATATGTGCACTGGAAGATATGCAAGAAACACAAAATCGAAACCACTGAGAGATGGTATGACCCCCAACCAAGCACAGTTGCCCAAAATAACGATGTAACTATCCTCTGGGACATGCCAATTGAAACTAATAGGGAAATAAAAGCCAACAGACCTGATATTATCATAAAGGACAAGAAATACGGGAAGTGTATGCTTATTGATATAGCAGTTTCCATCTAAGAGAAACACCTTCATGAAAATTATCGAGAAATTGTCCAAATATAAGGACCTGGAGATCGAGATTAACAGGATGTGGGGAATGAAGACTGAGACTGTACCAGTAGTAATCCGAGCTCTGGGAGAAAAGGAATGGTAAATTTTACTAACAATGTCCCAGGTAACACCAACATACAAGTTGCTGAGAAAATTGCCCTACTAAGAAAAGTGCTGTCAGTCAAATGACAATTCTCCTATAGGGACTAAGGGCCATAGTTTGGACCCGGCCCTACAGGATAGAAAGCAAGAGAGATAACATGCACAAATAATAATAATAATAATAATAATAATAATAATAATAATAATAATAATAATAATAATCAAAGTCAACCGCCCAGACATTGTTATTAAAGACCACAAACAAAATAAGTGCCTCCTTATTGATATGGCAGTCCCTGCAGACTGCAATGTATCTTTGAAGATATTCGAAAAGCTGTCAAAATACAAGGACCTTGAAATAGAAATCTCAAAAATGTGACACATGGGAACATCAACAATCCCTGTTGTAGTTGGAGCCCTTGGACTGGTTGGAAAAGATTCCAGTAAACTAATTTGAAGGGATCCCTGGAAGTCCATGCCTCAAAGAGATACAAAAAATTGTTCTGACAAGTACAGCCCACACTTTACGAAGGGCTTTATCTTTGTAATTATTTTTTTTTTTTGTCAGTGGAAAGTGTCATGATGCCATTTCTAACCTTAGGTCCCTGGGCGGGACCCGGAAAGAAATGTGTAAACGCCAGATATCAAAGAAAATAAAAATAATAATAATATTCTCTGATAACTATCCCAAAACTATTGACGAATTTTTTATCAGGTTGCATGGTGTTAGCATCCACTGAATATAAAACACGGCATGATAGAGTGGGCCAATATCTGCACTGGAAAATATGCAACTTTTACGGGAAGGAAACTGCAAGAAACTGCAAGAAACTGGTATGAACATCACCCAGACCCGGTTACCGAGATAGGATCTGGAATAATTTCATGGGACTTTACAATTCACACAGACAGAACAATCAAAGCGAATCGCCTTGGCATCGGGATCAAAGACCCCAAGAACAGGATGTGCTTTTTTATAGACATGAAGGTTCATGCAGATTGTAATGTATCTTTGAAGATCTTCAAAATACTATCAAAATACAAGGATCTTGAAATGGGATTCTAAAAGTATTGTGGCACATGAGGTCATCAATAATTCCAGTTGCAGTTGGAGCACTCGGATTGATTGGAAAAGGTTCCGATAGACTCAATGAAGGAATTCCTAGTAGCCCATTCCTTAAAGAAATAAAAAAAGAACTTTATGTAAAATGATCAGTGGAAGATGTCATGAAGCTATTTCTGACCTTAGATCTCAGGTTGGGTCCCGGAAGGAAATTTGTATACAACAGAAATCAAAGGAAATAATAATAATAATAATCAGTCCTATTGTGGTCGTAGGGTTGCTGCCCAGGTGAGCACCTGACCAGTTCCATCCACATGTCTGAATTGAAAGCCGGAGAATTATTCATTCATGTGCAGCGTGACTTGGGCAAGTAGACCCAGGGTAGTCTTTCTCGCACTAGGTCAGACCATAGCCGATATCCGTCAGGATCAAGGCTCGCCTCCGTCACGGACACGCCCAGCAATGCAGTAACCACTGATATGGATATACTGATAGTCGTTAACTCCGATGTGTAGATGTAACCTGTAGATATAGTGATTTTCCAAGCGTAGCTTAGATGTGGCACAAGGCCGAAAGTATGGGGCACCCAGTGAGGATCGAACTCACTACTCAGTCGTGATTGTTCTAGCGAGACAAGCTTGCTAGCCATTACACCGCCTCGAGGTGCTCAACCTGTAGATTTAGATGAAACTCGCTGGAGTTACCATCTCACAGATGAACTCCTCACTTCTCTCAATCACTACGCAAAAAGTTGCTTACATAGTTCTGTGGAGGTGCAGAATTAATTTCAACTTCACCCACCGCGACGCGAATGAGTCCGAACTTTTATTGTCGATAATTCCAAAACGGTAGATGTTATCAAAATTTCTTTGTTATTTTCGAATTAAGCATGTACATTTACAGCTAAATGGAAATATTTATTATAAACTGAGCGCGGGGCTTGAACTCAAATTATCCTCGAGTTGAAATTATTTCTGTCACCCGTTTCCAATATGACAAATAAGTTTGTTTTTTTTTTTGTTACAGTGTAACCCGGATATAAGAGAGTTGTCGGAACCGGATAAGCAGTCTCTTATATCCGGGTTTATCTTATATCCGGGTTTGGTCTATTTTGTTTTTATTAACACAGGCTCTAATTTGGGACCAAAGAAAATCTCTCTTATATCCGCATTTCTCTTATATCCGGGTCTCTTATATCCGGGTTACACTGTATAAGTTAAATTGAAATATAGGCCTTTAACTCATACTCTACTTACTCTGTTATCCAGACACCTTGGGACTGGGGGTTGAAAAAATATGTTCGCATAAGCCATAATAACAGATAATTGAATGCGTAAATTATAGAAATAGAATTTTAAATAAAAACATTTTATGAAATACATTTGACATTTTTATAATCAAATAACGCCTTGTTTAGGATTTTATCCAGTTTAATTTTGATGTAAAAATGTCTCAGTTTTTCGTCTGTTTCCGATTGAGGTCCCGTTTTATCGAAGCTGGATTAAAATAGATATATATGTAAAAGAAAAACTACAAAAGCTCCTACAGTAGGGCGGTGAAGGAAAGCGAGAAGAAAGGACTAAACATCAACTACAAAAAGACAGAATGCATTGTTGTTAACAAAAGGATGAGCTAAAAAAAGCAAAGTACGAAAATTTAAATATCTGGGAAGTGTTCTACCAAAGGACGGGAGGTGTGACACTGAAATCTGAAGACGCATTGGGATGACCAAAGATGCCTTCCAAAACTAAGCAGTGTATTAAGAGACAGGAAAAATTTTTAGAGACAAAGAAAAGTGTACTGAACTTTCACGTGATATTTGCCCTCCTATATGGCAGTGAGTGCTGAACGATCTCCTCAAAGATAAAGGAGATATTTGAAATTTGGTTCTACAGAAGGATGCTGAGGATACCATGGACCGAACATGTGAGCATTGATGAGGTTTTAGAGACAATGGAAACAAAAAGGAAACTTATACTTAACACCAGGAAGAGACAGTTGAAATTTCTAGGGCACATAGTGAGGAAAGAGGGCTTGGGAAATCTGATACTCACGTGACAGATTGGAAGCAATAGATACAAAGGAAAACAAGATATAACATACTTAAGTGGATACAATAAGTTAAAACATATTTAACAAGGTTTAACATACTTAAATAGATATAACAAAGTATAACATATTTAACAAGATATAACAAACTTAGGTTAATTTGCGATGTAACACCCGCGCTCAGTTTGCATTAAAAATTTCCAGAATACTTACAATTATGCTTAATTCTACATGCTCCATTCGAATCTGGCTTGATAAATTTGATAAACTCTACCGTTTTGGAGTTATTGACAGTAAAAGTTCGGATTCATTCGCGTTGCGGGCAGCCATTACGGGCGTTGTTTGTATACATTCACTGCAGAATAGCTATAAGTTTAGGTATCATTGCGCAAACTGAGCGTGTCTACGTAAATAGTTCTCGTGCGTTGTAATTGAGACAAATTTAGAGAAGAAAAGATCAGTTCCGCGTTTAGCTTTCCGCAGTGAATGTATGCAAACAACACGAGTAATGGCTGCCGCCAACGACGCGATTGAATCCCAAACTTTCACTGTCGATAACTCCAAAACGGTAGATTTTATCAAATTTATCAAACCAGATTCGAATGAAGCATGTACAATTACGCATAAATGGAAGTATTCTGGAAATTTTTAATGCGAACTAAGCGCGGGCGTTATACTGCAAATTAACCCAAACTTAAATGGATATAACAAATTGAAACACACTTAAATGAAAACACATAAATGGATGTCGGAACAAGATTTAGGGGAAATAACAAAAAAACAAAATTTATTAAGTGCTACAAACGACAGGAAATAGTGGAGAGCTAAGATCGCCTACGCCCTGAAAGGACACGACACATGAAGAAGAATATATGTAAAGGCAGCTTCTGGTATCTCTCGAACATAATCATCGCTTCGGTGTTAGAAAATGGACATTTGGGTCCGTTGAAGTACAACATCGGTAATAATCTTATCATCTCCGACCCCGCCTTCAACGTTTCCTGGGGCGGTTAAAAGTTCAACTTTGTTACGTACAGGGAAAAGATAAGACAATCCATTTCTCATTCAAGCATGGTCCACGTGTGTCGTCCTCATCTGAGATTATCGTAAGCCATAATCTGTGATGTGACCAAACTCTGATGGATTTTGTTTAGCGGCATATCAACCTCTATGCGTTATTTAATGCCGAAATCTAAATATTTTGTAAATAATTTTATACTTTCAGAGTAAAAATATATTTAGATAAATAAAATTTTTCAAGTTTTCATAAAATTAAGTTGGGGGTAAAAGATCTAAAAAAAATATTTTTACCATGACTTTCGAAAGAAACGAACATTTCTAAAGTAATTTCATTCATTTGTGAATACGTTCTGAAGGTTTCGTTAAAAGCCGACAATTATTTGATTTTTGCAAGAATTTCCAAATCAATGAGTTTTTCAACTGAAAAACAACTAATGCTGAATATTACCCGACCGCTGATCTAAAAAAAAAACATGAACAAGATTTTCAACGTAAATTTAAAAAATGCTGCAAAGGAATAAAAATTTTAAAAACAATAATTAAAAAATAGCTTGGTCTTTCCTCTTAATAATAACAAAATCATTTTCACGATAAAATTTTGCTTTTATTAAGTATAGGGCCTTTTTTTCATGCTATGCGTTTTTGGGGCGAAAAATTAAACAAACTTTGTAGAGTTTGTAGACCATTTTTTTTACACTCGACTGGTAATGTATTTTTGATAATTTTTTATAAAAATGTTTTTATATTTTTTTTAACGTTGCGCTGATTGTCATTTTTCTATAAAAATGTATTCTTGGTCATTTTACTATAAAAATGTATTCTTGGTCATTTTACTATAAAAATGACCTACTGATTGTTTGTTTTTTTTTTTTGTCGGGGGGTGCTATTTTCAATTATCTAGGACCGTAACAGGTGCTACCACTCCAGGTCAAAGTGGACCTGGGAACAACAGCAAATAAAAGGTGGCCCCAGTCTCCTCAAAACATCTCGATCAGAGGCGTTGATGCCAGATGTAGTTTATCGTCATACCCAGGACGATGACCAAACTGTAATAATTCAAATGCACCTATGTTCTTTGTATAAAAACAACGTGGACATTGATAAGATTTAATTGAACTGATTTTAGCGGTGTTTTATTCAGTTGAGTAATGACTGATTGGTCGTAACTAGTTATGCGTGTCTACCAATCCCCAGTTGCAGACGCCTCCTCAGGCACATTTCTTTACGTTCAACACAGAGCCCACTTGTGGTTTATACAGCAACTTGGTTTCCTGTTTCGGATTGGGTTTCCGGTTCCTTCTACTCCAACTGTATACTTTTGACGTCTGCGACTAAATTTTATTTACTGTTTATTTACTTTTTTTCTCAGTAGGACCACCGGTTCAAACATCTCTTCGGTCTTTTAAACAGGAGTTGAGGTTTATACCATGTTTTCTGTTTAGGACAGTTCATTCTAGAGTCTTTTTCGTTCTCTTTCACTCCCAGCAGCCTCTTGCATCTTAGTGGCATTATCGCCTTGCTTGGGGTGAATTAGTTAAAAAAATATCGTGACCGAACCATGGTTAAAGTTTCTGGGAAATAACGCATTATCTGCCGTGGTCAGCAGTTTGAATAAGTTCAATATGCTCAAACCCTCGGTCACGATGACTTGAAACTTCGTGCTAGCATAACCATCAACGAACAACGCGTGGTATTGTTTTCAGGCACTTTTTAAAGGTAGCCCAAGACTGATAACATCAAAAGGTCACCTTCCTGAAAAGACGACTCTGATCAGATTCGAACCCCGATGGTGAGAGAATATTCTAAGCGCCCGGCCAGGAGATAGTTTCCTAAATTCTCAAAACGCTTGTCGGAGATGAAATATTAGAATATGTTTAGTTCGGAGTGTTGAAAAAACGTTTGGGTGTTTTTAATGTTTCCCTTCATCTTACGTCCGGTTCGGATAATCGAGAAAACACTGTAACTGGTTTGCAACAATGATGTTTAAATTATTCGTGAATTTCAGTCGTTCAAATCTTGACCGCCACTAAGGATTAAACATCAATTGTAAGAATACAGAATGTAAGCTTGTCATAAAGAAGAAACAGTAGGGAACAGGAATATGAAGCCAGTACCAAAATTTAAATATCTAGCAAGTGTTTTTAAAACAGGACGAAATATGCGACAGCGAAATCCGAAGGTGAAAAGGAATAGCGAAAGATGCCTTTCACAAGCTAAGCAAGGTAAAACGTATCTTGAAACATAGAAATACAGTTAGAAACAAAGAAAAGGTACGGAAGGGTTACGTAATATCTGTCCTCCAATTAGACTCAATCGAGAGTGAACGGTTAAAACTGGGCAGCTTCTGCTCATATATATCTGGCAGCAGTGCTTCCTTTTCGTGTGGATTTGGCTATTGTCACGGCAGACGAAAGCACATGGAGCGATACAGGGAACCGACCATGTTTTCCTGCATCTTTAACGATAGACCGTGTGTATGAGTTCCACTTGAGGTCTGAGCTGAGTTTAAAACCCAATAGGCGCTCAAGACACGGAGCTTCCCTGAGGAATATATATATATATATATATATATATATATATATATATATATATATATATATATATATATATATATATATATATACGTATATAATTAAGTAATTCATCGAGTCTGAAACCTCAACAGAATGCAGAAAGCACTGGACGACCGTTTCGTCCTATATTTGGGACTCATCAGCAGTGCGCATACACTACCGAGAATTGAAACCCGGACATTTAGGTTATCAAGCGCACTGCTGATGAGTCCCAAATATAGGACGAAACGGCCGTCCAGTGCTTTTTGAATTCTGTTAAGGTTTCAGACTCGATGAATTACTTAATTATAATTATCAAATCCTCCTAATAATTTCTATCATATATATATATATATATATATATATATATAAGAAGAGAGAAACCGCAAAAATTGTTGGTTGTAATGTGGATTTAAAAAAAAAAATTATGCTTTATTTTGGCTACACGTGTTTCCGGTCTTGCGACCTTCATCAGGCAATAGAGTGGCTATTTCCACATATAATTAAAAGGAATTAATTTTTCTCATGTTTTTCGATGTTAAACATTCTCGATATTAGACGTTCTCTTTTTTGTGTCTTAGTGAAACAAATGTCTTCCTTGAACTGGCAGTGAAAATCTTATACGTATACATAAGCATGCCGACAAAAACACAAAAAAGGGATATAGATCTAAGAACACACAGGGGTCATTAAAAGATAAGAATACAAATATCTTTCCTCGCCCTTTCTCGGACTAATCTTAATTGTTTTATTACCCTTACCCAAAGGATCTTTTTCCTTACAGATGAAGAAGTGACTTGAAGCAATAGAAACAAAGAAAAGAGTACTCAATTGATATGTAATATCAGTCCTCCTATATGGAAGTGAATGCTGGACAATCTCCTCACAGTAAAGAAGAGACTTGAAGCAATAGAAACAAAGAAAAGATTACTGAACTGTTATGTAATATCAGTCCTCCTATATGGCAGTGAATGCTGGACAAACTCCTCACAGATGAAGAAGAGACTTGAAGCAACAGAAACAAAGAAAAGAGTACTGAACTGTTATGTAATATCAGTCCTCCTATATGGCAGTGAATGCTGGGCAATCTCCTCACAGATGAAGAAGAGATTTGAGGCAAGAAAATTGGCGTTCTACGGAAGGATGTTGAGAATACCATGGACAGAACATCTGAATAACGAGGAAATTTTAATGAAATGGAAACAAAAAGGACACTTATACATAGAATCAGAAAGAGACAGTTGAAATTCCTGTGGTACAGAATGAGGAAAAGGTGCTTGGAAAATCTGGCACACACAAGACAGATTGAAGGCAAAATGGAAATCAGCGAATGACCTTCCTCCCGGCTTGCGTACATGTATGTCAAGATTAGGAGAGATAGTAAAAAGACAAACATGAAATTCAAAAGTCAGGAAGTTGTGGAGAGCTATGATCACACACGTCCTGAAGGGACATGGAGGAAAACGAAGACAATAGCTGGCAAACAAGGATTGTGTGTATTTTTGTCTCTCCCGATTTGTATTCTGTCTGTCGTGTTTCAATTAAGATTTTATTTGACAGAAGGCGAAATTCTTACCAGGAGAAAAAGGGATGCCCGTTTTTATGTAAGGACAGAAAATAGATTGAAACAGTAAGTAAAATTATGCAATTATTTATTGAAATCAGATAGTCACAAACGGATTGTATATATGTGTGTTTCGATCACACGTGTACTTTAAAAGTTTCTCAGCGGGATATCTATAAATTGCTTCATATGTTGAAAATTTTGCATAGAACGCATCTATTATCGTCTCTGCTTTTTTTTTTACACTGTGACACCGAGCGATGGTATTGATGTCTTAGAATAAAAGGAAAACTGTGTGGCATTGGTCTTTGACCGACATTGTCCAAAAGAATTCTACTTTTATTAAGGATGAGTGAAATGAACGTTTTTCCATCGACATTTTAAGAATATGGCATATAACAACTCCGCTACGCACCTCCAAAAAATCATTTTTTTTCCAGCGTTCTAAGTTTTTTTACCGTTTTAAAAACGCTTCTATTCAAAACGAAACAAAAATAAAATGCAACTCAAGCAGTTAAACCATAAAGGCAAACTAACAAAACCTAAGACAAACCATTGAAAATGGCTGAAAAATGGCTGCTTGGGACAATGGTCATTGTCGAAAGTTTTTATATTCTCTTACTCCCAAAAAACGAAAGAATGCTGGAAAAAACTGAATAAAAGATTAATTTTCCTTGCCTGCTCTATTTAACGAATGATGTTTCAAGAAAGGTTGCTGGCCATATATATATATATATATATATATATATATATATATATATATATATATATATATATATATATATATATATATGAAGAGAGGTATATGGACATACAGTAACAGAGATAAGAAGATAAAAAAGGGAGATAGTTTGATAGATAAACGAACAGAAAGAGAGCTAGATAGACATAAACACACTGGGACAGTGATCCATCTATCTATCTATATGTCTATCTATCTATCTATACACACACACACACACAAATATATATATATATATATATATATATATATATATATATATATATATATATATATATATATATATATATATATAAATGTATATATTTATCTATCTGTGTGTATCTCCATATAAAAGTATATACGCATGTGTGAATAGAGATAGACAGATATATAGATAGACAAGCAAACACAGGCCCACACGCATATATATATTCGATTAATATATATATATATATATATATATATATATATATATATATATATATATATATGTCAGTGTGTGTGTGCGTGTGTGTTAATCGAACTTATCTCAAGCAAGGCAGTAAATCTACTAAGAAACAAGGGGTTACTCGGTGGAAATAAGAAAAAGACAAACCTTTTGAAGGAGTGAGAACAATAAAGGAAGAGGAATCAAGAAGACACCAGATAACGATTGACATTGCATTTATATATTTGAAAGTCAAAGTTGGGTGGAAAGCATGAAGCCGGAAGAGAGTTCCACAGGCGAGAAGTGAGAACAATAAAGGAATAGGAATCAAGAAGACAGGAGATAACGATTGATATTGCATTTATATATTTGAAAGTCAAAGTTGGGTGGAAAGCATGAAGCCGGAAGAGAGTTCCACAGGGGAGAATTGAGAACAATAAAGGAATAGGAATCAAGAAGACAGGAGATAACGATTGACATTGCATTTATATATTTGAAAGTCAAAGTTGGGTGGAAAGCATGAAGCCGGAAGAGAGTTCCACAGGCGAGAAGTGAGAACAATAAAGGAAGAGGAATCAAGAAGACAGGAGATAACGATTGACATTGCATTTATATATTTGAAAGTCAAAGTTGGGTGGAAAGCATGAAGCCGGAAGAGAGTTCCACAAGCGAGGAGTGAGAACAATAAAGGAAGAGGAATCAAGAAGACAGGAGATAACGATTGACATTGCGATTATATATTTGAAAGTCAAAGTTGGGTGGAAAGCATGAAGCCGGAAGAGAGTTCCACAGGCGAGAAGTGAGAACAATAAAGGAATAGGAATCAAGAAGACAGCCGATAACGATTGACATTGCATTTTTATATTTGAAAGTCAAATTTGGGTGGAAAGCATGAAGCCGGAAGAGAGTTCCACAGGCGAGAAGTGAGAACAATAAAGGAATAGGAATCAAGAAGACACCAGATAACGATTGACATTGCATTTATATATTTGAAAGTCAAAGTTGGGTGGAAAGCATGAAGCCGGAAGAGAGTTCCACAGGCGAGAAGTGAGAACAATAAAGGAATAGGAATCAAGAAGACAGGAGATAACGATTGATATTGCATTTATATATTTGAAAGTCAAAGTTGGGTGGAAAGCATGAAGCCGGAAGAGAGTTCCACAGGCGAGAATTGAGAACAATAAAGGAATAGGAATCAAGAAGACAGGAGATAACGATTGACATTGCATTTATATATTTGAAAGTCAAAGTTGGGTGGAAAGCATGAAGCCGGAAGAGAGTTCCACAGGCGAGAAGTGAGAACAATAAAGGAAGAGGAATCAAGAAGACAGGAGATAACGATTGACATTGCATTTATATATTTGAAAGTCAAAGTTGGGTGGAAAGCATGAAGCCGGAAGAGAGTTCCACAGGCGAGGAGTGAGAACAATAAAGGAAGAGGAATCAAGAAGACAGGAGATAACGATTGACATTGCGATTATATATTTGAAAGTCAAAGTTGGGTGGAAAGCATGAAGCCGGAAGAGAGTTCCACAGGCGAGAAGTGAGAACAATAAAGGAATAGGAATCAAGAAGACAGCCGATAACGATTGACATTGCATTTTTATATTTGAAAGTCAAAGTTGGGTGGAAAGCATGAAGCCGGAAGAGAGTTCCACAGGCGAGAAGTGAGAACAATAAAGGAAGAGGAATCAAGAAGACAGCAGATAACGATTGATATTGCATTTATATATTTGAAAGTCAAAGTTGGGTGGAAAGCATGAAGCCGGAAGAGAGTTCCACAGGCGAGAAGTGAGAACAATAAAGGAATAGGAATCAAGAAGACAGCCGATAACGATTGACATTGCATTTTTATATTTGAAAGTCAAAGTTGGGTGGAAAGCATGAAGCCGGAAGAGAGTTCCACAGGCGAGAAGTGAGAACAATAAAGGAATAGGAATCAAGAAGACACCAGATAACGATTGACATTGCATTTATATATTTGAAAGTCAAAGTTGGGTGGAAAGCATGAAGCCGGAAGAGAGTTCCACAGGCGAGAAGTGAGAACAATAAAGGAATAGGAATCAAGAAGACAGGAGATAACGATTGATATTGCATTTATATATTTGAAAGTCAAAGTTGGGTGGAAAGCATGAAGCCGGAAGAGAGTTCCACAGGCGAGAATTGAGAACAATAAAGGAATAGGAATCAAGAAGACAGGAGATAACGATTGACATTGCATTTATATATTTGAAAGTCAAAGTTGGGTGGAAAGCATGAAGCCGGAAGAGAGTTCCACAGGCGAGAAGTGAGAACAATAAAGGAAGAGGAATCAAGAAGACAGGAGATAACGATTGACATTGCATTTATATATTTGAAAGTCAAAGTTGGGTGGAAAGCATGAAGCCGGAAGAGAGTTCCACAGGCGAGGAGTGAGAACAATAAAGGAAGAGGAATCAAGAAGACAGGAGATAACGATTGACATTGCGATTATATATTTGAAAGTCAAAGTTGGGTGGAAAGCATGAAGCCGGAAGAGAGTTCCACAGGCGAGAAGTGAGAACAATAAAGGAATAGGAATCAAGAAGACAGCCGATAACGATTGACATTGCATTTTTATATTTGAAAGTCAAAGTTGGGTGGAAAGCATGAAGCCGGAAGAGAGTTCCACAGGCGAGAAGTGAGAACAATAAAGGAAGAGGAATCAAGAAGACAGCAGATAACGATTGACATTGCATTTATATATTTGAAAGTCAAAGTTGGGTGGAAAGCATGAAGCCGGAAGAGAGTTCCACAGGCGAGAAGTGAGAACAATAAAGGAATAGGAATCAAGAAGACAGCCGATAACGATTGACATTGCATTTATATATTTGAAAGTCAAAGTTGGGTGGAAAGCATGAAGCCGGAAGAGAGTTCCACAGGCGAGAAGTGAGAACAATAAAGGAATAGATATCAAGAAGACAGCCGATAACGATTGACATTGCATTTATATATTTGAAAGTCAAAGTTGGGTGGAAAGCATGAAGCCGGAAGAGAGTTCCACAGGCGAGGAGTGAGAACAATAAAGGAAGAGGAATCAAGAAGACATGAGATAACGATTGACATTGCGATTATATATTTGAAAGTCAAAGTTGGGTGGAAAGCATGAAGCCGGAAGAGAGTTCCACAGGCGAGAAGTGAGAACAATAAAGGAATAGGAATCAAGAAGACAGCCGATAACGATTGACATTGCATTTTTATATTTGAAAGTCAAAGTTGGGTGGAAAGCATGAAGCCGGAAGAGAGTTCCACAGGCGAGAAGTGAGAACAATGAAGGAAGAGGAATCAAGAAGACAGTAGATAACGATTGACATTGCATTTATATATTTGAAAGTCAAAGTGGGGTGGAAAGCATGAAGCCGGAAGAGAGTTCCACAGAAGAGAAGTGAGAACAATAAAGGAATAGGAATCAAGAAGACAGCCGATAACGATTGACATTGCATTTATATATTTGAAAGTCAAAGTTGGGTGGAAAGCATGAAGCCGGAAGAGAGTTCCACAGGCGAGGAGTGAGAACAATAAAGGAAGAGGAATCAAGAAGACATGAGATAACGATTGACATTGCGATTATATATTTGAAAGTCAAAGTTGGGTGGAAAGCATGAAGCCGGAAGAGAGTTCCACAGGCGAGAAGTGAGAACAATAAAGGAATAGGAATCAAGAAGACAGCCGATAACGATTGACATTGCATTTTTATATTTGAAAGTCAAAGTTGGGTGGAAAGCATGAAGCCGGAAGAGAGTTCCACAGGCGAGAAGTGAGAACAATGAAGGAAGAGGAATCAAGAAGACAGTAGATAACGATTGACATTGCATTTATATATTTGAAAGTCAAAGTGGGGTGGAAAGCATGAAGCCGGAAGAGAGTTCCACAGAAGAGAAGTGAGAACAATAAAGGAATAGGAATCAAGAAGACAGCCGATAACGATTGACATTGCATTTATATATTTGAAAGTCAAAGTTGGGTGGAAAGCATGAAGCCGGAAGAGAGTTCCACAGGCGAGAAGTGAGAACAATAAAGGAATAGGAATCAAGAAGACAGTAGATAACGATTGACATTGCATTTATATATTTGAAAGTCAAAGTTGGGTGGAAAGCATGAAGTCGGAAGAGAGTTCCACAGGCGAGAAGTGAGAACAATAAAGGAATAGGAATCAAGAAGACAGCCGATAACGATTGACATTGCATTTATATATTTGAAAGTCAAAGTTGGGTGGAAAGCATGAAGCCGGAAGAGAGTTCCACAGGCGAGAAGTGAGAACAATAAAGGAAGAGGAATCAAGAAGACAGGAGATAACGATTGACATTGCGATTATATATTTGAAAGTCAATGTTGGGTGGAAAGCATGAAGCCGGAAGAGAGTTCCACAGGCGAGAAGTGAGAACAATAAAGGAAGAGGAATCAAGAAGACAGCCGATAACGATTGACATTGCATTTTTATATTTGAAAGTCAAAGTTGGGTGGAAAGCATGAAGCCGGAAGAGAGTTCCACAGGCGAGAAGTGAGAACAATAAAGGAAGAGGAATCAAGAAGACAGTAGATAACGAATGACATTGCATTTATATATTTGAAAGTCAAAGTTGGGTGGAAAGCATGAAGCCGGAAGAGAGTTCCACAGGCGAGAAGTGAGCACAATGAAGGAAGAGGAATCAAGAAGACAGTAGATAACGATTGACATTGCATTTATATATTTGAAAGTCAAAGTTGGGTGGAAAGCATGAAGCCGGAAGAGAGTTCCACAGGCGAGAAGTGAGAACAATAAAGGAATAGGAATCAAGAAGACAGCCGATAACGATTGACATTGCATTTATATATTTGAAAGTCAAAGTTGGGTGGAAAGCATGAAGCCGGAAGAGAGTTCCACAGGCGAGAAGTGAGAACAATAAAGGAATAGGAATCAAGAAGACAGTAGATAACGATTGACATTGCATTTATATATTTGATAGTCAAAGTTGGGTGGAAAGCATGAAGCCGGAAGAGAGTTGCACAGGCTAGAAGTGAGAACAATAAAGGAATAGGAATCAAGAAGACAGCCGATAACGATTGACATTGCATTTATATATTTGAAAGTCAAAGTTGGGTGGAAAGCATGAAGCCGGAAGAGAGTTCCACAGGCGAGAAGTGAGAACAATAAAGGAAGAGGAATCAAGAAGACAGGAGATAACGATTGACATTGCGATTATATATTTGAAAGTCAAAGTTGGGTGGAAAGCATGAAGCCGGAAGAGAGTTCCACAGGCGAGAAGTGAGAACAATAAAGGAATAGGAATCAAGAAGACAGCCGATAACGATTGACATTGCATTTTTATATTTGAAAGTCAAAGTTGGGTGGAAAGCATGAAGCCGGAAGAGAGTTCCACAGGCGAGAAGTGAGAACAATAAAGGAAGAGGAATCAAGAAGACAGTAGATAACGAATGACATTGCATTTATATATTTGAAAGTCAAAGTTGGGTGGAAAGCATGAAGCCGGAAGAGAGTTCCACAGGCGAGAAGTGAGAACAATAAAGGAATAGGAATCAAGAAAACAGCCGATAACGATTGACATTGCATTTATATATTTGAAAGTCAAAGTTGGGTGGAAAGCATGAAGCCGGAAGAGTGTTCCATAGGCGAGAAGTGAGAACAATGAAGGAAGAGGAATCAAGAAGACAGTAGATAACGATTGACATTGCATTTATATATTTGAAAGTCAAAGTTGGGTGGAAAGCATGAAGCCGGAAGAGAGTTCCACAGGCGAGAAGTGAGAACAATAAAGGAATAGGAATCTAGAAGACAGCCGATAACGATTGACATTGCATTTATATATTTGAAAGTCAAAGTTGGGTGGAAAGCATGAAGCCGGAAGAGAGTTCCACAGGCGAGAAGTGAGAACAATAAAGGAATAGGAATCAAGAAAACAGCCGATAACGATTGACATTGCATTTATATATTTGAAAGTCAAAGTTGGGTGGAAAGCATGAAGCCGGAAGAGAGTTCCACAGGCGAGAAGTGAGAACAATGAAGGAAGAGGAATCAAGAAGACAGTAGATAACGATTGACATTGCATTTATATATTTGAAAGTCAAAGTTGGGTGGAAAGCATGAAGCCGGAAGAGAGTTCCACAGGCGAGAAGTGAGAACAATAAAGGAATAGATATCAAGAAGACAGCCGATAACGATTGATATTGCATTTATATATTTGAAAGTCAAAGTTGGGTGGAAAGCATGAAGCCGGAAGAGAGTTCCACAGGCGAGAAGTGAGAACAATAAAGGAATAGGAATCAAGAAGACAGTAGATAACGATTGACATTGCATTTATATATTTGATAGTCAAAGTTGGGTGGAAAGCATGAAGCCGGAAGAGAGTTCCACAGGCGAGAAGTGAGAACAATAAAGGAATAGGAATCAAGAAGACAGCCGATAACGATTGACATTGCATTTATATATTTGAAAGTCAAAGTTGGGTGGAAAGCATGAAGCCGGAAGAGAGTTCCACAGGCGAGAAGTGAGAACAATAAAGGAAGAGGAATCAAGAAGACAGGAGATAACGATTGACATTGCGATTATATATTTGAAAGTCAAAGTTGGGTGGAAAGCATGAAGCCGGAAGAGAGTTCCACAGGCGAGAAGTGAGAACAATAAAGGAATAGGAATCAAGAAGACAGCAGATAACGATTGACATTGCATTTATATATTTGAAAGTCAAAGTTGGGTGGAAAGCATGAAGCCGGAAGAGAGTTCCACAGGCGAGAAGTGAGAACAATAAAGGAATAGGAATCAAGAAGACAGCAGATAACGATTGACATTGCATTTATATATTTGAAAGTCAAAGTTGGGTGGAAAGCATGAAGCCGGAAGAGAGTTCCACAGGCGAGAAGTGAGAACAATAAAGCAAGAGGAATCAAGAAGACAGGAGATAACAATTGACATTCCATTTAAATTTTTGAAGATCAAAGTTGGGTGGAAAGCATGAAGCCGGAAGAGAGTTCCACACGCGAGAAGTGAGAACAATAAAGGAAGAGGAATCAAGATGACAGTAGATAACGATTTTTTCGACCTGTTTCATCAATGTTTATCTATTTCTCCCTCCGCCTCTCTCTCTCTCTCCGTCCCTCTTCCTCTGGCTGTCTCTCTGTCTGTCTGTCTGTCTGTCTGTCTCTCTCTCTCTCTCTCACTCTCTCTCTCTATATATATATATATGTGTGTATGTGTGTGTTTGTGCGTGTTTGTGTGTATCAGAGAGAGAGAGAGAGAAGGGAGAGAGAGAGGGTGGATGAATGTGAGAAGCGAGAGTTGGTCTGATAGTTCTGTGCGTCTTCATGAAGACAGCTTATATTCGCGTTACTTTTGCTTTGTCTCTACGTGTAATGTGCCTGCAGACATGTGACACGCCAATGCTGTGTACTACTTAAGAACTTAGGCGGCCACCCGATCATATAGCGGCCGGCGGCGGCACAACAAAAGCCTCTTTGTATGAAAAATAATCTTCTGTAAATGATGTTCATCGAATCTTACCGACAAATCCGTTTATCCGAGCCCGTAAATTGCTCTTGCCTGCTGAAGTGTTTTTCCTTCTTGTTCTCCCCACTGTTTCGCCTAAACATACAACAAAGAACGACATTTTTTTCGGCAACAAGACACCATGTTTGAAAACAACAAGAACAGCCACAAAAAGACATAAATAATACCAAGCAATGTGCGGCAGTCTGTAGCCTATTGCTAATGAAAATGCTCCTGTGGTTCGACTAAACTGCATTTCCAGGACCTTCAAAGACGAATGCAACTTTCTGGCAACTTCCTCTCAGCAGGCGGCTTCTTTTATCTGGCGTTTCCTTTCACAGCCATGGCTCTCCACAATTTCCTGTTTTGTTGCTCTAAGTAATTAAAAAAAAAGTCTTTACCAAACCTTTTTGCTATCCATTCACACAAACAGATTAAGTAGGTTACTTCCGATTGCACCTGCTTCCCTTAACTTCAGTATGTCCTCTGAGTGTTAGATTCCACGAGCCTTCTTTCCTTATGATTTGTCTAAGAAATATCATCTCACTAGCTTAAAACCCGCCCCATCGGGCGACATTTACAGATGGCTCTTGATTGGGCCTTCATCACAATAGGTAGGGCGGAGTAGATGATATAGGCAACAATAAACTACAGAAGAACTCAAAATTGATCGCTGCATTTAAGTATTGCATTAATATTTAAGCTTAACTTTTAAAAGTTCAACGATAATTCTTCTGTCACAACTTAATTTAAAGACAATTTGGCTTAGGTCCTTACTTTTGTACAAACAATTATTTTTATTTCATGGGTAACTTTTGCTGGATTTCGCAATTAATTTCGATTATTCCCAAACGTATTTCCAATTTATAAAAATTGTTATCGTTCAAAAAAAAAAAAAAAATAGAGAAAAAGAAAAAAAAACCCGTCGCAAAAAATCAGCTACAAAAATCGCCGAAAACAAACGACGTAATTATCCATCGTTTCAACATGATTTCTACATGATCCGGTTTTCAACATGATTTCAACTTGATCCGGTGTTTCAACACGATTTCAATTTGATCCGGTGTTTCAACATGATTTCAATTTGATCCGGTGTTTCAACATGATTTCAATTTGATCCGGTGTTTCAACATCATTTCAACTAGATCCGGTGTTTCAACATGATTTCAATTTGATCCGGTGTTTCAACGTGATTTCAACTTGATCCGGTGTTTCAACATCATTTCAACTAGATCCGGTGTTTCAACATGATTTCAACTTGATCCGGTGTTTCAACATGATTTCAACTTGATCCGGTGTTTCAACATGATTTCAACTTGATCCGGTGTTTCAACACGATTTCAACTTGATCCGGTGTTTCAACACGATTTCTACATGATCCGGTGTTTCAACATGATCCGTTGTTTCAACATGATTACAACTTGATTCTGTGTTTCAAAATGATTTCAACTGGATCCAGTGTTTCAGCACGTTTCAACATGATTTGGCCGTAAACCATTCTGAATTCAGACAATATATTATTTCTATAACCATAGAACTTATAAATTGTCTCAATGTAGTTCCTTCTCTCATGCTTCTCGCTTACAAAACCGTCTTCCATATACTTTCTTTCCCGTCGAATTTGATTTTCAAGATTTTAAGTACACAGTCAATCGTTATGTTCTGAATCCCTGTTCATTTATTATCCCCGCCCCATAATAATGTGTTTCAACTTGATGTGACTGTACGCCTACCCTCTAACTTGAAGAACCCTTGAGC
>OZ038504.1:7213771-7263771 GCA_964036315.1 Acanthosepion esculentum
GACTCTTTATCCATTGCACCACTCGCACAAGGAAGCTTACTGCACCTGCATTCCAAAGAGGTCATCCATCTAGGTACTGACCAGTCTTGACGTTGCTTAACTTCGGTGATTCTACGAGAACCGGTGTTTCAACGTGATATGGCGTGTATATATATATATATATATATATATATATATATATATATATATATATATATATATATATATATATATATATATATATGAAGAAATAGTCCTAAAGTGTGCTATATTTATGTGATAAAGTGCTCAATATCAGAGATAGAGCGTGTGTAAATATAAAAGTGAACATAGAAGTCAACACTTAGAGGCGACAGTCCGTTTCATGCTAGATGCAATCGTCAGTCCTGACGATTGCATTTGGCATGGAACAGACTGTCGCCTCTAAGTGTTGACTTCTATGTCCACTTTTATATATATATATATATATATATATATATATATATATATATATATATATATATATATATATATATACGCCATATCACGTTGAAGAATGTATATATATATATATATATATATATATATATATATATATAGAGAGAGAGAGAGAGAGAGAGAGAGAGAGAGAGAGAAAGACAGAGAGAAATAAAATGTTGCATGAACTATCTTCCGACTCGGAATTTTCCAGATTCTGCTCCGCGCGTTAGAGTCAGATAAATGGAAAAGAATATATTCTGTTATATATATATTCTGCTATATATATATTCTGTTCCATTATTTTCCTTTTCGGCCAGCATTGCCCTGACGATCCATTTAGGTGAAACCTAGGTAGGTTTGCCTGGCTCATGAGGTTTATCTTATATATATATATATATATATATATATATATATATATATATATATATATATATTGGCTCCTGAAAAATTAATTTGGGTTTGAGCTCTTTGGTTTGAGGTGTGAGTTTGTAAACAGTGACTATTTAAACTAATATAGCATGACTCTTCGGCAGAATTGAGTCACTGTCAGTCACTGTATGTTTATCTAAATCTAAAAATAAACACGCTAAAAATTCACCTTCATCCCTGCCGTGAGCCGACGGCTTACTGGTAGAAGTTCCGACTGACGCCTTTTCAGTCGGGTTTCGATCCTAGCTAGAGGCAACCGGACGTCTAGCCACACTGATGAGCTGTGAAACAGTCTGTCTGTGGATGACAAAAAAAAAAATATATATATATATGTATGTATGTATGTATTATTCTCTCGATAATTTCGGTTGGACGTTGTTGAGAGAGAGGGTAATTCTAAACAGCAGCCGTCTCCACGTCTCTTCATTAAAATGAATCGAGCACTATGGATGTCTGGCGTTTGTTTACATTCGCTAAAAGTAATACGCTTGGATTTCCCTTTCCCTCTGTGGTCTATTTTGACTGATACTTGGATAGGGTGAACATCAGTGAAAAAAAAAATAATAAAAATCTTTGTCCCGCAACAATGTCGTTTCCACCGACCATTATGGCACTAGGAGTGTAAGTTGGCTTTTCTTCCGGGTTTAAATTGAAAGAATCCTTATCAAAAGAACTGTCCAAAATTGATGAAAATGATTTCTTTTCTAAGAAACAATTAACTGGTCATACGAAATCTAATAGTTCCTTAACCAGGATATATGTAAGAACAAAGTGTTATTTTTAATTTTCACACAGATAGAACGGATATGCCATTTCAAATTTGACGTTTATTTTTGACTGTGTACGTCGAGAAATGAAACCGGCCGAGCAAATTACACGCCAGGTATTTTTAACAGAATAGAATACAGATATTGACGTGTATTCAGTAATTACCGTATTTTCATTCTTACAAGACGCAATTTTTCCTAAACAAATACCCTGAAAAATACGTGTGCGCCTTCCAAGACGAATATAAGGCAACGCCTAGGCTCATGTAAGCTTGGACTGTCACCTAATTGGCTTGACGGATAGGGATGTGGATTTGTATGTTAAGTCATTAGACTATAATGCAAGCTAGCTATCTAATTCAGCTTTTTATACGATGTTACAAGTATTGCCGAAGACTATAAACCTTCCTGGAGCCGAGCCACAAGCTTAAACATGCTCTGTTTACTAGCAACATCGGGAGCCTTTCTGCTCTTGACTAGTATGTCATTGCCATACAAACAAAATCGGACGAGTGATTAATGTAAACAATACGTGATGCGTATATGTGAGGTACGCATAAGAATTACTTTTTTTTTCTTAGAAATTTATTTCCAATATTAGGGTGCGTCTTCCAAGCCGCAACGTCTTGTAAGCCGGCAAATACGGTATTGATTAGAACTTGAAGACTGATATTTCAGAAACACTGTTGGTTTTATTTTAAGATCTGTGTACGGCCAAGAAGGTTAACTTAATCTGAACATAAATTACACCTGGAAATCGAAGATTATAAATAAAAATCGAAACTTAGCCGAGCTCAAGATGGCGCTGTTGAAGTCTATAAGGAGACAAACATATTCCTTCCTCGTTTTCTTTCTCTTTTTTACTCCAAGATGTAGAGTAACGTGGTAATTAGATTCCCACTGAAAAATGTTAGTTTCCTCGGTCCATTGACAACTGAAATCTCACTTTCCGACGACAACATAAATACTTTCACAAAAAACATTCAATTTTTTTTCTTTTAATTTGCAATTTTTCAGTTGTTTTCTCCATATTATATATATATATATATATATATATATATATATATATATATATATATATGACGTCACACATTATGAAATGTACAATAAACATAAAAAATGTCTTAATATTTATATATATATATATATAGATAGATATATATATATATATATATAGATAGATAGATAGGTAGGTTGTGGGAGAAATAACTGCTACCTATACCTCGTAGAAATAGATCCTACATAAGACATTAGTGACAATGGTGTCTTCATCTAACTAATATCTTACCATTATGAAGGAGCTGTTTCGCTGAAAGTAGCGATTTACTTCATATATCTTAGATTTGGCACAAGGCCCTGATTAAAGTGCGCCCAGAGAGGATCGAACTCACTTTTGAATTGTAGCAGATTGTACGAGACAAGCTTGGTAAACATTACAATACGTAAAAGTGCTCAAAGTAGCGGTTCACAAAACGTATCTTAAATGTGGCACATGGCCAAGATTCAAGAGGAACTCGCTACTCCTTCGTAATTGATCTAGCGAGACAAACTTGCTAACCATTACACCACGTCTCCTACTGAACACCTTAATATTTGTACTTTGAAAGGACCACCTAGCACATGTTTTAGTGACGTCATCTAAAATCGACATCAGCACTTGGATAAAAATGTTTATATCTAAAGATATATCTTCAGTACTTTTTTTTTCGCCTAATGACAGCGTAGCAACAAGATCAAGATTCTCGGGTGAACAAAACAAGACAGTTACTTGTTTTCCGACTGCTTGAGCACAAGGAATTTTGGTACAGTTGTTCTCATTATCCCCGGTCTCGCTTTCTGCTACTCGAGGTCATTTCCAGAAGTAACAGTTTAATGTCACAATAAGCAAATATGTCTTGCAGGTAATTCGTATATACCAAAGAAAAATAAAAAATAAACAGAAAACTATGCTACGGTCGCTAAAATCTACGATGCCTTTAGTTCGTCACATAACTTTCTGTTATTTTTTCTAGTTATTCATTATTTTTATTTATTATATGTTATTATTTTTAGTCTTCCCGTCAGCCTCTTCTCCTATGTGTCCTGCTGACGTTGGCAAACATGGCTCTCCACAATTTCTTCTTCTTTCTAATTATTAATAAACTTTATCTCTGCTAAACCTTGCTCTCCCATCCATTGATTCAAGCTCGCTAGGTAGAGAAACGGTGGAGTAATGGATAGCATCTCGCATTGAGAAATCGGAGAGGCGAGTTCGAATTCCAGTCAGATCCATTACATTCACTTATATTGGATGAATCCTCTTCTTCTCCCCACGGGGTATGGGTAAATATCAGGACAGAACGGGTTCTATAGCTTGGATGGCAATTGGTCTACCGTAGAAATAAATGGCAACCTACTACGGGAAAAAAAATCTGCCTCGTCAGTCATGTATCGAAAGATGCATAATTGCCTAAGCGTGTATCACGCATGGCACATAACTGACTGAGGTAGGTTATGCGTTGATTTCTTCCGTCCCACTGCCATTGTCCTGTGAGTATCAGATTTTCCAAACCCACTTTACACATTATGTGCTCAATTAATTTCCAAATAAAACCAAATTGCACGGCCCGGAAAAGTGACCCGTCTATATGCGAGTACCTTAGATTGGAGAGGTTAGCACAAGGTTTACTAGGGAGATCTCTTAAAGAATGTTATTTTTCGGCCAGCCCACTTTCCAACCTGTATTGACATACATTCATGAAGGTTTTCTGTCCGCCATCATCGTTTTAGTTCTGTGATTTATGATTTGAAATGACAGTGAGTTTATTGGCAGAATGTTATAATACTCGTATCAGCTCGTCGTTCGGGTTAATAATATTTCAAAAGAAAAGACTGTAAGACAAGATCAGTGAAAGAACTGTTTAAATCACGTCAATTAATATTAAAATACTAGCGAACATCGTAGTGAGTGCGACAAACGTGTGACTCTTGTATGGCAATATCTACCAACCGCCCCACGCGGTCAGGTGTGGCACAAGGTCGAATTTAATGTGGGGTAACCAAAGCCCGTAGGCTCATCCAAAAATTCCACGTAGACTCCGTATAAAACGGGGTCGGGTAGCTATTTCCCGAGACGAGGCACTGTCCTTCGATACAGCTTCGTCTAGAGATCCTCTCTGCCCGGAGACAGAGAGTTTTACCAGCACAGCTGAAGACGAAACTCCAACTGAAGACTGGCAGGCCAGCGACTCCTGTATGACGGCTTTGGGTTTCACGTGTGACTATTGCATTTAATAGAAGAGTCCATGTTCGGGATTTTAGTGTAGCAAAGTTCACAGCCGTCATTCTACACAACACAGAATGAATCAAGGGTTTGAGATGAGAATTAACCAGCAACTATCAAGCTACCGTCGAGGGCCTTTGTAGGTGGCACTAGCTGTAAAGGTCTGAACTAGTGGAACTAAGAAATGTAGCTCGTCTGAACATTTGCCATGGAAATAGCGATAGAGTAGAGAGAGGCTTAGCTGTAAAGGTCTGAACTGGTGGAACTAAGGAATTTTGCTCGTCTGAATATTTGCCATGGAAATAGCCATAGAGTAGAGAGAGGCTTACCTGTAAAGGTCTGAACTGGTGGAACTAAGGAATGTAGCTCGTCTGAACATTTGCCATGGAAATAGCGATAGAGTAGAGAGAGGCTTACCTGTAAAGGTCTGAACTGGTGGAACTAAGGAATGTAGCTCGTCTGAACATTTGCCATGGAAATAGCGATAGAGTAGAGAGAGGCTTAGGTGTAAAGGTCTGAACTGGTGGAACTAAGGAATGTAGCTCGTCTGAACATTTGCCATGGAAATAGCGATAGAGTAGAGAGAGGCTTACCTGTAAAGGTCTGAACTGGTGGAACTAAGGAATGTAGCTCGTCTGAACATTTGCCATGGAAATAGCGATAGAGTAGAGAGAGGCTTACCTGTAAAGGTCTGAACTGGTGGAACTAAGGAATGTAGCTCGTCTGAACATTTGCCATGGAAATAGCGATAGAGTAGAGAAAGGCTGAGCTGTAAAGGTCTGAAATGGTGGAACTAAGGAATGTAGCACGTCCCAACATTTGCCATGGAAATAGCGATAGAGTAGAGAGAGGCTTAGCTGTAAAGGTCTGAACTGGTGGAACTAAGGAATGTAGCTCGTCTGAACATTTGCCATGGAAATAGCGATAGAGTAGAGAGAGGCTTAGCTGTAAAGGGCTGAACTGATGGAACTAAGGAATGTAGCTCGTCTGAACATTTGCCATGGAAATAGCGATAGAGTAGAGAGAGGCTTAGCTGTAAAGGTCTGAACTGGTGGAACTAAGGAATGTAGCTCGTCTGAACATTTGCAATTGAAATAGCGATAGAGTAGAGAGAGGCTTAGCTGTAAAGGTCTGAACTGGTGGAACTAAGGAATGTATCTCGTCTGAACATTTGCAATTGAAATAGCGATAGAGTAGAGAGAGGCTTAGGTGTAAAGGTCTGAACTGGTGGAACTAAGGAATGTATCTCGTCTGAACATTTGCCATGGAAATAGCGATAGAGTAGAGAGAGGCTTAGGTGTAAAGGTCTGAACTGGTGGAACTAAGGAATGTATCTCTTCTGAACATTTGCCATGGAAATAGCGATAGAGTAGAGAGAGGCTTAGCTGTGAAGGGCTGAACAGGTGGAACTAAGGAATGTAGCTCGTTTGAACATTTGCCATGGAAATAGCGATAGAGTAGAGAGAGGCTTACCTGTAAAGGTCTGAACTGGTGGAACTAAGGAATTTTGCTCGTCTGAACATTTGCCATGGAAATAGCGATAGAGTTGAGAGAGGCTTAGGTGTAAAGGTCTGAACTGGTGGAACTAAGGAATGTAGCTCGTCTGAACATTTGCCATGGAAATAGCGATAGAGTAGAGAGAGGCTTAGCTGTAAAGGTCTGAATTGGTGGAACTAAGGAATGTAGCTCGTCTGAACATTTGCCATGGAAATAGCGATAGAGTAGAGAGAGGCTTAGCTGTAAAGGTCTGAACTGGTGGAACTAAGGAATGTAGCTCGTCTGAACATTTGCCATGGAAATAGCGATAGAGTAGAGAAAGGCTTAGCTGTAAAGGTCTGAAATGGTGGAACTAAGGAATGTAGCTCGTCCCAACATTTGCCATGGAAATAGCGATAGAGTAGAGAGAGGCTTAGCTGTAAAGGTCTGAACTGGTGGAACTAAGGAATGTAGCTCGTCTGAACATTTGCCATGGAAATAGCGATAGAGTAGAGAGAGGCTTAGCTGTAAAGGGCTGAACTGGTGGAACTAAGGAATGTAGCTCGTCTGAACATTTGCAATTGAAATAGCGATAGAGTAGAGAGAGGCTTAGCTGTGAAGGGCTGAACAGGTGGAACTAAGGAATGTATCTCGTCTGAACATTTGCCATGGAAATAGCGATAGAGTAGAGAGAGGCTTAGGTGTAAAGGTCTGAACTGGTGGAACTAAGGAATGTAGCTCGTCTGAACATTTGCCATGGAAATAGCGATAGAGTAGAGAGAGGCTTAGCTGTGAAGGGCTGAACAGGTGGAACTAAGGAATGTAGCTCGTCTGAACATTTGCCTTGGAAATAGCGATAGAGTAGAGAGAGGCTTAGCTGTAAAGGTCTGAACTGGTGGAACTAAGGAATGGAGCTCTTATGAACACTTGCCATGGAAATAGCGATAGAGTAGAGAGAGGCTTAGCTGTAAAGGTCTGAACTGGTGGAACTAAGGAATGTATCTCTTCTGAACATTTGCCATGGAAATAGCGATAGAGTAGAGAGAGGCTTAGCTGTGAAGGGCTGAACAGGTGGAACTAAGGAATGTAGCTCGTCTGAACATTTGCCATGGAAATAGCGATAGAGTAGAGAGAGGCTTAGCTGTAAAGGTCTGAACTGGTGGAACTAAGGAATGGAGCTCTTATGAACATTTGCCATGGAAATAGCGATAGAGTAGAGAGAGGCTTAGCTGTAAAGGTCTGAACTGGTGGAACTAAGGAATGTAGCTCGTCTGAACATTTGCCATGGAAATAGCGATAGAGTAGAGAGAGGCTTAGCTGTAAAGGTCTGAATTGGTGGAACTAAGGAATGTAGCTCTTCTGAACATTTGCCATGGAAATAGCGATAGAGTAGAGAGAGGCTTAGCTGTAAAGGTCTGAACTGGTGGAACTAAGGAATGTAGCTCGTCTGAACATTTGCCATGGAAATAGCGATAGATTAGAGAGAGGCTTAGCTGTGAAGGGCTGCACAGGTGGAACTAAGGAATGTAGCTCATCTGAACAATTTCAATGGAAATAGCAATAGATTAGAGAGAAGCTTAGCTGTGAAGGTCTGGACTGGTGGAACTAAGGAATGTAGCTCGTCTGAACATTTGCCATGGAAATAGCGATAGATTAGAGAGAGGCTTAGCTGTGAAGGGCTGCACAGGTGGAACTAAGGAATGTAGCTCATCTGAACAATTTCAATGGAAATAGCAATAGATTAGAGAGAAGCTTAGCTGTAAAGGTCTGGACTGGTGGAACTAAGGAATGTAGCTCGTCTGAACATTTGCCATGGAAATAGCGATAGAGTAGAGAGAGGCTTAGCTGTAAAGGTCTGAACTGGTGGAACTAAGGAATGTAGCTCGTCTGAACATTTGCCATGGAAATAGCGATAGAGTAGAGAAAGGCTTAGGTGTAAAGGTCTGAAATGGTGGAACTAAGGAATGTAGCTCGTCTGAACATTTGCCATGGAAATAGCGATAGAGTAGAGCGCGGCTTAGCTGTGAAGGGCTGAACAGGTGGAACTAAGGAATGTAGCTCGTCTGAACATTTGCCATGGAAATAGCGATAGAGTAGAGAGAGGCTAGCTGTAAAGGTCTGAACTGGTGGAACTAAGGAATGTAGCTCGTCTGAACATTTGCCATGGAAATAGTGATAGAGTAGAGAGAGGCTTAGCTGTAAAGGTCTGAACTGGTGGAACTAAGGAATGTAGCTCGTCTGAACATTTGCCATGGAAATAGCGATAGAGTAGAGAGAGGCTTAGCTGTAAAGGTCTGAACTGGTGGAACTAAGGAATGTAGCTCGTCTGAACATTTGCCATGGAAATAGCGATAGAGTAGAGAGAGGCTTAGATGTAAAGGTCTGAACTGGTGGAACTAAGGAATGTAGCTCGTCTGAACATTTGCCATGGAAATAGCGATAGAGTAGAGAGAGGCTTAGCTGTAAAGGTCTGAACTGGTGGAACTAAGGAATGTAGCTCGTCTGAACATTTGCCATGGAAATAGCGATAGAGTAGAGAGAGGCTTAGCTGTAAAGGTCTGAATTGGTGGAACTAAGGAATGTAGCTCTTCTGAACATTTGCCATGGAAATAGCGATAGAGTAGAGAGAGGCTTAGCTGTAAAGGTCTGAACTGGTGGAACTAAGGAATGTAGCTCGTCTGAACATTTGCCATGGAAATAGCGATAGATTAGAGAGAGGCTTAGCTGTGAAGGGCTGCACAGGTGGAACTAAGGAATGTAGCTCATCTGAACAATTTCAATGGAAATAGCAATAGATTAGAGAGAAGCTTAGCTGTAAAGGTCTGGACTGGTGGAACTAAGGAATGTAGCTCGTCTGAACATTTGCCATGGAAATAGCGATAGAGTAGAGAGAGGCTTAGCTGTAAAGGTCTGAACTGGTGGAACTAAGGAATGTAGCTCGTCTGAACATTTGCCATGGAAATAGCGATAGAGTAGAGAGAGGCTTAGCTGTAAAGGTCTGAATTGGTGGAACTAAGGAATGTAGCTCTTCTGAACATTTGCCATGGAAATAGCGATAGAGTAGAGAGAGGCTTAGCTGTAAAGGTCTGAACTGGTGGAACTAAGGAATGTAGCTCGTCTGAACATTTGCCATGGAAATAGCGATAGATTAGAGAGAGGCTTAGCTGTGAAGGGCTGCACAGGTGGAACTAAGGAATGTAGCTCATCTGAACAATTTCAATGGAAATAGCAATAGATTAGAGAGAAGCTTAGCTGTGAAGGTCTGGACTGGTGGAACTAAGGAATGTAGCTCGTCTGAACATTTGCCATGGAAATAGCGATAGATTAGAGAGAGGCTTAGCTGTGAAGGGCTGCACAGGTGGAACTAAGGAATGTAGCTCATCTGAACAATTTCAATGGAAATAGCAATAGATTAGAGAGAAGCTTAGCTGTAAAGGTCTGGACTGGTGGAACTAAGGAATGTAGCTCGTCTGAACATTTGCCATGGAAATAGCGATAGAGTAGAGAGAGGCTTAGCTGTAAAGGTCTGAACTGGTGGAACTAAGGAATGTAGCTCGTCTGAACATTTGCCATGGAAATAGCGATAGAGTAGAGAGAGGCTTAGCTGTAAAGGTCTGAATTGGTGGAACTAAGGAATGTAGCTCTTCTGAACATTTGCCATGGAAATAGCGATAGAGTAGAGAGAGGCTTAGCTGTAAAGGTCTGAATTGGTGGAACTAAGGAATGTAGCTCTTCTGAACATTTGCCATGGAAATAGCGATAGAGTAGAGAGAGGCTTAGCTGTAAAGGTCTGAATTGGTGGAACTAAGGAATGTAGCTCGTCTGAACATTTGCCATGGAAATAGCGATAGAGTAGAGAGAGGCTTAGCTGTAAAGGTCTGGACTGGTGGAACTAAGGAATGTAGCTCTTCTGAACATTTGCCATGGAAATAGCGATAGAGTAGAGAGAGGCTTAGCTGTAAAGGTCTGAATTGGTGGAACTAAGGAATGTAGCTCTTCTGAACATTTGCCATGGAAATAGCGATAGAGTAGAGAGAGGCTTAGCTGTAAAGGTCTGAACTGGTGGAACTAAGGAATGTAGCTCGTCTGAACATTTGCCATGGAAATAGCGATAGAGTAGAGAGAGGCTTAGCTGTGAAGGGCTGAACAGGTGGAACTAAGGAATGTAGCTCTTCTGAACATTTGCCATGGAAATAGCGATAGAGTAGAGAGAGGCTTAGCTGTAAAGGTCTGGACTGGTGGAACTAAGGAATGTAGCTCTTCTGAACATTTGCCATGGAAATAGCGATAGAGTAGAGAGAGGCTTAGCTGTAAAGGTCTGAATTGGTGGAACTAAGGAATGTAGCTCTTCTGAACATTTGCCATGGAAATAGCGATAGAGTAGAGAGAGGCTTAGCTGTAAAGGTCTGAACTGGTGGAACTAAGGAATGTAGCTCGTCTGAACATTTGCCATGGAAATAGCGATAGAGTAGAGAGAGGCTTAGCTGTGAAGGGCTGAACAGGTGGAACTAAGGAATGTAGCTCTTCTGAACATTTGCCATGGAAATAGCGATAGAGTAGAGAGAGGCTTAGCTGTGAAGGTCTGAATTGGTGGAACTAAGGAATGTAGCTCTTCTGAACATTTGCCATGGAAATAGCGATAGAGTAGAGAGAGGCTTAGCTGTAAAGGTCTGAACTGGTGGAACTAAGGAATGTAGCTCGTCTGAACATTTGCCATGGAAATAGCGATAGAGTAGAGAGAGGCTTAGCTGTGAAGGGCTGAACAGGTGGAACTAAGGAATGTAGCTCGTCTGAACATTTGCCATGGAAATAGCGATAGAGTAGAGAGAGGCTTAGCTGTGAAGGTCTGGACTGGTGGAACTAAGGAATGTAGCTCTTCTGAACATTTGCCATGGAAATAGCGATAGAGTAGAGAGAGGCTTAGCTGTAAAGGTCTGAATTGGTGGAACTAAGGAATGTAGCTCGTCTGAACATTTGCCATGGAAATAGCGATAGAGTAGAGAGAGGCTTAGCTGTAAAGGTCTGGACTGGTGGAACTAAGGAATGTAGCTCTTCTGAACATTTGCCATGGAAATAGCGATAGAGTAGAGAGAGGCTTAGCTGTAAAGGTCTGAATTGGTGGAACTAAGGAATGTAGCTCTTCTGAACATTTGCCATGGAAATAGCGATAGAGTAGAGAGAGGCTTAGCTGTAAAGGTCTGAACTGGTGGAACTAAGGAATGTAGCTCGTCTGAACATTTGCCATGGAAATAGCGATAGAGTAGAGAGAGGCTTAGCTGTGAAGGGCTGAACAGGTGGAACTAAGGAATGTAGCTCGTCTGAACATTTGCCATGGAAATAGCGATAGAGTAGAGAGAGGCTTAGCTGTGAAGGTCTGGACTGGTGGAACTAAGGAATGTAGCTCGTCTGAACATTTGCCATGGAAATAGCGATAGATTAGAGAGAGGCTTAGCTGTGAAGGGCTGCACAGGTGGAACTAAGGAATGTAGCTCATCTGAACAATTTCAATGGAAATAGCAATAGATTAGAGAGAAGCTTAGCTGTAAAGGTCTGGACTGGTGGAACTAAGGAATGTAGCTCGTCTGAACATTTGCCATGGAAATAGCGATAGAGTAGAGAGAGGCTTAGCTGTAAAGGTCTGAACTGGTGGAACTAAGGAATGTAGCTCGTCTGAACATTTGCCATGGAAATAGCGATAGAGTAGAGAGAGGCTTAGCTGTAAAGGTCTGAATTGGTGGAACTAAGGAATGTAGCTCTTCTGAACATTTGCCATGGAAATAGCGATAGAGTAGAGAGAGGCTTAGCTGTAAAGGTCTGAACTGGTGGAACTAAGGAATGTAGCTCGTCTGAACATTTGCCATGGAAATAGCGATAGATTAGAGAGAGGCTTAGCTGTGAAGGGCTGCACAGGTGGAACTAAGGAATGTAGCTCATCTGAACAATTTCAATGGAAATAGCAATAGATTAGAGAGAAGCTTAGCTGTGAAGGTCTGGACTGGTGGAACTAAGGAATGTAGCTCGTCTGAACATTTGCCATGGAAATAGCGATAGATTAGAGAGAGGCTTAGCTGTGAAGGGCTGCACAGGTGGAACTAAGGAATGTAGCTCATCTGAACAATTTCAATGGAAATAGCAATAGATTAGAGAGAAGCTTAGCTGTAAAGGTCTGGACTGGTGGAACTAAGGAATGTAGCTCGTCTGAACATTTGCCATGGAAATAGCGATAGAGTAGAGAGAGGCTTAGCTGTAAAGGTCTGAACTGGTGGAACTAAGGAATGTAGCTCGTCTGAACATTTGCCATGGAAATAGCGATAGAGTAGAGAGAGGCTTAGCTGTAAAGGTCTGAATTGGTGGAACTAAGGAATGTAGCTCTTCTGAACATTTGCCATGGAAATAGCGATAGAGTAGAGAGAGGCTTAGCTGTAAAGGTCTGAATTGGTGGAACTAAGGAATGTAGCTCTTCTGAACATTTGCCATGGAAATAGCGATAGAGTAGAGAGAGGCTTAGCTGTAAAGGTCTGAATTGGTGGAACTAAGGAATGTAGCTCGTCTGAACATTTGCCATGGAAATAGCGATAGAGTAGAGAGAGGCTTAGCTGTAAAGGTCTGGACTGGTGGAACTAAGGAATGTAGCTCTTCTGAACATTTGCCATGGAAATAGCGATAGAGTAGAGAGAGGCTTAGCTGTAAAGGTCTGAATTGGTGGAACTAAGGAATGTAGCTCTTCTGAACATTTGCCATGGAAATAGCGATAGAGTAGAGAGAGGCTTAGCTGTAAAGGTCTGAACTGGTGGAACTAAGGAATGTAGCTCGTCTGAACATTTGCCATGGAAATAGCGATAGAGTAGAGAGAGGCTTAGCTGTGAAGGGCTGAACAGGTGGAACTAAGGAATGTAGCTCTTCTGAACATTTGCCATGGAAATAGCGATAGAGTAGAGAGAGGCTTAGCTGTAAAGGTCTGAATTGGTGGAACTAAGGAATGTAGCTCTTCTGAACATTTGCCATGGAAATAGCGATAGAGTAGAGAGAGGCTTAGCTGTAAAGGTCTGAACTGGTGGAACTAAGGAATGTAGCTCGTCTGAACATTTGCCATGGAAATAGCGATAGAGTAGAGAGAGGCTTAGCTGTGAAGGGCTGAACAGGTGGAACTAAGGAATGTAGCTCTTCTGAACATTTGCCATGGAAATAGCGATAGAGTAGAGAGAGGCTTAGCTGTGAAGGTCTGAATTGGTGGAACTAAGGAATGTAGCTCTTCTGAACATTTGCCATGGAAATAGCGATAGAGTAGAGAGAGGCTTAGCTGTAAAGGTCTGAACTGGTGGAACTAAGGAATGTAGCTCGTCTGAACATTTGCCATGGAAATAGCGATAGAGTAGAGAGAGGCTTAGCTGTGAAGGGCTGAACAGGTGGAACTAAGGAATGTAGCTCGTCTGAACATTTGCCATGGAAATAGCGATAGAGTAGAGAGAGGCTTAGCTGTGAAGGTCTGGACTGGTGGAACTAAGGAATGTAGCTCTTCTGAACATTTGCCATGGAAATAGCGATAGAGTAGAGAGAGGCTTAGCTGTAAAGGTCTGAATTGGTGGAACTAAGGAATGTAGCTCGTCTGAACATTTGCCATGGAAATAGCGATAGAGTAGAGAGAGGCTTAGCTGTAAAGGTCTGGACTGGTGGAACTAAGGAATGTAGCTCTTCTGAACATTTGCCATGGAAATAGCGATAGAGTAGAGAGAGGCTTAGCTGTAAAGGTCTGAATTGGTGGAACTAAGGAATGTAGCTCTTCTGAACATTTGCCATGGAAATAGCGATAGAGTAGAGAGAGGCTTAGCTGTAAAGGTCTGAACTGGTGGAACTAAGGAATGTAGCTCGTCTGAACATTTGCCATGGAAATAGCGATAGAGTAGAGAGAGGCTTAGCTGTGAAGGGCTGAACAGGTGGAACTAAGGAATGTAGCTCTTCTGAACATTTGCCATGGAAATAGCGATAGAGTAGAGAGAGGCTTAGCTGTGAAGGTCTGGACTGGTGGAACTAAGGAATGTAGCTCTTCTGAACATTTGCCATGGAAATAGCGATAGAGTAGAGAGAGGCTTAGCTGTAAAGGTCTGAATTGGTGGAACTAAGGAATGTAGCTCTTCTGAACATTTGCCATGGAAATAGCGATAGAGTAGAGAGAGGCTTAGCTGTAAAGGTCTGGACTGGTGGAACTAAGGAATGTAGCTCTTCTGAACATTTGCCATGGAAATAGCGATAGAGTAGAGAGAGGCTTAGCTGTAAAGGTCTGAATTGGTGGAACTAAGGAATGTAGCTCTTCTGAACATTTGCCATGGAAATAGCGATAGAGTAGAGAGAGGCTTAGCTGTAAAGGTCTGAACTGGTGGAACTAAGGAATGTAGCTCGTCTGAACATTTGCCATGGAAATAGCGATAGAGTAGAGAGAGGCTTAGCTGTAAAGGTCTGGACTGGTGGAACTAAGGAATGTAGCTCTTCTGAACATTTGCCATGGAAATAGCGATAGAGTAGAGAGAGGCTTAGCTGTAAAGGTCTGAATTGGTGGAACTAAGGAATGTAGCTCTTCTGAACATTTGCCATGGAAATAGCGATAGAGTAGAGAGAGGCTTAGCTGTAAAGGTCTGGACTGGTGGAACTAAGGAATGTAGCTCTTCTGAACATTTGCCATGGAAATAGCGATAGAGTAGAGAGAGGCTTAGCTGTAAAGGTCTGAATTGGTGGAACTAAGGAATGTAGCTCTTCTGAACATTTGCCATGGAAATAGCGATAGAGTAGAGAGAGGCTTAGCTGTAAAGGTCTGAACTGGTGGAACTAAGGAATGTAGCTCGTCTGAACATTTGCCATGGAAATAGCGATAGAGTAGAGAGAGGCTTAGCTGTAAAGGTCTGGACTGGTGGAACTAAGGAATGTAGCTCTTCTGAACATTTGCCATGGAAATAGCGATAGAGTAGAGAGAGGCTTAGCTGTAAAGGTCTGAATTGGTGGAACTAAGGAATGTAGCTCTTCTGAACATTTGCCATGGAAATAGCGATAGAGTAGAGAGAGGCTTAGCTGTAAAGGTCTGGACTGGTGGAACTAAGGAATGTAGCTCTTCTGAACATTTGCCATGGAAATAGCGATAGAGTAGAGAGAGGCTTAGCTGTAAAGGTCTGAATTGGTGGAACTAAGGAATGTAGCTCTTCTGAACATTTGCCATGGAAATAGCGATAGAGTAGAGAGAGGCTTAGCTGTAAAGGTCTGAACTGGTGGAACTAAGGAATGTAGCTCGTCTGAACATTTGCCATGGAAATAGCGATAGAGTAGAGAGAGGCTTAGCTGTGAAGGGCTGAACAGGTGGAACTAAGGAATGTAGCTCTTCTGAACATTTGCCATGGAAATAGCGATAGAGTAGAGAGAGGCTTAGCTGTGAAGGTCTGAACTATTGGAACTAAGGAATGTAGCTCGTCTGAACATTTGCCATGGAAATAGCGATAGAGTAGAGAGAGGCTTAGCTGTAAAGGTCTGAACTATTGGAACTAAGGAATGTAGCTCGTCTGAACATTTGCCATGGAAATAGCGATAGAGTAGAGAGAGGCTTAGCTGTAAAGGTCTGAACTGGTGGAACTAAGGAATGTAGCTCGTCTGAACATTTGCCATGGAAATAGCGATAGAGTAGAGAGAGGCTTAGCTATAAAGGTCTGAACTGGTGGAACTAAGGAATGTAGCTCGTCTGAACATTTGCCATGGAAATAGCGATAGAGTAGAGAGAGGCTTAGCTATAAAGGTCTGAACAGGTGGAACTAAGGAATGTAGCTCGTCTGAACATTTGCCATGGAAATAGCGATAGAGTAGAGAGAGGCTTAGCTGTAAAGGTCTGAACTGGTGGAACTAAGGAATGTAGCTCGTCTGAACATTTGCCATGGAAATAGCGATAGAGTAGAGAGAGGCTTAGCTGTGAAGGGCTGAACAGGTGGAACTAAGGAATGTAGCTCTTCTGAACATTTGCCATGGAAATAGCGATAGAGTAGAGAGAGGCTTAGCTGTGAAGGTCTGAACTATTGGAACTAAGGAATGTAGCTCGTCTGAACATTTGCCATGGAAATAGCGATAGAGTAGAGAGAGGCTTAGCTGTAAAGGTCTGAACTATTGGAACTAAGGAATGTAGCTCGTCTGAACATTTGCCATGGAAATAGCGATAGAGTAGAGAGAGGCTTAGCTATAAAGGTCTGAACTGGTGGAACTAAGGAATGTAGCTCGTCTGAACATTTGCCATGGAAATAGCGATAGAGTAGAGAGAGGCTTAGCTATAAAGGTCTGAACAGGTGGAACTAAGGAATGTAGCTCTTCTGAACATTTGCCATGGAAATAGCGATAGAGTAGAGAGAGGCTTAGCTATAAAGGTCTGAACAGGTGGAACTAAGGAATGTAGCTCTTCTGAACATTTGCCATGGAAATAGCGATAGAGTAGAGAGAGGCTTAGCTGTGAAGGGCTGCACAGGTGGAACTAAGGAATGTAGCTCTTCTGAACATTTGCCATGGAAATAGCGATAGAGTAGAGAGAGGCTTAGCTATAAAGGTCTGAACTGGTGGAACTAAGGAATGTAGCTCGTCTGAACATTTGCCATGGAAATAGCGATAGAGTAGAGAGAGGCTTAGCTATAAAGGTCTGAACAGGTGGAACTAAGGAATGTAGCTCTTCTGAACATTTGCCATGGAAATAGCGATAGAGTAGAGAGAGGCTTAGCTATAAAGGTCTGAACTGGTGGAACTAAGGAATGTAGCTCTTCTGAACATTTGCCATGGAAATAGCGATAGAGTAGAGAGAGGCTTAGCTATAAAGGTCTGAACAGGTGGAACTAAGGAATGTAGCTCTTCTGAACATTTGCCATGGAAATAGCGATAGAGTAGAGAGAGGCTCAGCTGTAAAGGTCTGAACTGGTGGAACTAAGGAATGTAGCTCGTCTGAACATTTGCCATGGAAATAGCGATAGAGTAGAGAGAGGCTCAGCTGTAAAGGTCTGAACTGGTGGAACTAAGGAATGTAGCTCTTCTGAACATTTGCCATGGAAATAGCGATAGAGTAGAGAGAGGCTTAGCTGTAAAGGTCTGAACTGGTGGAACTAAGGAATGTAGCTCGTCTGAACATTTGCCATGGAAATAGCGATAGAGTAGAGAGAGGCTCAGCTGTAAAGGTCTGAACTGGTGGAACTAAGGAATGTAGCTCGTCTGAACATTTGCCATGGAAATAGCGATAGAGTAGAGAGAGGCTTAGCTGTAAAGGTCTGAACTGGTGGAACTAAGGAATGTAGATCGTCTGAACATTTGCCATGGAAATAGCGATAGAGTAGAGAGAGGCTCAGCTGTAAAGGTCTGAACTGGTGGAACTAAGGAATGTAGCTCGTCTGAACATTTGCCATGGAAATAGCGATAGAGTAGAGAGAGGCTTAGCTGTAAAGGTCTGAACTGGTGCAACTAAGGAATGTAGCTCGCCTGAACATTTGCCATGGAAATAGCGATAGAGTAGAGAGAGGCTTAGCTGTAAAGGTCTGAACTGGTGCAACTAAGGAATGTAGCTCGTCTGAACATTTGCCATGGAAATAGCGATAGAGTAGAGAGAGGCTTAGCTGTAAAGGTCTGAACTGGTGCAACTAAGGAATGTAGCTCGCCTGAACATTTGCCATGGAAATAGCGATAGAGTAGAGAGAGGCTTAGCTGTAAAGGTCTGAACTGGTGCAACTAAGGAATGTAGCTCGCCTGAACATTTGCCATGGAAATAGCGATAGAGTAGAGAGAGGCTTAGCTGTAAAGGTCTGAACTGGTGCAACTAAGGAATGTAGCTCGCCTGAACATTTGCCATGGAAATAGCGATAGAGTAGAGAGAGGCTCAGCTGTAAAGGTCTGAACTGGTGGAACTAAGGAATGTAGCTCGTCTGAACATTTGCCATGGAAATAGCGATAGAGTAGAGAGAGGCTTAGCTGTAAAGGTCTGAACTGGTGCAACTAAGGAATGTAGCTCGCCTGAACATTTGCCATGGAAATAGCGATAGAGTAGAGAGAGGCTTAGCTGTAAAGGTCTGAACTGGTGCAACTAAGGAATGTAGCTCGTCTGAACATTTGCCATGGAAATAGCGATAGAGTAGAGAGAGGCTTAGCTGTAAAGGTCTGAACTGGTGCAACTAAGGAATGTAGCTCGCCTGAACATTTGCCATGGAAATAGCGATAGAGTAGAGAGAGGCTTAGCTGTAAAGGTCTGAACTGGTGCAACTAAGGAATGTAGCTCGCCTGAACATTTGCCATGGAAATAGCGATAGAGTAGAGAGAGGCTTAGCTGTAAAGGTCTGAACTGGTGCAACTAAGGAATGTAGCTCGCCTGAACATTTGCCATGGAAATAGCGATAGAGTAGAGAGAGGCTTAGCTGTAAAGGTCTGAACTGGTGCAACTAAGGAATGTAGCTCGTCTGAACATTTGCCATGGAAATAGCGATAGAGTAGCAAGAGGCTTAACCGTAAAGGTCTGAACTGGTGGAACTAAGGAATGTAGCTCGTCTGAACATTTGCCATGGAAATAGCGATAGAGTAGCAAGAGGCTTAACCGTAAAGGTCTGAACTGGTGGAACTAAGGAATGTAGCTCGTCTGAACATTTGCCATGGAAATAGCGATAGAGTAGCAAGAGGCTTAACCGTAAAGGTCTGAACTGGTGGAACTAAGGAATGTAGCTCGTCTGAACATTTGCCATGGAAATAGCGATAGAGTAGCAAGAGGCTTAACCGTAAAGGTCTGAACTGGTGGAACTAAGGAATGTAGCTCGTCTGAACATTTGCCATGGAAATAGCGATAGAGTAGAGAGAGGCTTAGCTGTAAAGGTCTGAACTGGTGGAACTAAGGAATGTAGCTCGTCTGAACATTTGCCATGGAAATAGCGATAGAGTAGAGAGAGGCTCAGCTGTAAAGGTCTGAACTGGTGGAACTAAGGAATGTAGCTCGTCTGAACATTTGCCATGGAAATAGCGATAGAGTAGAGAGAGGCTTAGCTGTGAAGGTCTGAACTGATGGAACTAAGGAATGCAGATCGGCTGAACATTTGGCATGGAAATAGCGATAGAGTAGAGAGAGGCTTAGCTGTGAAGGGCTGAACAGGTGGAACTAAGGAATGTATCTCTTCTGAACATTTGGCATGGAAATAGCGATAGAGTAGAGAGAGGCTTAGCTGTAAAGGTCTGAACTGGTGGAACTAAGGAATGTAGCTCGTCTGAACATTTGCCATGGAAATAGCGATAGAGTAGAGAGAGGCTTAGCTGTGAAGGGCTGAACAGGTGGAACTAAGGAATGTATCTCTTCTGAACATTTGCCATGGAAATAGCGATAGAGTAGAGAGAGGCTTAGCTGTAAAGGTCTGAACTGGTGGAACTAAGGAATGTAGCTCGTCTGAACATTTGCCATGGAAATAGCGATAGAGTAGAGAGAGGCTTAGCTGTGAAGGTCTGAACTGATGGAACTAAGGAATGCAGATCGGCTGAACATTTGGCATGGAAATAGCGATAGAGTAGAGAGAGGCTTAGCTGTGAAGGGCTGAACAGGTGGAACTAAGGAATGTATCTCTTCTGAACATTTGGCATGGAAATAGCGATAGAGTAGAGAGAGGCTTAGCTGTAAAGGTCTGAACTGGTGGAACTAAGGAATGTAGCTCGTCTGAACATTTGCCATGGAAATAGCGATAGAGTAGAGAGAGGCTTAGCTGTGAAGGTCTGAACTGATGGAACTAAGGAATGTAGCTCGTCTGAACATTTGGCATGGAAATAGCGATAGAGTAGAGAGAGGCTTAGCTGTGAAGGGCTGCACAGGTGGAACTAAGGAATGTAGCTCTTCTGAACATTTGGCATGGAAATAGCGATAGAGTAGAGAGAGGCTTAGCTGTAAAGGTCTGAACTGGTGGAACTAAGGAATGTATCTCTTCTGAACATTTGGCATGGAAATAGCGATAGAGTAGAGAGAGGCTTAGCTGTAAAGGTCTGAACTGGTGGAACTAAGGAATGTAGCTCTTCTGAACATTTGCCATGGAAATAGCGATAGAGTAGAGAGAGGCTTAGCTGTGAAGGTCTGAACTGATGGAACTAAGGAATGCAGATCGGCTGAACATTTGGCATGGAAATAGCGATAGAGTAGAGAGAGGCTTAGCTGTGAAGGTCTGAACTGGTGGAACTAAGGAATGTAGCTCGGGTGAACATTTGCCATGGAAATAGCGATAGAGTAGAGAGAGGCTTAGCTGTAAAGGTCTGAACTGGTGGAACTAAGGAATGTAGCTCGTCTGAACATTTGCCATGGAAATAGCGATAGAGTAGAGAGAGGCTTAGCTGTGAAGGTCTGAACTGATGGAACTAAGGAATGCAGATCGGCTGAACATTTGGCATGGAAATAGCGATAGAGTAGAGAGAGGCTTAGCTGTGAAGGGCTGCACAGGTGGAACTAAGGAATGTAGCTCTTCTGAACATTTGGCATGGAAATAGCGATAGAGTAGAGAGAGGCTCAGCTGTAAAGGTCTGAACTGGTGGAACTAAGGAATGTAGCTCGTCTGAACATTTGCCATGGAAATAGCGATAGAGTAGAGAGAGGCTTAGCTGTGAAGGTCTGAACTGATGGAACTAAGGAATGCAGATCGGCTGAACATTTGGCATGGAAATAGCGATAGAGTAGAGAGAGGCTTAGCTGTGAAGGGCTGCACAGGTGGAACTAAGGAATGTAGCTCTTCTGAACATTTGGCATGGAAATAGCGATAGAGTAGAGAGAGGCTCAGCTGTAAAGGTCTGAACTGGTGGAACTAAGGAATGTAGCTCGTCTGAACATTTGCCATGGAAATAGCGATAGAGTAGAGAGAGGCTTAGCTGTAAAGGTCTGGACTGGTGGAACTAAGGAATGTAGCTCTTCTGAACATTTGGCATGGAAATAGCGATAGAGTAGAGAGAGGCTCAGCTGTAAAGGTCTGGACTGGTGGAACTAAGGAATGTAGCTCTTCTGAACATTTGGCATGGAAATAGCGATAGAGTAGAGAGAGGCTCAGCTGTAAAGGTCTGAACTGGTGGAACTAAGGAATGTAGCTCTTCTGAACATTTGCCATGGAAATAGCGATAGAGTAGAGAGAGGCTCAGCTGTAAAGGTCTGAACTGGTGGAACTAAGGAATGTAGCTCGTCTGAACATTTGCCATGGAAATAGCGATAGAGTAGAGAGAGGCTTAGCTGTAAAGGTCTGAACTGGTGGAACTAAGGAATGATGCTCGTCTGAACATTTGGCATGGAAATAGCGATAGAGTAGAGAGAGGCTCAGCTGTAAAGGTCTGGACTGGTGGAACTAAGGAATGAAGATCGTCTGAACATTTGCCATGGAAATAGCGATAGAGTAGAGAGAGGCTTAGCTGTAAAGGTCTGAATTGGTGGAACTAAGGAATGATGCTCGTCTGAACATTTGGCATGGAAATAGCGATAGAGTAGAGAGAGGCTCAGCTGTAAAGGTCTGGACTGGTGGAACTAAGGAATGTAGCTCGTCTGAACATTTGCCATGGAAATAGCGATAGAGTAGAGAGAGGCTTAGCTGTAAAGGTCTGAACTGGTGGAACTAAGGAATGATGCTCGTCTGAACATTTGGCATGGAAATAGCGATAGAGTAGAGAGAGGCTCAGCTGTAAAGGTCTGGACTGGTGGAACTAAGGAATGAAGATCGTCTGAACATTTGCCATGGAAATAGCGATAGAGTAGAGAGAGGCTTAGATGTAAGGTCTGAACTGGTGGAACTAAAGAATGTAGCTCATCTGAACATTTGCCATGGAAATAGCGATAGAGTAGAGAGAGGCTTAGATGTAAGGTCTGAACTGGTGGAACTAAAGAATGTAGCTCATCTGAACATTTGCCATGGAAATAGCGATAGAGTAGAGAGAGGCTTAGCTGTGAAGGGCTGCACAGGTGGAACTAAGGAATGTAGCTCGTTTGAACATTTGCCATGGAAATAGCGATAGAGTAGAGAGAGGCTTACCTGTAAAGGTCTGAACTGGTGGAACTAAGGAATTTTGCTCGTCTGAACATTTGCCATGGAAATAGCGATAGAGTTGAGAGAGGCTTAGGTGTAAAGGTCTGAACTGGTGGAACTAAGGAATGTAGCTCGTCTGAACATTTGCCATGGAAATAGCGATAGAGTAGAGAAAGGCTTAGCTGTAAAGGTCTGAAATGGTGGAACTAAGGAATGTAGCTCGTCCCAACATTTGCCATGGAAATAGCGATAGAGTAGAGAGAGGCTTAGCTGTAAAGGTCTGAACTGGTGGAACTAAGGAATGTAGCTCATCTGAACATTTGCCATGGAAATAGCGATAGAGTAGAGAGAGGCTTAGATGTAAGGTCTGAACTGGTGGAACTAAAGAATGTAGCTCATCTGAACATTTGCCGTGGAAATAGCGATAGAGTAGAGAGAGGCTTAGCTGTAAAGGTCTGAACTGGTGGAACTAAGGAATGTAGCTCGTCTGAACATTTGCCATGGAAATAGCGATAGAGTAGAGAAAGGCTTAGCTGTAAAGGTCTGAAATGGTGGAACTAAGGAATGTAGCTCGTCCCAACATTTGCCATGGAAATAGCGATAGAGTAGAGAGAGGCTTAGCTGTAAAGGTCTGAACTGGTGGAACTAAGGAATGTAGCTCATCTGAACATTTGCCATGGAAATAGCGATAGAGTAGAGAGAGGCTTAGATGTAAGGTCTGAACTGGTGGAACTAAAGAATGTAGCTCATCTGAACATTTGCCGTGGAAATAGCGATAGAGTAGAGAGAGGCTTAGCTGTAAAGGTCTGAACTGGTGGAACTAAGGAATGTAGCTCGTCTGAACATTTGCCATGGAAATAGCGATAGAGTAGAGAAAGGCTTAGCTGTAAAGGTCTGAAATGGTGGAACTAAGGAATGTAGCTCGTCCCAACATTTGCCATGGAAATAGCGATAGAGTAGAGAGAGGCTTAGCTGTAAAGGTCTGAACTGGTGGAACTAAGGAATGTAGCTCATCTGAACATTTGCCATGGAAATAGCGATAGAGTAGAGAGAGGCTTAGATGTAAGGTCTGAACTGGTGGAACTAAAGAATGTAGCTCATCTGAACATTTGCCGTGGAAATAGCGATAGAGTAGAGAGAGGCTTAGCTGTAAAGGTCTGAACTGGTGGAACTAAGGAATGTAGCTCGTCTGAACATTTGCCATGGAAATAGCGATAGAGTAGAGAAAGGCTTAGCTGTAAAGGTCTGAAATGGTGGAACTAAGGAATGTAGCTCGTCCCAACATTTGCCATGGAAATAGCGATAGAGTAGAGAGAGGCTTAGCTGTAAAGGTCTGAACTGGTGGAACTAAGGAATGTAGCTCATCTGAACATTTGCCATGGAAATAGCGATAGAGTAGAGAGAGGCTTAGATGTAAGGTCTGAACTGGTGGAACTAAAGAATGTAGCTCATCTGAACATTTGCCGTGGAAATAGCGATAGAGTAGAGAGAGGCTTAGCTGTAAAGGTCTGAACTGGTGGAACTAAGGAATGTAGCTCGTCTGAACATTTGCCATGGAAATAGCGATAGAGTAGAGAAAGGCTTAGCTGTAAAGGTCTGAAATGGTGGAACTAAGGAATGTAGCTCGTCCCAACATTTGCCATGGAAATAGCGATAGAGTAGAGAGAGGCTTAGCTGTAAAGGTCTGAACTGGTGGAACTAAGGAATGTAGCTCATCTGAACATTTGCCATGGAAATAGCGATAGAGTAGAGAGAGGCTTAGATGTAAGGTCTGAACTGGTGGAACTAAAGAATGTAGCTCATCTGAACATTTGCCGTGGAAATAGCGATAGAGTAGAGAGAGGCTTAGCTGTAAAGGTCTGAACTGGTGGAACTAAGGAATGTAGCTCGTCTGAACATTTGCCATGGAAATAGCGATAGAGTAGAGAAAGGCTTAGCTGTAAAGGTCTGAAATGGTGGAACTAAGGAATGTAGCTCGTCCCAACATTTGCCATGGAAATAGCGATAGAGTAGAGAGAGGCTTAGCTGTAAAGGTCTGAACTGGTGGAACTAAGGAATGTAGCTCATCTGAACATTTGCCATGGAAATAGCGATAGAGTAGAGAGAGGCTTAGATGTAAGGTCTGAACTGGTGGAACTAAAGAATGTAGCTCATCTGAACATTTGCCGTGGAAATAGCGATAGAGTAGAGAGAGGCTTAGCTGTAAAGGTCTGAACTGGTGGAACTAAGGAATGTAGCTCATCTGAACATTTGCCGTGGAAATAGCGATAGAGTAGAGAGAGGCTTAGCTGTGAAGGTCTGAACTGGTGGAACTAAGGAATGTAGCTCATCTGAACATTTGCCATGGAAATAGCGATAGAGTAGAGAGAGGCTTAGATGTAAGGTCTGAACTGGTGGAACTAAAGAATGTAGCTCATCTGAACATTTGCCGTGGAAATAGCGATAGAGTAGAGAGAGGCTTAGCTGTAAAGGTCTGAACTGGTGGAACTAAAGAATGTAGCTCATCTGAACATTTGCCGTGGAAATAGCGATAGAGTAGAGAGAGGCTTAGCTGTGAAGGTCTGAACTGGTGGAACTAAAGAATGTAGCTCATCTGAACATTTGCCATGGAAATAGCGATAGAGTAGAGAGAGGCTTAGCTGTAAAGGTCTGAACTGGTGGAACTAAGGAATGTAGCTCATCTGAACATTTGCCATGGAAATAGCGATAGAGTAGAGAGAGGCTTAGATGTAAGGTCTGAACTGGTGGAACTAAAGAATGTAGCTCATCTGAACATTTGCCGTGGAAATAGCGATAGAGTAGAGAGAGGCTTAGCTGTAAAGGTCTGAACTGGTGGAACTAAGGAATGTAGCTCGTCTGAACATTTGCCATGGAAATAGCGATAGAGTAGAGAAAGGCTTAGCTGTAAAGGTCTGAAATGGTGGAACTAAGGAATGTAGCTCGTCCCAACATTTGCCATGGAAATAGCGATAGAGTAGAGAGAGGCTTAGCTGTAAAGGTCTGAACTGGTGGAACTAAGGAATGTAGCTCATCTGAACATTTGCCATGGAAATAGCGATAGAGTAGAGAGAGGCTTAGATGTAAGGTCTGAACTGGTGGAACTAAAGAATGTAGCTCATCTGAACATTTGCCGTGGAAATAGCGATAGAGTAGAGAGAGGCTTAGCTGTAAAGGTCTGAACTGGTGGAACTAAGGAATGTAGCTCGTCTGAACATTTGCCATGGAAATAGCGATAGAGTAGAGAAAGGCTTAGCTGTAAAGGTCTGAAATGGTGGAACTAAGGAATGTAGCTCGTCCCAACATTTGCCATGGAAATAGCGATAGAGTAGAGAGAGGCTTAGCTGTAAAGGTCTGAACTGGTGGAACTAAGGAATGTAGCTCATCTGAACATTTGCCATGGAAATAGCGATAGAGTAGAGAGAGGCTTAGATGTAAGGTCTGAACTGGTGGAACTAAAGAATGTAGCTCATCTGAACATTTGCCGTGGAAATAGCGATAGAGTAGAGAGAGGCTTAGCTGTAAAGGTCTGAACTGGTGGAACTAAGGAATGTAGCTCGTCTGAACATTTGCCATGGAAATAGCGATAGAGTAGAGAAAGGCTTAGCTGTAAAGGTCTGAAATGGTGGAACTAAGGAATGTAGCTCGTCCCAACATTTGCCATGGAAATAGCGATAGAGTAGAGAGAGGCTTAGCTGTAAAGGTCTGAACTGGTGGAACTAAGGAATGTAGCTCATCTGAACATTTGCCATGGAAATAGCGATAGAGTAGAGAGAGGCTTAGATGTAAGGTCTGAACTGGTGGAACTAAAGAATGTAGCTCATCTGAACATTTGCCGTGGAAATAGCGATAGAGTAGAGAGAGGCTTAGCTGTAAAGGTCTGAACTGGTGGAACTAAGGAATGTAGCTCATCTGAACATTTGCCGTGGAAATAGCGATAGAGTAGAGAGAGGCTTAGCTGTGAAGGTCTGAACTGGTGGAACTAAGGAATGTAGCTCATCTGAACATTTGCCATGGAAATAGCGATAGAGTAGAGAGAGGCTTAGATGTAAGGTCTGAACTGGTGGAACTAAAGAATGTAGCTCATCTGAACATTTGCCGTGGAAATAGCGATAGAGTAGAGAGAGGCTTAGCTGTAAAGGTCTGAACTGGTGGAACTAAAGAATGTAGCTCATCTGAACATTTGCCGTGGAAATAGCGATAGAGTAGAGAGAGGCTTAGCTGTGAAGGTCTGAACTGGTGGAACTAAAGAATGTAGCTCATCTGAACATTTGCCATGGAAATAGCGATAGAGTAGAGAGAGGCTTAGCTGTAAAGGTCTGAACTGGTGGAACTAAGGAATGTAGCTCATCTGAACATTTGCCATGGAAATAGCGATAGAGTAGAGAGAGGCTTAGATGTAAGGTCTGAACTGGTGGAACTAAAGAATGTAGCTCATCTGAACATTTGCCGTGGAAATAGCGATAGAGTAGAGAGAGGCTTAGCTGTAAAGGTCTGAACTGGTGGAACTAAGGAATGTAGCTCATCTGAACATTTGCCGTGGAAATAGCGATAGAGTAGAGAGAGGCTTAGATGTAAGGTCTGAACTGGTGGAACTAAAGAATGTAGCTCATCTGAACATTTGCCATGGAAATAGCGATAGAGTAGAGAGAGGCTTAGCTGTAAAGGTCTGAACTGGTGGAACTAAGGAATGTAGCTCATCTGAACATTTGCCGTGGAAATAGCGATAGAGTAGAGAGAGGCTTAGCTGTGAAGGTCTGAACTGGTGGAACTAAGGAATGTAGCTCATCTGAACATTTGCCATGGAAATAGCGATAGAGTAGAGAGAGGCTTAGATGTAAGGTCTGAACTGGTGGAACTAAAGAATGTAGCTCATCTGAACATTTGCCGTGGAAATAGCGATAGAGTAGAGAGAGGCTTAGCTGTAAAGGTCTGAACTGGTGGAACTAAAGAATGTAGCTCATCTGAACATTTGCCGTGGAAATAGCGATAGAGTAGAGAGAGGCTTAGCTGTGAAGGTCTGAACTGGTGGAACTAAAGAATGTAGCTCATCTGAACATTTGCCATGGAAATAGCGATAGAGTAGAGAGAGGCTTAGCTGTAAAGGTCTGAACTGGTGGAACTAAGGAATGTAGCTCATCTGAACATTTGCCATGGAAATAGCGATAGAGTAGAGAGAGGCTTAGATGTAAGGTCTGAACTGGTGGAACTAAAGAATGTAGCTCATCTGAACATTTGCCGTGGAAATAGCGATAGAGTAGAGAGAGGCTTAGCTGTAAAGGTCTGAACTGGTGGAACTAAGGAATGTAGCTCATCTGAACATTTGCCGTGGAAATAGCGATAGAGTAGAGAGAGGCTTAGCTGTAAAGGTCTGAACTGGTGGAACTAAGGAATGTATCTCTTCTGAACATTTGCCATGGAAATAGCGATAGAGTAGAGAGAGGCTTAGCTGTAAAGGGCTGCACAGGTGGAACTAAGGAGTGTTGCCATGGAAATTGCGATAGAAAAGGGATAGGCTGCGATGTTTCAGTTGTGGAAAAGCGACTGTCGTTTTGAAAATAAGTTACCCCAAGACCATCACGTAGACGCTATTGATCTCTGTCATGTCTGGAAAGTGGTGGACTGGATAGTTCCAAGGGTTGAAAAGTTCTCAGCCTGATGCACGCGGCAAAAACCATTTTTTTAATCATCAAATATCAGAGTACCGATTTCATTCCGAGTGTTTCGTCCAGAACTTTCCAATCCGCCCTCGAACATTACATTATAAGCTCAATTTCATGTATAGCGCAATAGCTTTTGAACTTTTTTCTTTTTCTTTTCAAAAGTGATATCATTAACATATAAAATATAGCCAACGTCTATTTGGACAGGTCATGATTTTTAGAATTTAAAAAGCAAGATAGAAAACTGAATTTATGCATTTTCTCAAGAACTGACAACAAATATATTAAACAGCAAGTATGCAATTGCTCATTTCTAGGATTATTGGTTTATAATCTGTAATTAATTATAGCTATCTTAAAATTATTTTGTTTTGGGTGTTTGTTTTTTGAATACTTCCCACTTTCATATGTTATGATTTTATTCAAACTATGACTGAAACGTCGTAAATATGGCAACAAAGATGAAGGCAACAGTCCGAAAAATGTAAATAATGACAATATCTCATCTCAGAAATATAGACATATGCTGAAGAATGGCGGAGCGTACAACAGCCGAAACGTCGTGAATATATCACCGAAGATGAGAGCAACAATCCGAACAATGTAAATAATGTAAATAGTTACAATATCTCATCTAAGAAATATAGACAGATCCTGAAGAAGGCAGGAGCGTAGAACAGCCGAAACGCCGTGAATATGACAATAAAAATGGGGACAACAATCCGAACAATGTAAATAATGTAAATTATTACAATGTCTCATCTCAGAAATATAAAGAGATCCTGAAGAAGGCCGGAGCGTACAACAACCGAAACGTCGTGAATATGATAATAAAGATGAGAGGCACAGTCCGAACAATGTAAATAGTGTAAATTAATACAATGTCTCGTCTCAGATATACAACGTGTAATTAACTATATTTATCTTAAAATTATTTTTGGCAGTGTTTTTTTTTTCTTTTTTTCTTATGTTATGGTTTTATTGCAATTCTAAAATTACATTTTTCTAACAAAAAAAATTACTGAGCGAGTTCTTTTTTCCTGGTTCTAGATTAAAATTAGATGCGCATTTTTATTAAAGATATTATTGCTGTAATCATTCGTATTTCTGAGTTTATTGTGTTCGTGATTATTTTAGGCATTTGGCTCTGAGGTCGAGATCAGGTGATTTGGGCAACAACTGAAAGAGCTCAGTGTTATTTCCTTATACATCAATGCTTTTTCAACAGGAGTAGATAGGTTCGCCTATCGTCCTTTTCACACTCTTTCCCGCTCTTTTGGACAGGATTAGATGCGTATCCCTTGTTTCCTGTTTAGAATTGGGTTTTCGGTTCTTTCTAATCTATTCTCATTCTCTTTCATTCCCATTCCCCGTCTCAGTGGCATTATCGCCTTACTTGGTTTAAGTTCATAAAAAGAATAAAAATAAAGCAACGTTAATTAAGATGAGTATGGCATGTAAATGGAAGAATAATGATATAATTAAGATGTTGACTTTTAAAACTACCAAATAGAAAAGTATAGGAAAGAAATTCTGATGCGTACTAGAAAGAGGTATAACATTTACTGGACTTGAGAAGTTTAATTTCCTGGAAAACTGTTTTACTAAAAAAAAGAATATTTTATAAATTTCAATCGAAAATAACGCTGTTTGGTCTATGAGTAATGCTTAGTGTATGGAAACCGTATAAAAAAGCCACCATAGGAATAGACAGCGATGAAGAAAAAGAAAATTGATTGCCATAGATATATGAAAAAAAAAAAATTATACAAGTCGAAAATGTCGTTTGAAAATAGGTGTGATTCTTATAGAACGCACTTAAAGTAATTTGAGCTGGTGGAAAGAAGAGTCAGAAGAAAAACCATTTCTTTCAAGAAATAAGCGACCAAGTGTCCAATTCGCTGAAGAGCCTGAGAGCTGGAACATTGAACAAGGATCTAACTAAAGGATACAGGACGTAGAATCGAAATTTAAGATTATTAAGTCTACTGGCCATTCGAAGGATAGGCGAAGAATGCCACCCGTATCGCGGAACTGCAGCTAAATAACGAGGAAGATGTGTCATCAGGTGGAGTTGGCCGTCTGGAATCTTATGAAACGAATTAAGGGGATTATGAACAGCATGTCTCATCTAGACATATTGGATGATGTTACCTCAATCACACGCACAAAAGGGTATGGGTGGCGCGTAGATTTTTTAAATTAACAGCCCAAACCACATCCCAGACACTGATCAAAATCTGCATTAACGTTCTCAGTGAGTAATTTTTTTATCCGGTTTGAACAAACGGTGAATAATGATACTAAAAATACTTCTTTTCCCTATTTACATTGTTCGGACTGTTGTACTCATCTTTGTTGTCACATTCACGACGTTTCGGCCGCTATACGCTTCGGTCTGATTGGATTTGTTGAAATTTTTAATCGAACCCTTTGCTTAGTCCGCGGGGGTGGGTTGATTATTCTACTGAAGAAGACCGGAGCATACAACGACCGAAACGTAGTGAATATGGCAACGAAGATGAGGACAACAGTCCAGACAACGTAAATACTGTAAATAGTTACAATACTTCATATCAGAAATATAGACAGATCCTGAAGAATGACGGAGCGTACAACTGCCGAAACGTCGTCAACGAAGATGAAGAAAACAGTCCGAACAATGTAGTAAATTTTTCATCCGGCTTGAACAAACGGTGAATAATGATGGTAAAATTATTTCTTTTCACTATTTACATTGTTCGGACTGTTGTCCTCATATTTGTTGTCACATTTATGATGTTTCGGTCGTTGTACGCTCCGGCCTTCTTCAGGTGATATTTGTTGGAATTTTGAATCGAACCCTTCGCTTAGTCCACGGCGTGTAGAGTATTCTAATTTCACGTGCCATGCCTTTTATAGTATCTCAGTTAATTCGTCTTCATAACGATCCATATTTTTGTTCTTTCCGCTGGGGTCAGAGACTGAACCCAGAACTCTTTGTGTCAAGTTATTTTTTGAATCAATCAAACAGCCAACTCCTTTTTTTTTTCATCCACCGGGCCATGTGTCCAACAAATATCACCTGAAGAAGACCGGGGCGTACAATGGCTGAAACGTCGTGAATGTGACAATAAAGATGAAGACAACAGACCAAATAATAGAAATAGTTACAATACTTCTGTACATATGAAAATACTTCATTTAAAATTATTACTATTCTTTTATAAAACAACGCAGTATCACAATGAGTGCAGATGGTAATGGCGGAAACTAACCGTATCTTTACAAGGAAATACTCAGCATTCATTGACTCAACACTTACCGAATATTATAAAATTACTAGCAGCTATATCCAGCTGGTCGATCAGAAAAAGCATTCAATTAGAATGGAGCAAAAACAGCATCATGTTTAGATGTAACAGAGTCTATCTTCTTCAATTACTGTAAAGTACTTTCCTTAAAAAAAAACATTTTGAATTAATGTAGTTACTGATATAACAGAAGTAGTCTGTATTTATTCAATCGAAGTTACCCGAGTACATGAAGGGGTAAAACAGGCAACATGAAGACCCACTTCAGACCACAATTATTTTGGAGTTTTTGAAATTCAATTTGTCAGTGTGCTACCAGGGATGTAAAAGAGGATCCATTTATAAAGCAATTGTTAAGTTTCATGAAAATTGGTTGAAAGATCTACGAAAAATAAGAAAGAAACCAGTAAATTTTTACGCGGGGTTTCAATATATGGGTGGACTCAATTATCAAGTTAAATGACTGTTGAACAATGAACTTATTGTTGGCTACAATTGAGTGAAGTTTGTATTAGATTGCTTAAAAATTGAGGTAGTTTTTAGTTTAAAATTTGTGTTGAAATCGATTTTCTATTTTTCGTTTTCGCGGTCTTTCGCTAAACGCAGTGGCGTGGAAATAAAAATGAGGTATCGTTCAGCTCGTTATGATGAAAGTAACAGACATACCGAGTTTGAACGAAATCGGAGGAAAAAAGTTGAATTTATCGATGTTTGATCGGCTTTATAGATTATTGATTTTTTTTCAATTATCGATTTTTACGCTAAGAACTTATCTCTTACATTGTACGTGCCAAGTTTGGTAAAAATCGGTTGGATGGTTCTCGAGTGAAAAGGTATCACACTGACAGACAGACAGACATCTGTTTTATATACAGTGAAAGCGGTTCACAAATGTAATTCGTTTCTGAAGCCTGTTCGTAACCTGAAATGTTCGCAAACCGAAACTGTTTTTCCGACAGGAATCAATGTAAAAAGGATTAATCCGTTCCTAGCCCCAAGATGATTGCTTATTTAAACTTTTACAACAGTACTTTGTGCATAAGTTTATACACAAAACTAATGAAAATCATTAAATCTCAGGAAAAAAATAAACCCAATACTAAACCGATAAAATATAGACGAACATTATAATTTTACCGTCCCTGTAAATAGGAGAGTTGATGGCGTAAGGGGAAAGAAAGAGATGTTATTGTTTGGGAAAGGGAAGGAAAGACATGATCGTCTCTTTATTTATAAGAATAGTATAGATCTTTGATTTTGCAATATGAAACTGAGTAGGAAGAGACAATATCATTAACAATTGTTTTTTCTCTTAACTTTTCTTCTATCCTTTAAAAGTGTCACTGCTAGCTTTCTTTCGGACCATGACTGAAGACTAATGAAGAGAAAATAAAAGTCACAGTACAATAAAATTGGAAAAGAAAAGCACAACACACGAATGTATACAATATGGTTGTCGACTCAGAAATTATTCCGTTCGCGTTAACTCTGTTCGGCACGTTTCGGCTCGTTTCGGCACGTTTCGGCACGTTTCAGCTCGTTTCGGCCCATTCGGCAATGCTGTTCGAGAACCGAAATTTTGTTCGATAACCGAGGCATTTTCATCTCAAATTTGACTAAAGTGAAACCTCGGTTCACGAATTTAATTCGTTCCTGAAGCCCATTCATAACCCGAAATGTTCGTAAACCGAAATAGGAATCAATGTAAAATGGATTAATTCGTTCCTGGTCCCAAGATGATTGCTTATTTAAACGTTAACAACAGTACTGTGTGAACAAGTTTATACACAAAACTAATGAAAACGTTCGTGAACCGAGGTTGCTCTGTATCTCTTAATAGATATACACTATTTACAAACGAACTAGTTTCCTCATCATTCTATCACAACCTTTCCGATGTTGTACCCTTCGGCTTTCATCAGTTGTATGTTGATTCGGGTAATCTACCTATACCGTGTGAAGGCCGTTGTGGGGCGGGGCGCAATGAGCGAGACGTTTTAATAACAACAATGAAAAAAATGAAGACAATAAATAACTCTTTATCCCTGAAATTCAGACCGAATTTATAAAATAATAATATGGTTGAAATTTATAAAATCTTTTATTAAAACAGTTTTTTTTTTCCAGGAAGTTAGACATCCGAAATCTACTGAGGGCCATTTCTCTTTCTAGTACTGATGGCAGTTTCTTTTTAAACCTTAGGCTTCTGGTAGTGTTGAAAGTTAACAGATTGATTATCGTATTTGCCGACCTATTAGACGCCGATTGTTCCCCCAAAAGTACCCTGCGTCCAATACAGCAGTATCCTGTATGAAAGGTACATGAAGACCGCGAAAAAAAAAGGTGGGCTTCACCAGGAATCAGTGCACGCATAGAGTTTAGCTCTGAAACTAGGACCCCCTGGAAATGAACAAACATGATAACAATAAAATATATCACAGAAAAATTCCCCCGGGAAAATGAAATTTATGGAATTGCACAATATTACAGAGATATTTGCTTTGGCTTGTATATTGATGTTTGCTTTATGTGTGTTTTTGTTTGATACGGGTATTGGAATTTGTTTTTTGTATCCATGGTATGGGATTTCGTTTACCAACAAGTACCATATTTCTGTTTTTTGCTTAGAACCATATGCACTAGTGTTCACGAATACCAGTCAATTTATTTGTAGCTGTCTATATTTCTGAGATGAGGTATTATGTACACTATTTACATTATTCGGACTATTGTCCTCATCTTTGTTGCCATATTTATTACAACGTTTCGGCCTTTCAGTATCTGTCTATATTTCTGAGATGAGGTATTATGTACACTATTTACATTATTCGGACTATTGTCCTCATCTTTGTCGCCATATTTATTACAACGTTTCGGCCTTTCAGTATCTGTCTATATTTCTGAGATGAGGTATTATGTACACTATTTACATTATTCGAACTATTGTCCTCATCTTTGTCGCCATATTTATTACAACGTTTCGGCCTTTCAGTATCTGTCTATATTTCTGAGATGAGGTATTATGTACACTATTTACATTATTCGGACTATTGTCCTCATCTTTGTCGCCATATTTATTACAACGTTTCGTCCTTTCAGTATCTGTCTATATTTCTGAGATGAGGTATTATGTACACTATTTACATTATTCGGACTATTGTCCTCATCTTTGTCGCCATATTTATTACAACGTTTCGGCCTTTCAGTATCTGTCTATATTTCTGAGATGAGGTATTATGTACACTATTTACATTATTCGGACTATTGTCCTCATCTTTGTCGCCATATTTATTACAACGTTTCGGCCTTTCAGTATCTGTCTATATTTCTGAGATGAGGTATTATGTACACTATTTACATTATTCGGACTATTGTCCTCATCTTTGTCGCCATATTTATTACAACGTTTCGGCCGTTGTACGCTCCTGCCTTCTTCAGGTGGTCTGAAACGTTGTGATAAATATGGCAACGAAGATGAGAATGATAGTCAGAACAATGTAAGATTCATATTTTTTTTTCTTTGTAGCAAAAAAGTTTTTCAGGCAATTAGACTTCTCAATTGCACTAAATGTTATACCTCTTTCTACTACTCATCAGAATTTAATTCCTAATTTTTTTGTTTTGGTAGTGTGTTATGTCAACAGCTTGATTATATCCCTTCTAATTATTCGTGATACTCATTTTAATCGAGGTGGTGTTTATTGTTATGTTTTTTTAATCAATTCACCCCAAGCCTACTAAGATGCAAATCATTACTGGGACTGAAACTGAACGAGAAGACTTTAGAAGGAAGCGCAAATCCAGTTCTAAACAGGAAACAAAGGATAAGCATCTAATCCTGTTCAAAAGAGCGGGGAAGAGTGTGAAAAGGACGATAGGCGAACCTATCTACTCCTGTTGAAAAAGCATTGATCTCAAGTCCAGTAAATGTTATACCTCTTTCTGGTAAACGTCAGAATTTCTTTCCTATACTTTTCTATTTGGTAGTTTTAAAAGTCAACATCTTAATTATATCATTATTCTTCCATTTACATGCCATACTCATCTTAATTAACGTTGCTTTATTTTTATTCTTTTTATAAACTTAAACCAAGTAAGGCGATAATGCCACTGAAACGGGGAATGGGAATGAAAGAGAATGAGAATAGATTAGAAAGAACCAAAAACCCAATTCTAAACAGGAAACAAAGGATAAGCATCTAATCCTGTTCAAAAGAGCGGGAAAGAGCGTGAAACTGGCGATAGGCGAACCTATCTACTCCGGTTGAAAAAGCATTGATGTATAAGGAAATAACACTGAGCTCTTTCAGTTGTTGCCCAAATCACCTGATCTCGACCTGAGAGCCAAATGCCAAAAATAATCAAGAACACAATAAACCCAGAAATACGAATGATTACAGCAATAATATCTTTAATAAAAAATCGTATCGAATTTTAACCTAGGACCAAGAAAAAGACAGAAGGGCGTTTTTTTTCTTGTCACAGTCAATTATATTTCTCTCCGTAATTATAAAAGCTATTCTTAGAATTTCAATAAACCCATAACATATAAAAGTGCGAAGCTTTGAAAAAATCGAAAACACAGCCTTAAAAATATCTTTTAAGATAATCATAGTTAATTACAGGTTATCAGTCTGTGGTGAGGTATTGTAATAATTTATATTATTTATATTGTTTGGACTGTTGTCCTCATCTTTATTGTCATTTTCACGCCGTTTCGACCGTTGTACGCTCTGGCATTATTCAGGATATGTCTATATTTCTGAGATGAAGTATTGTAACTATTTACACTGTTTACATTGTTCGGACTGTTCCTCTCATCTTTATTATCATAGTCACGACGTTTCGGCTGTTGTACGCTCTGGCCTTCTTCAGGATCTGTCCATATTTCTGAGATGAGGTATTGTAATAATTTACATTATTTACATTGTTCGGGTTGCTGTCCTCATCTTTATTGTCGTGTTCACGACGTTTCGACCGTTGTACGCTCCAGCCTTTCTTCAGGAAATTCAAATTTCGAACTGATCCCTTTATTTTGTCCACCGGGGTACATTGTTCTAGTTCACGTGCTATGTTCTCAAGGACACATGGCCCAGTGGATAAAGGCGTTTTATTTGGATCCAGTGACTTGACTCAAAGTGTTATGAGTTCAGTACCTGGCTACGACAGTGGTAATCAAGAAAATTAGAGTGCTGAATTAAAGGGAGATAACTGAGACATCCGGAAGAGGCATGGCACGTGGAACTAGAACAATCTAGCTCGGTGCACGGAATAAAGGGTTCAGTTCGAAATTCCAATAACCTGAAGGACGCCGTGAATATGGCAATAAAGACGAGAACAACAGTCCGAACAATGTAAATAATATAAATTACAGGTCATACATTAACAATCTTAGAAATGAACAACTGAATACATACTGTTTAACATTTTTGCTGTCAGTTCTCGAGAAAAAATGTATAAATTCAGTTTCATATATAATGTTATTAAAATTCTAAATATAGCTTTTGAAGACAATAGAAGTTTCTGAGAGAGTATAGGATAATAGTGGTTTCAACAGGAAAAAAAACAACTTTTGAACCATCATTTTTTTTTCGGCACCCCTCGTTAAACCCAATCTCGTCTCACATCTTTACACCGTGGAGAGGCAGATAAATACTAACACGGCTTAACGTTTCCGGGCTTTTTACTTCACTTCTTGTCATTGTCATATTTCGACATTCGAGCAGTTCACGGAAAAAAAAATCTTTGCGGGATGCCTTCTCCAGGGGATTCCAACCATACTGCAGACCCTCCCCCATTGCACTAAAAGAAGGAAGGTCCATGGAATGTCGACATTAGAATGACCGTGGCCGTGGAGAAGTGGCAATTTTTGGTTTGACCGAAGATATCCCCCACGTTAAATACGAACTTGTGTCACATCTTGTCACCGTAGTATACGTTCTTGTCCGCGCTAAGAGAGAAACCAAGTTCTGGGGATTCCAAACCTGTGACAGTCCATCCCCGAACACACCAAACAGACGTTTCGTGGATAGCGACGCAGGCGTGAGAATGTTCACGGGGAGTGGGCTATATCTGACGTTGTTTTATATATACTGGTATGGACATTCCACGTTTAACCAAACTTATGCCACATCCTGCAACCGTGGGAAGACTGGGAAATAGCAACTCGAGAGCTGTCAGTTCGAAATATGGAAATAAATACAAATCTCCTTCGGGAAGTATATCCAACACAAATTTGTTAATTAAAATATCAGAAAAAAGAGCTTCAATCTATGTATGATTTAGAATGGCGATTTCAACGAGAATGCAATGACCTACGTCTTCCTGGGGATGTCATGGCAGCTGACAAATACATACCTTTTTTTTTTAACTTCAATTAATGTCGTTTGTTTGTTTGTTTAATGTTTAACGACCTATCAATCTTTATGAGATCATTTAAACTCAAACAATTGTTTTTTGTTTGTTTGTTTTTTTTGGGATAAAGTTGAATCGCTTTCAAAAAAATTTTTTTCGTGTTGTCTTGCTTTTTTAAAAATATCCATTATTTTCAGAGTTGCGTTGTTTTCGAAACATTTCGCCTGGTAAGTGTCAGAGGTCCCTTTTTTATCATCAGATATTCAATTGGGATTATATGCTTTTGTATAGTTTAACTTTTTTTAAGAAAGGTTAAGATTGTATTGGGGTTTGTTTTTTCAAAAAGTTTTTTCAAGTTGTTAAAGAGATTGCCGAATATGTGTTAAGTCACTGCAATCGAGTAGGAAGTGTTTTACGGTATAAGTTTCTTGGCATGCTATGCATTCGGGAGGAGCTTCGTCTTTTTTTTTTAAGCGCTGATAATTTATTGAACAAAGTAACTAATAATAACAAAACAAAAGTCATTGAAACAAAGCAAGTTCAGTCGACCAATGATGACAATTCCAGAACAACGTAACTATAAACAATTTTCTCTATCCTCTGCCAGCCTCAATGATGGAGAAAGCATTACCTCGAACCGTCGCCAGTGAGACACGCTGCAAGAGCCACTCCGTTTCGCGAGGCTCGTTCCTTAATTGAGACGCCATCGCGCCAATCCTCCGAAGGAACACCATCGAACAGGAGTAAAAAAAAATCTATCAGCAAGAGAAGAATATTTAGTTATTTTTTTTATCTCTGCGTCTCGGGCGACGAACCCCGGCTCAACCGCAGACCTGATCAAATTACCGGCCGAAAATGTATCCGCACAGGTCGCATCCCAAATCAACGACTTACCCATTTTAAAAGGGAAGATGGTAATACCATCCGGTCGCTTTCCATCACCACGGTCGAGGCCTACGGGTTCGATTTTAGGAGGTAGGAGTGAGTTATGTGTGTGTGTCCTATCCGAATACGGGATAAAACCACTTCTTTGCGTGATTTTCTGGGTTTAGGTAGTTGTTTCTTTAGGGAGGGTTTGATTTTAAATAATTTGTTGTTTTGACAGGTGCTCCGGGTATCTTGCCATTTCTTTAAAATAAAGTCATTGATTAGGGGTTTATAGTCAGTGTATGGATGTTGTAATGAAAATAATTTGTTTGTTTAACCAAATGTTTTATTTTGCTCAACTTTGGATAAAGAGCTTTGCGATAATTCTTAAGAGAGCAAGAATACCTCATAGGAATTGTTATTTTATAGTTTTGTCCCATTCAAAACGAAGAATTACAGGAAATAAATCTTACCAAACTCTATCTGGCACTGTTGGAACGACATATATTTAAAAAAAAAAAAAAGCAGCAGTAGCAGTCATCAGCAGACAGGTTAGGTTTAAGGCTCCAAGTTTTCTACCCAGGACTGTCGCACGGAACAATAGCCTAGCGGATTTTTTTTTCATGAATCTGGTGACATAGTAATTGTGAGTTTGATACGTGTACAGTTGGGGGCCAAGTGGAAAAAAGGTGGCGAGCAATAATTGAGCAGTACTAAATAAGAACTACACTCTCGTGCAAATTAATTGAAACAACCGCTTCAGTTTTCTTTCTTTCACCATACGATCAGCTTTAAACACACTGGAATGACAGGGTGTAATCTATTTTTTCCTCAGATTAGGTCATTTGCAGTGGTGTGCAACAATATGAATCTATTTTCATGGTGTATGATGAAATTTGTTTGGCCTTGAAAAATATTACGTCGTCCGTGATTGCATCAGCTTTTTATCACACCCAGACACTATTGTCTCAACTGTCGATTAGCTGTTCCACGGCCATTGTCTGCAATGGAAATTACTCCAAAGAAGCTTTCAAAAATTGTAACGCTGCACAAACACACTGGCAAGCTTTACTAGTGAGCAAATCAAAGTACTATAGACTGGCCCGGAAACTCTCCTGATTTAAAACCAAACAAAAATCTGTGGTCAATCTGCAAGGAACGACTTCGTGAAATGGACATACGAAGTACTAACATGTGCATTGGGTCATGTTTCATTGGAAAAATACGATAAAAATGGTAAATAATAACGGAATTATTCGTTTTGTTTCAATTAATTTACACAAGGATGTAGATGAGATATCCTTTGATATGGTTAGCGGAACGAAAACAGTCTACTCTCGTAGATTAAATAAAGGGTTCAGTATGAACTTCCCTGATGGTTACCGGAATCGAAAAGCACTCGATGAAGGCTGTAAAGAACACTGACCTAAACATTATTATAGCAACACACACGAGGACGATAGCCAAGAGAAAATAATGCAAACAAAGACATTTTTCGCATATCCAGTCTTTTTCTTCCTCCTCAGGGAATCTATTGACAGTCACTTAAGATTCGCCAGCATACAGTATTAACTAAAATGCAGTAACTTGTTTTCTGGTACTCAAAGGTTATAAAATGCACTGTGAAAAACATGCTATTACTCTATTTGGGGGTAAGATTAACAAAAGTAATTAATTTACCAATTTGTATAGCCGTGTTTTTTTCTCAGTTAATTTATTTTTCTATGGGAGGCGCGATAGTTTCGATAGGCAAAAATCGTTGCTTGTTACCAGACACTAGATTTAACCTTGCACACTACATTTTTTCTACTGTAGATAAGTTCGCCTGTCTCCCGGTTCACACACCTCCATGGTCTTTTGAACAGGAGTAATGGTCTAGCCCTTGTTTCCTGTTTAGGATTGGATTTCCAGTTCATTCTAAAGTCTTTTCAATCACTCTCTTTCCAAGGCGCCCCTTGCATCTTAGTAGCATTATCGCCTTCCTTTGGGTGTGAATTGATAAAAAAAATCCAATGCAAGTCCCAAGCCACTCAAGATTACTGAATTACTTAAGTCTGCTGGTTAGTTCTGCTTGTCATAAAAAATGAAAATAAATAAATTGATTAAATATTAATTTTCTTAGGAAATGTAAATTATTTCGAATCTATAAATAAAAAAAGACGTATCATAAAGATGAATTTCCCATCCTGAAGATGTCATAAGGATGAGAATCATATTAAAAGGTGTTTCATTAAGACGGATTATATATAAAGGTGTTTCATTAAGAAGGATCAAAGTTAGCAGTAAATAAATAAGTAAACTCTAGGTTCATAGGTGTAGCGCTATAACCACGGATGTTTGTCGGGCGACATCATATCTAATATGACCTAAGAAAAGATGAAATACATACATGTGTTTATACTGTTAGATCAGTTGATGTTTCGAATTTATGGTCTACCTTATATCAAGAAAGAAGTGTGTGAGTGTTGGCTAGAGATGTGTCTTGGGAGACAAGGCAATGGAAAAACAAAAAAATGATTTAGGAACCACTGGCGCAAATTGATATAAGAAATATCAAAGCTGTTTGTTTCCCTGTTTTTATTTTGATATCCAGCACAAGCTTTCTGAAATAAATACAATTACTTCAATACCCCTACCCAATAATGTAAGTATTTCTCACCTCCGCTAAGGGTAATGCAGGATTTTGTCAATATTAAATCCCGAGAAGAAAATCGTACGGTAGCTTCCCTGTATCCTCATTAAGCGCGTTCACCTATCATTTAAGTTTAGCTTTATAAGGATGTTTCATTAAGAGGGATTTCATATAAAGGTGTTTCATTAAGTCGGATCAAAGTCAGCGGTAAATAAATCAGTGTTATTGGTTAAAAAAATTTTATTTCTCGATTGGATAATGTTATTTATGTCATGGCAGTTATGTGTGAAAGGCATTGGTTAGATCCAGTGACAGAACCCAAAGAGTTATGAGTTCAATACCTGGTCAAGGCAGTGGAGAACTTTCAGAGTAAAATTAACAGGAAATAACTGATAACTGACATCCATTAAACATGGCACGTGGAGCTAGAACAGTCTACCCAGTCTAATCAAGCGAAATAAAGGGTTCAGTTCGACATTCCAACCACCTGAAGAAGGCCGGAGCGTACAACAGCCGAAACGCTGTGATAAACATGGCGAGAAAGATGAGGACAATAGTCCGAATAATGTAAATAATGTACATAATACCTCATCTCAGAAATACAGACATATATATATATATATATATATATATATATATATATATATATATATAATTGTAATATATTGCACATATAGTGCTGGTGTTAATAAAACAGTGCTCAATGTTATAAAACAGAGTTATAAATACATATATATATATATATATATATATATATATATATATATATATATATTATACCTCACAGATAGCATGACTTAGAGTTCCATGCACAAAGCAATCTTCAGGTGCTGGGTATGGGTTGACTGTTACGTAATTTGAATTTTAAAGAATATATCTGGTTATGGCGATGTTGGCACAGTTATATATTATACTGGGATTGCAGTTTTGATTTATTTTTAAAATTATATTTGACAATTAAAATAAAGGGGATTTGTATATGTATGTGAGTTGTGAATATTCATTTTTTTAATTAAAGGTATATTACAAGTTCATATCATAGAGTAAACAAAAAACAAACATTAATTTATATTATAAATAAACCGTAATTTCCATTAAAATTAATCTGTAGCAATATATATATATATATATATATATATATATATATATATATATATATATATATATATATATATATATATATATATATATATATATATATGTGTGTGTTGTGCAATATTTTATACTTATTCATATATATATATATATATATATATATATATATATATATATATATATATATATATAAAATTTTGTTTTTTATACCCGGAGTTATATTTTCCGATTTCTTTTTGAATCTGTAGGTCTGATGAATTGGATCCTGATTACGATTCCAATATAATAAATTATAACCATGGAATATTAGTGTTTGAGCCTTTTATATTATATTCTTACTCTGTCCTGGACATTGAGTTCTACCTGGATTCTATCCTCTTGGGAATTTATATATATATATATATATATATATATATATATATATATATATATATATATATATATATATATATATATCGGCTAGGACTGAGGAATCGGGGAGCTGAGTTCGAATTCCAGTCGAATCCATTACATTCACTTACGTGCTAATACCGTTGGGAAAGGTATTAATCCTCTTCTCCCTCCAGCTATGGGTAAATAGCATGACAGACCGGGTTCTATAGCCTTAGATGGCAACTGGTCTAGGAGAAGGACAACTCTGAATTCAAAACCAGCGGAGGTTCGTTTGGGGACCTTGTGGCACGTAGTGCACAAGGTCTCTGTATTTGGCCCTTCAAAAAGTGTGGATGTTTCTGTACGAATCCTTCACCACTATAATCAAATCATATGCGCTGGTGTCTGGGCTGCTTGACCTTCATACATCGAATACGACGGGAGAGTCCTCCACCACACACACACACACACACACACACACACACACATATATATATCTGTGTGTGTGCGTGTATATATACGTACACATATATATATATATATATATATATATATATATAGAGAGAGAGAGAGAGAGAGAGAGGGAGAGAGAGAGAGAAAGAAAGAAATATATAGATGAGAACATCAAATAGTAAGCGATCATTTATATATATATATAAATAGATATGAAGTGATCATCAAACTGTTTTAATAATTGTTTCCACAATTTTATGACATTATATATATATTTTTTTTCTGTAGTTTACTGCTAAAGCAAGCAGAGACATTTTTTCTCTCCCGATGATGGCCATGTTGGCCAAAACTAGTCGAGGAATCTAAATGAAATAATAATAATAAAATCATAAGAATATTAATCTACAACCCAGTATGGCTGAAGATTTTAATTGATTTTTCTAATAATTATTATCGTTCAAATATATATATATATATATATATATATATATATATATATATATATATATATATATATATATACCGGGTGTAACAGCAAAAATGTACAAATCATGTAAAAACAAAATTGTTCATTTGTTAGTTTAAAATTTGCAGCAATGATTAAAGATATCAAATTCTCCGATCTTTTTATAAAACCACTGGAAGCGACATTGAGCAATAAGAATGTATAATTACTCCCCAAGTTTAACACAAGAATCGTGATGAAATCGATCATAGGCGACAATGACATGTTCATCATTATTTAATCATAGCTAAGGTTCGGAAGCTCATGAAGGATTGAAATTAAGTTCATTTAATTCAGGGTCATTTTCCAACTTATTCAAGATGATCTTCGCCCTCTCTAACCTACTAACTTTCCGTCCTGGAGTAACAAGATGCTTCACAGGATTCACGTACGTTTTCATTTTCATGTCTTTTTTTCACTGCTCTTTAGACTGTCATAGCTGAAACATCTCTCTCAAGTGCCAAACGTCTTATGGATTGAATTGGATCTTTTCTAACTGAGCTCTTTAGCGTTAACTTGAAACGATGTTCCCTCTTGCTGATCCAGTTTTCCTATCTACTGTTTCCTCTTTTTTTAAAAACTTATTCACCGTTCTCTTGATGGTTCTTGAATAGACTTTGAAGATGGAAGCTACAGTATGAATGTCGGTAACATTACTGAAGGTTTCAATTATATTTTTCCTCTCACCATTGCTCAGTTGGGAAGACATGGTGGGGCTGACACAAAATGATTTTAACCTGTTCTCTTTTTAGCTGAATAACTCAAAGGGATTTTCAGTAATTCTTAAAATAAATGGTGTCAAGATGATTAAACGTCTTATCTGGAAACCTGGAAAAAAAACTCAATTATTTTATTTTATTTTATTTATTTATTTATTTATTTATTTTTTAGATATTAAACATTTTTTGGGATGGACAATTAGGCTGATAATCATTTTGGACAATTTTGCTGTTACACCCGGTATATATATATATATATATATATATATATATATATATATATATATATATATATATATATATATATAATTGTAATATATATATATATATAGTGTTTGCTGAAATTATTTTCGGCCCTACCCATTTCCCATTATTTTCTCTCGCTAGCTCGAAAGAATTTTCTTTTGTGTTGTAAAGTGTCAATTTGCAGGATCCTTGAGATTTTTTCAGATCGTTGAGTGAACCGTGTCAATGGTAAGTGTGGAAGTTTCAAGTGCCTAACTCCGGGCCATCATGAAGATCCTGTTTCTGCAAAAAGAAAACTCCAAAGGAAGTCCACGCGTGCCTGATACAAACATTTGGTGACAAGTGCTCATCATCTTGAACTATCAAGACTTATAGCGACGAGATTTTGTCACTCAAGATGCAGTAGGCGCTGGGAAGCCTTCAACGGTGTATGCTCCTGAAATTGTTCAATATGCTCATCGTATAACTTTGGCCAATCGACAAATCTTGACAGAGAGAATGACCGAGGGACTCTAAAAAACGGTTTCAATTTGGTGACATCGTAATTGTGATTTCAATCTCAGGGCCGAGTGGAGTGTATTTGAACTCAGTGGAAACAGGGTGAACAATAATTGAGCAGTTTTCAAAAATAATCTCGACAGAAAGAATGACTGAGAAACTAAAACAAGTTTGAATTTGGTGACATCGTAATTGTGATTTCAATCTCAGGGCCGAGTGGAGTGTATTTGAACTCAGTGGAAACAGGGTGAACAATAATTGAGCAGTTTTCAAAAATAATCTCGACAGAAAGAATGACTGAGAAACTAAAACAAGTTTGAATTTGGTGACATCGTAATTGTGATTTCAATCTCAGGGCCGAGTGGTGTGTATTTGAACTCAGTGGAAACAGGGTGAACAATAATTGAGCAGTTTTCAAAAATAATCTCGACAGAAAGAATGACTGAGAAACTAAAACAACTTTGAATTTGGTGACATCGTAATTGTGATTTCAATCTCAGGGCCGAGTAGTGTGTATTTGAACTCAGTGGAAACAAGGTGAACAATAATTGAGCAGTTCTCAAAAATAATCTCGACAGAAAGAATGACTGAGAAACTAAAACAACTTTGAATTTGGTGACATCGTAATTGTGATTTCAATCTCAGGGCCGAGTAGTGTGTATTTGAATTAAGTGGAAACAGGGTGAACAGTAATTGAGCAGTTCTCAAAAATAATCTCGACAGAAAGAATGACTGAGAAACTAAAACAAGTTTGAATTTGGTGACATCGTAATTGTGATTTCAATCTCAGGGCCGAGTAGTGTGTATTTGAACTCAGTGGAACCAGGGTGAACAATAATTGAGCAGTTTTCAAAAATAATCTCGACAGAAAGAATGACTGAGAAACTAAAACAACTTTGAATTTGGTGACATCTTAATTGTGATTTCAATCTCAGGGCCGAGTAGTGTGTATTTGAACTCAGTGGAAACAGGGTGAACAGTAATTGAGCAGTACTAAAAAAAAATCTCGACAGGAAGAATGGCTGAGAAACTCTAAAAATAATTTGGGGGATATTCAGGAACCGTATCCGGTTTATAATCCATAAACAGTTGGATATGCAAAAGTTGTCAACCAAGTTCGTGGTAAATAATTTGAATTTCGACCAGAAACGATATGGATTTGACAGCGGCCTTATTGATTTTACATTTTCAGCGATCTAAGAAAAATTTCTTAAATAAATTGAAACTGTTAATAAGACACGGTTACCGCTATGATCCGGAAACCAAACAATAGTTCTTGTAATGTTATTGCTAGTGTTCTCTACGACCGAAAAATTCCAAGACCCAAAATTCATCACGATAAGGAAGATGACTGGTTATCTTCAGAAGGCCCTAAAAATGCAGATTGATACCCTAACTTTTTGCGCCGAATAAAGAAAGAAAAATGGCGACATAACACGTAGAAGGGTGTTCCCTTTTTTATTTTCAGTGTGACAAGGGCGAGCAATAACTGAGCAGAACAAAAAAATAAGAGCTAGACGAGGTATCCCTTGATATGGTCCTTGGAACGAGAACAATCTACCCACGTAGATTAAATAAAGGGTTCAGTTCAGAATTCCCGGTAGTTTATGTAGATCGACATACATCTGATGAAGACTGCAGGGTAAAACGACCGAAATGTTGTGGTAAAAACAACAAACATTTATTTTTATAGATACAAGTATTTAAGTAAATGCTCTGTTTATAATAAACAGTATTAAATAACATTTACCGGCCTGAATGTCCGAGAAATTTTCATAGAAAATATTTGTCCTCCAACAGATTCATGGAAGATTGAAGTTTATAAGCAGTAAATTCGACCTTGCCAACCGAACTATCCTCAGTGGCCGAATCGCCAGGCTATATGACGGTTCCGTGTAGGATACAGGTTCGAATCCTGTCGGAGGACGAATATTTTCTATGAAAATTTCTCGGAGATTCAGGCCGGTAAATGTTATTTAATACTGTTTATTATAAACAGAGCATTTACTTAAATACTTGTATCTATAAAAAGAATGTTAAACATAAAAATGTCTTTAAATATATATATATATATATATATATATATATATATATATATATATATATAAGATACATATCTATATATCAAGCTAACATAATGACAATGACAAAATAGAAAAATGATTCAACATGTATCCTTTCCTCACAAAATACTGATATAATTCTGGATATTTAAAAACAATGTTAATAAAAATTTACAAAAGCGATAGAAAGCTGAAAGAACGCTATACGTTTACATACATCTGACATTTTCAAGATTTAAAATTGTTATCAGTGATGGCTCAACTACCGCACCCCACCGACATCTCTATAGTAATTTACTAAGCAACCGCAAATGACCCGGCGAGACAAATTTGCTAACCGTTGCACCACGTCTAAGTGACCAGAACGGCGATTTACTAAGCGTCGCTTAGATGTGGTACAAGGCCAACATTATGGAGCAATTAATGAGGATCTAACTCACTACTGAGTCATAATTACTCTAGTGAGACAAGCTTAATATCGACTACACCACGCTGACGTGCCCTCATCTGCCATATATATAAGACTCTATCGGTAAAACCAATCTTCTTCTGAAAAACAACGAAACGTATGGCAGCATGTTGAGATCCCACCAATTGGCAAATAGCAAACTGGGATCAAAATTTGAAAATATAAAAATACATTAGGTCAAATTACCACTATATATATATATATATATATATATATATATATATATATATATATATATATATATATATATATATATATATATATATAAATATCATAATTTTATATATACATATATATTATAATATTATATTATAATATATATTATGTATATATATTGTAATGGAATATTATATTATATATATAATATTATATTATATTGTCTTTGACATTCAACACAACATGTTTAAAAGAGAAGTTGCTGCCAAATTACACACACACACACACACACACACGTATATATATATATATATATATATATATATATATATATTACACATATATATATTACACACACACACACACACACACACACATATATATATATATATATATATGTATGTATGTATATATACAGAGAGAGAGAGAGAGAGAGAGAGAGAGAGAGAGGAGTAATATATACATTTTCATGGTAAAAGAAATAAAAAAATATTAGCAACACATTTTTGGGACAAAATAACAAAACTTAGAAAAAAATAAAATTTTGCCATTAAATGAGCAATAAGGAATTGATATGCCGTTAACCAAAAAAACGAAAACAAATCCCAGTCAACATTGATCTTCAAAGATTTAAATGCAATGTCAATCGTTATCAATTGGCTTCTTGATATTTATTCTTTTATTGTCCTCTCTCTTGTGTTTTATTTTCTCATATTCTCTAACACTCAGCAATCCCTTGCGCCTTAGTGGCTTTATTGCCTTGTTTGGGGGGGGATTAAAAAAATATTTAACCGTTATAGGTTTCATTGAATGGCAAACATGTATTATTTGTATTTGGCAAAGGAAGAAAAAACCCGCAAAAATAAAACAAATTTAAAACGAGGAAAATATTGTTTTTATCCACGAATGCTTCCTCCGTGTAAATTAAACAATATGGCGCATATTTTTAGCCTGATTCAACAAACATCTTGCGATGACTCATCAGTTTATCTTGGCTATCCTCAGAGAAATTTGTCTAATTGGACGTATTAATTGTTTGGAATGGCATTTAGGATTGATAAATTTCATCGCGTCGGGATCCACCCAGGCAAATAATCAGCATTTTTTACCCACAGTTTAATATCTGCGAGAGACAATTATCGGGTGATAACAGTGGCATTCAGACGAGGTTGTTTCTCATCGTTCCCGCCGACAGAATTTGGAAAACAAATTGACTTGAAAACGTCTGAAACTGATAACAGTCAGAGGTCAATATTCGGGATTGGGTATAATCTAGAATTTTCGAATAATCGTGACCCACCTATTTGAGAGATTGGCGCTACATAAACTTCTGAATCTATTTCACCCCCATTTGGTCTGTAGTTATACTAAGTTGTAGTCGATATCTATGTGATTATTAAAGTCAGGCACACCTCCACCATATATATATATATATATATATATATATATATATATATATATATATATATATATATATATATCATAATATTGTATATACATATATATTATAATATTATATTATAATATATATTATGTATATATATTGTAATAGTATATTATCTTATATATATAATATTATAATATATATATATATATACAGAGAGAGTGGGGGAGTAATATATATATATAGAGAGAGGGTGTAATGGATAGCGGCTCGGATTGAGGAATCGGAGAGCTGAGTTCGAATTTCAGTTTAATCCATTACATTCACTTTCGTGCTAATACCCTTTGTAAAGGTATTAATCCTCTTCATCTCCGCCGCCAATTATGGGTAAATAGCATGACAGTTCTGGGTTCGAGAGCCTTGAATGGCAACTGCTCTAAGAGAAGGACATCTCTGAATTCAAAATCTGCGAAGAGTTCTTTGGGGTCCTTGTGGCACACGGTGCACCAGGTCTCTGTATTTGGTTCTTCAACAAGTGTGGTTCTTTCTGCACAAAGCCTTCACCACTATAAGCTGTCCGTGTAGTTTGGCTGTCTGTTTCTAGGAACTGAATTGCTTGACATACATTCATACGTCGGAAACGACGGGAGAACCCATTATATATATATATATATATATATATATATAATCAGTCAGTTATGTACCATGCGTGATACACGCTTAGGTGATCATGTATCTTTCGATACATTACTTACGAGGCAGATTTTTTTCCCGCAGTAGGTTGCCATTTTCTTCTTCGGTAGACCAGTTGCCATCCAAGGCTATAGAACCCGGTCTTTCCTGCTATTTACTCCTAAC
>OZ038504.1:7268771-7271271 GCA_964036315.1 Acanthosepion esculentum
AATTCTTGTTACATTGTATGTAGATTCGTATTTTGTTAGAAACATTAGTACATATCTATATTTGTGGTTTATAAGTATCGACTTCCGGTGTGAAGAACAATGGTCTTAACCAAAGCGCTGCCTGTTAACTGACCGGATGTGAAATATTCTTCATTTTCAGTGATGTTTTTTAGAACTGTTTCTTCAGTTGAACGGACAGCAGCAACAACAACAATAATCATAATAACAACAACAACAACAACGAATACGTGAGGACATCAATAATTCCAGCTGGAGCTGGACCTCTCGGTTTGATTGGAAAAGGTTCCGATAGTCTGATTGAAGGGATTCCTGCTAGCCCAAGCCTCAATAAAATACAAAAGATTGTATTCAGAAGTCTTTCTTTCTTTTTATGTGCCATGTCCTTTCAGGACGTAGGCGATCATGGCTCTCCACCTCCTCCCTCTATCCCTTGCAGCTCAACAAGTTCCTTCCCTCTGCTTACTCCCCCAGACCACGTTCTGTTATCCACTTGCTTAAGTACGACGGGAATGTCATGCGTTGTTTTCCCTTGTCTCTCTTTCCCTCTATTCGACCAGTGAGTATCAGATTCTCCAAGCCCTCTTTCCTCGTTATGTTTTCCAGAAACTTCACCTGCCTACGAAGAGTTTTACCTATATAAATTTTGTGCGATTTTAAGTTTATTTTTGTTTTGCTTTTTTCTAATAGTGCTCCAGGGAAAAAAGTCATGATGACATTTCTGACCTTAGGACTTTGGTTGGGACCCGGAAGGAAATGAGTATGCACCAGAAAGAAATAATAATAATAATAATAATAATACTCTGCTTTGATCCAATTATTTCTTTTTCCTAATATTTCCCACATTCTGAATTTGTTTAAAATGCTGACGAGACAAGACCTGTTGCATAAAATAAAGCAGATGACGAGTTTAAACTGTCTGTAATTCTCAATGTTATTTTTCCAGATGCGAACGACGAACAGGAGACACTGAAATCCTGCAATTACAAGAATATCCTGTCCTGGGTATGACGATAAACTACGTCCGCATCCTGGGTAAGACGATAAACTCTATCCGAGTCCTGAGTAAGACGATAAACTCCGTCCGCGTCCTGGGTAAGACGATAAACTACGTTCGCGTCCTGGGTAAGACGATAAACTCCATCCGAGTCCTGGGTAAGACGATAAACTACGTCTGCGTCCTGGGTAAGACGATAAATTCCATCCGAGTCCTGGGTAAGAAGATAAACTACGTCCGCGTCCTGGGTAAGACGATAAACTACGTCCGCGTCCTGGGTAAGACGATAAACTCCATCCGAGTCGTGGGTAAGACGATAAACTACGTCCGCGTCCTGGGTAAGACGATAAACTACATCCGACAGCAAGGCCTCTGATCAGGAGGATTTGAGGAGCGTGTAACCACCTCTTATATATGGATAAATATGGATGAGGGTTCAAAAACAAAAACTATATGTGACGTTTTTTGTCATGGATCTTTAGTCTTTTTCTCATTCTTACAGACTTTATCACACACACACACACACACAGTATATATATATATATATATATATGTACTAGCCTTTGGGCAGACTTTACCCTAGCTTCTGTGGAGGGCTTTTGCACCTTTGGCATTTTACATTCAGCGTCCTATGTAGGCAAAATTTATAAGAATTTAGAAATAATAAAATTATTTTATCTTTTATCTTCATTCGACACCTTAATTCGGCATAATCTTTCTTCCTATACGCAAACGATCTCTGTAGTTTGTTTACATGTATTTTGCGCGCAATTTTTCTTTTCTTTTAAAATCACTATTCTTTATGATCCCTTCACATAAAGGCACTCTTAAAAGACATCAGGGAACCCGGGCTATGTAATATTTCGAATACGTTACAGCATGCTTGCTAGAAAAAGAAAGAAAAAACATATGAGCAACACACCGTGCCCCGCTTAAGTTTTAATTACGGTTTAATTAGACGATGTCATTTACAAGTGCGACGGAACGCAAAATTAAATTTAAACCTTTAATAAAGAATTGTTTCTATTTTTTTTTTTTAACTTTTCACTATGTTCGATATTTAAATTTAACTTTAAATGAATTATTTAATTGTTTATCGGGTGTAATTACAGGAGTTACTACCTGTTACTTCCGGTTGTTTATAATTTGCCCAAATCGAAGAGCGGACGGACGGACGGACGGACGGACGGACACACGTACACACGTACACTGCGCTTTATTTATATAGAACATGGTTCAGTTATTGCTTGCCTATTTCCACTGAGTTCAAGTACACACTGCCAGTCTCAGGGATTGAACTGACAAGCGTTGGTTTGTGAATTTAGTCACATAGTAGTTAGTATACAGGGTGATTGAAAAGTAACTCCCTATTTTATGTATGATGGACTCTCCTGTCTAACTATAATTTTTACAAGACAGGAGAGTAAAAACTTATGTACAATATTCAGTTTTTACCCGCTCCCCTCACCGGCTCAGCCTGACTGT
>OZ038504.1:7276271-7396271 GCA_964036315.1 Acanthosepion esculentum
AGGAAATATCAAAGTGTTACGGAGACATTGTTGACAATTATGTATTTAGTTACATAACAAATAAATAAAAAGAATATAAATTTTGATGCTATATTCGATTTGTTGTTAGGTATTTTTCATTTTCTCCTTGGTTATTGGCAGCATTTTAGATAATTCTTTGGCTGCAATGCTAAGTTTCCTAAGTTGAACAAACTGAAGCTATTTCGTTCACGTTTTGTTACCTCTCTTTTCCAATGTTCTTTTTAGATCGCTTTCTTCCAGTCATTTTGATGGGCAATAGAGAAATTCTGAAAATTAGAATGATCTTATTCCATTTCAACAATAAAGCCTGTAAAAAGGAATATTTTAAATTAATATTCGACCAAAAATAAAATGCTTTTGACATAAATCTTTGATTTCACTATAATTATGTAACAATAATGTAATGCTATTCTGCAGACAAAGCTACGGTTTATGTTACCTCATCTCATTGCTTGGTTACGAACTATAAACTTAAATTGAACTTGAAATATTGTGTAATCGACTCTATTTTTTTTCGTAAAATACTTGGATATGATATAATTTGCAGTAAAAAAAAGCAATTTTCGATTTTTTGTTGAATACGCCCCTCCTCTACGTCATATGTCATGTGAACTAGCATAGTACCCGTAAATAATGACCGTTTCAAATAAGTATTGTTGAATACACCCCTCCCCCGCTGAAAGTGTCATATGTCATGTCAACTAACATAGTACCCGTAAAAAATGACCGTTTTAAATAAGTATTGTTGAATACGCCCCTCCTCCGCCGAACGTGTCATATGTCATGTCAACTAACATAGTACCTGTAAAAAATGACCGTTTTAAATAAGCGAACGCGTCATATACTCTGATGACGTCGTTATTCATCAGCAACATTTTGTGACTCCAGCTGTATAAGAACAGACCCGTGTTTTCAGCATTTCTTTGCTGCGTAGCCATCACCCATTGCAATAATGTTTAATTGTAATAAACGTATATTCTTGGGTTTTGTTGAATTTAGGCCGATTCAGAGAATAGCAATTTAGTTTACGCCGCTTAAGTGAAGGATTACACTCTTATCCTCGCCTCGCGGTAAAGATGAGAAGGGGCATCCCTGTCTTACGCCACTTTCTATTCTTGTGCAGTTCATTTTATATCTGGAGGCAGGCAGGTAAGGTTAGAGTTGGTTAATGCATTCATCAACCAGGTAAAAAAAACTCCAGTTTTCCGGCTCCGGGTAAAAGCCAGTTTGGACTCATGTCAACGCTAAGTAATTGAACACCGATTTTCTCGGCAGGCATTCTTCATTTTGAATCCTGATGTCGTAGCCTTCTTTAAAAACATTCGCCGAAATTAGCCTTTATGCATCACATAATACACACACACACACACACACACAGACACACACACACACACAGACACACACACACACACACACACACACACACACACACATATATATATATATATTTCTTTTGGTTTTAAAAACATCTATTAAAAACATCTATTAAACTTATTCTATCCCCCTCTCTCTCTCTCTCTCTCTCTCTCTCTCTCTCTCTCTATATATATATATATATATATATATATATGTATGTGTGTGTGTGTGTGTGTGTGTGTGTGTGTAATTTGGCAGCAACCTTTCTTTTAAACATGTAGTATTGAATGTTAGAGACAACATAATCTTGCATATTTTCTTTTGAATTTTCTCATATTCTCTAATGAGACTTTTTATTTGAAAATGATTTCGAAATAAGTATTGTTCGAAAGCGCTAGGTCATCGTATGGACAATACTTATTTCGAAATCATTTTCAAATAAAAAGTCTCATTAGAGAATATGAGAAAATTCAAAAGAAAATATGCAAGACTATGTTGTCTTTAACATTCAATACTACATATATATATATATATATATATATATATACGTATATATATGTCTCTGAGAGATTGATTCGTTTTCTACAGCTTATCAACCCTTTGCAAGTTATTTAAAGCCAGAAAATGTTTTTAGAATTTAAGAATATATTTATTGAGAAAATAATTATTTAGTGAAATAAGTCTTACTAATTAACCCATAGCTGTCGGGCAAGAGGTGGATTCATAACTTTTTGCAGTGTATTTGAGGGTAATTGAATATAACGATATATATACAATAAATTCAAGAACCGTAAAGACGGTCTGGAGAAGAAAATAGCTATAATCGCCTTTCTAATCCAAGGAGACGGATTCATGCCTTTCCCAAGGTTGTTTGCGTGTAAGGAAATATAATGAACCCAGCGGAACTAGAAATCGTCTCTCCAATTCAAATTCGAAACCGTTATTCCTTAAACCACCCGCACATCCAAGCTTACAGCAACTAATATTCCCAAGCAGTGACACATATAGGTACTGACCAGAATCGACTTTGCTTAACTTCGTTGATCGTACTAGATCCGATATATATATATATATATATATATATATATATATATATATATATATATATATATATATATATATCGAAAATAATTCATATTTATCTGTATCTCACTCATTTAAACCGTTATTTAACTCCTCTCTTTAAAACTTCTCTCTGTTAAATTTTAATCTTCACCTTCACTTTTAGGCCTTCCTTTTCTTCTTTCTTTTGTTACACTTCTCTCTAGAGCTTTAATACATTTCCCTCTCACACTTGTTTCCCACTCCCACACATACACTCTCATTGTTTGAGGAAATAAAGGGTGAAAATAAAGACAAAAATTGTCCAACATTTAGGAAAAAAATATCCAGATGTTGGACAATTTTTCACCCGAAATTAAATCAGATATACGAAGTTTAGAACGGCTATTGATCAAACATAATAGACATTCATTGACTGTTATATTGTTATATTTAACAATATATTTTTAAATATTTATATATATGTCAACACTGAGTCAACAACGATTGGCGACAGTCTGTTTCATGCTTGAAATCAATCTTCAGGGCTGAAGTATATATATATATATATATATATATATATATATATATATATATGCTCCTGAAAAATTTATTTCGGTTGAGCTCTCTGGGGAGCATGTGTGGGTTTGTAAACAGTGACTATTACGGCTAATAATGCAAGACTCTTCGGTAAATCGAATCAAGTTCTCTCAGTCACTGTGTGTTTATCTAAAAATAAATACGCTTAAATTCACCTTCTCTGCCATGCGCCAACGGCTTCAGGATAAAATTTCCGACTGACGCGTATTCAGCCGGTTTTCGATTCTAGCCAGAGGCAACCGGACGTCTAACCACACTCATGAGTTGTGCTACAGCGAAACAGTCTGTCTGTGGATGACAATATATATATATATATATATATATATATATATATATATATATATATTTCTGTAGTTCACTGTCACCAGCAAGCAGAATATTTTTCCTGATGATGGCCATATTGGCCGAAAGTAGTCGAGGAATCTAAATGTAATAATAATAAAAACTATATAATAATATACAACTGAGTGTGTCTGAAGATTTTTTAATATTTTTTATTGTTCAATATATATATATATATATATATATATATATATATATATATATATATATATATTGTACATGATATCTAATATAAACAAAATATATATATATTGTACATGATATCTAATATAAACAAAACCAAAACGTTGTTAGTTTCTCGAAATTCAAATGTTTTATAAGGCGCTTATAAATAAAGAGCATGTTAAATAACGTCACGTAGCATCCGTGAAAATTTAAAAACGTCAAAAAACAAGAGCCATTTATTTCTTGCAATCATATTTTATTAGGCACCTCAACAGTTGTCATCATATTGTAAATAAGTATATATAATATAAATAACTATATATTATATAAATAAGTATACATAATATAAATAAGTATATATAATATAAATAACTATATATTATATAAATAAGTATATATAATATAAATAACTATATATAATATAAATAACTATATATATGAATAAGTATATATAATATAAATAAGTATATATAATATGAATAAGTGTATGTAATATGAATAAGTATATATAATATAAATAAGTATATATGATATAAATAAGTATATATAATCTAAATAAGTATACATATATAAGTAACTATATATAAGTAAAATATGTGGTGCAGTTCAGTTTAAATTAAATGCGTTGCGACTGCACGCTCAAAAAGTTTGTATCCGTTAACAATAACACATTTAGAAAAAAAAGAAAATTTCGATTCGCATTTAATTTTTAGTCTCTGATGCTACCTGGATTTTACTAAAAACAAAATAATTTCCATACCTGACGATGACTGAATGTACAGTTGAAAATACTAGCAGATTAAAAAAAAACTTATACAGCTTGTAGTTATTAAAAGCAAGAGATCATAACATTCATCGAGTGGTTTGTAGGTTAATGCAACTTTAAAATTTTGTTTGCGTAGGGATTTCGCCATTTTATATCATTAACTTTACTAGCTTTTTTATGAAGAAATATAGTCTTAAAGTGTGCTATATTTATGGGATAAAGTGCTCAGTATCAGAGATAGAGCGTGTGTAAATATAAAAGTGAACATAGAAGTCAACACTTAGAGGCGACAGTCTGTTTCGTGCCTGACGATTGTATCTAGCATGAAACAGACTGTCGCCTCTAAGTGTTGACTTCTATGTCCACTTATATATATATATATATATATATATATATATATATATATATATATATGGTGTGATTGATGAATAGTCGTCTAAATGACGCAAAAATAAAAATAACACTGACATCTGATTTTAACAGATATATTTACCAAAATTACACGAAAATATTTTAAAATACTGAAGAGTAAATTTATACAATAAAATCGCCATTGACGGACTTCAGAAGACTCCGGGATCTCCTGCAACTCTACTGGAGAGTCTTTTTATATTAATCATTCATTGTAATAATATAAATAAGTATATATAATAGTATAGTTCAAACAGGTTTAGTTAAATAATTTAGACTTATCATGTCAATTAGTTTTCATTGTGATCCTTTCCAGTTCACGGATAAATTTTTTGGTAGACTTAGAAAATTGAGTAAGAAAAATACCAAGTATAGTTATTGGTACTTTTGATACTACCATTAATATAGTTATTGATACTTTTTAGTTTCAGGAATATAATGATCGCCATATCTCATAAGAAAGAAACAGCATCCAGAGAGAGAAAAGATATTGCAAGTTTATTGATTGAAGTGGAGACAACATTGGAAATTTTTTTAAAGCGTTTCACCCCAAGCAAGGCGGGAAGCCACTAGCACGCGAGAGGTTACAATTCTCCAAATTACTTTTGTGAGATTGCAGTAAATATGATGAAGGGGTTATTTTGAAGGAGACTGTGGAAACTATGGTAAGTAATTATTTGATGGTCAATTTCTACAAACTTTTGAACAGCACTTTGTATACAAGAGCAAATCAGTAAGCCCATAGTCTGACATCTCGTTCTTAGTTGAATTTTGATCTGATATTTTCACTGTATTATGTTTTATGAATGGGATTAATATTAATCATTGAATTAAGGTTGGATAATATATTGAAAAATGTTTCTTGTGTATAATAAATGCTGTGTATGCTCCCTTGAAACTCTGAAAGCTTATTACATATATACATAGTCGATTGTCTCTCTCAGTCTGGAAATATTACATAAAACCATGAGATGAAATAAATGCAGTTTTATTATTCATATTTTTCAGCATGAAATGAAAAATGCAAAAAATATGCAGTGACCGAAAAATTTGGAAATATAAAATTTTAAAAAATGCAAGTTATATAAATTGCAAAAAAAAAAAATTGCTCGGGGCAAATGAAAAATTGCAAAAAAATATGCAGTGGCTGAAAAATTTGCAAATATCGTGTCCAACTTAGTTCATGTAGGTAATTAATTGGCCTATACGCAAATATCGTGCCCACCTTAGTTCATGGAGGTAATTAATTTGCCTATACGCAAATATCGTGTCCAACTTAGTTCATGTAGGTAACTAATTTGCCTATACGGATTTAAATAACATATTTATTAAATAACAATGTTTTTCATTGTGTTTGATCTTTTATAATCTTCACAAATAAAGAATTGTTGATGGTTTTTATAATTCAGTCAGTTATGTGCCATGTGTGATACACACTTAAGCGATCATATATTTTTGATACATGACTGACGAGGCAGATTTTTTTTATTGTGGATCAGAACATTTTATCTTTACGGGAAGATTTTCCCATCATCAAGATAATTTCAAAGTCAAGTTTTTGTGTGGGACATTCCATCTGAACCAGGCTCCCATTTTTAAATGTCACCTTTATCCATTTTGCGAATCAACGTAAACAAAGAGACTGTCCAGAACAGTTGCAGGAGATTCCAAAGTCATCTGGAGGCCGTACTTAAAGTCAATGGTGGTTTTATTTTATTTACTTTTTAGTATTTCAAGGTGTTTTGTGTAATGTCGGTAAATATATCTGTCAGAATGAGATGTTAATGTTATTTTTGCGTAATTTAGATTAACCCATCGACCCCCCCTCTCTCTCTCTTTCTCTCTCTCTCTCTCTCAAAAGAGGTAGTACCGCCCTGGTTGCTACTTGAAGACCCTACGTCTGGCAATAGAACTCTGCACCATGCCACACAAGCAGGAGAACCCAGTTCATGCGACCTCATCACTCCTGAGATATGGCCAACTAAACCCCCAGACTGCAACTCCCTTGTGTGGGGCGCAGTCGAGCGAGAGGCCAACATAACTTCTTGTAACACCAAAGATGAACTGAAGGCAAGGATTGTGGCAGCATTCACCAACTTAAAAAAGGAGACCGTCCAGTAGAATTGCAGGAGATCCCGGAGTCTTCTGAAGTCCGTCAATGGCGATTTTATTGTATAAATTTACTCTTCAGTATTTTAAAATATTTTTGGGTAATTTTGGTAAATATATCTGTTAAAATCAGATGTCAGTGTTATTTATATTTTTGCGTCATTTAGACGACTATTCATCCATCACACCATATATATATATATATATATATATATATATATATATATATATATTTATATATATATATTTATATATATATATATATATATATATATGTGTGTGTGTGTGTGTGTGTGTGTATGTATGTATAAATATAAAAGTGAACATAGAAGTCAACACTTAGAGGCGACAGTCTGTTTCATGTTAGATGCAATCGTCAGGCATGAAACAGCCTGTCGCCTCTAAATGTTCACTTTTATATTGACACACGCTCTATGTCTGATACTGAGCATTTATCCCATAAATATAGCACACTTTAAGACTATTTTTCTCCATATATATTTTTTTCTGGTATAATAATATATATATAATTTTGACGTACCCCGCTTAACTCCCTACTTCTCTATCCTTCCTTCTGGTTTCCATATTCTCTTTCACCGACCCTCTCTCATTTTCTATCTCTCTATTTAAATTTCTCTCTTTATTTTTCTTAAGAAAGCGTATATTCGGCGACCTTGCGAATTGACATGAGTGTAAATTCAAAATCCCTCAAATTAACTGTTAAAAGAAAACAAATTTTGTTAATATAAAATACCTTAAAGTCTGTTACTTTAGAATTCTTACGGTAAAATATTTTTTAAAAATATTGAAGAGAAAAATATAAAAAATTTGCAAATAAAAAATACATGGCGGATTTTTGTTTTTTTAAATTGCCAAAAAATGCAGGGTAAAAAATTGCAAAAGAAAATGCAGGGGTTAAAAAATAAACAAAAATGCACTTTAGAAAAATTGCAAAAAAAAATTGCTGGGGGCAAATGAAAAATTGCAAAAAATATGCAGTGGCTGAAAATTTTCAAATATAAAATTTTAAAAAAAATGGAAAAGAAAATGCAGGGTATAAAGAATTTAAAAAAATGCAATTTATAAAAATTGCAAAAAAACAATTGCTGGGGGCAAATGAAAAATTGCAAAAAATATGCAGTGGCTGAAAAATTTGCAAATATAAAATTTTTTAAAATGCAAAAGTAAATGCAGGGTATAAAAAAAATGTAAGTTATATAAATTGAAAAAAAAATTGCTGGGGGCAAATGAAAAATTGCAAAAAATATGCAGTGGCTGAAAAATTTGCAAATATAAAATTTTAAAAAATGCAAAAGAAAATGCAGGGTGTAAAAAATTTTTAAAAAATGCAAGTTATAAAAATTGCAAAAAAAAATTGCTGGGGGCAAATGAAAAATTGCAAAAAATATGCAGTGGCTGAAAAATTTGCAGATATAAAATTTTAAAAATCGCCAAAGAAAATGCAGGGTGTAAAAAAAAAAAAAATGTAAAATAAAACGAAATCAGAAAAAGAACGAAATGCTTGATGGATGAGTACATTCTCAGCCAGATGTAACCCAAATGGCGCGCGAGTGGCAACTCACCGAGTTTTGTTAAGCTTTCGAACGAACCGGGACATAAGATAAAAGTTTCTGAGAGATAATATTTGAGAAGAGACACGAGGTACAATAAATAAATAAATAAAAACAAAAATGCCAAGTAGTAGTGTGGAGAGCGGAATGAAACGTGATGAAGGGGTGAGAAGGGTGAGTCTATAGAAACGGGTTCCTATCGCACGCACCCCCCTGCACTTATACCGCACAGAAGTCTCGGCTTGAACAAAAAAACACAAATATACAAAAGAAGCAAGAAAAGAGACGATATAAAATTGTTCTTAGCGGTAGAGTACAAAGTCTGCGAGTCATTTGTATGGTTCAGAGGTCACTGGCGTCTTCATCTAATATGTAACTCTCAAAACTTGTCTGCGTAGACGCTGGAATCCCTAACAATTAAATATATATAAAGTTGTTTGGTTGTTCGCATGCGTGTGCAAATATTACGTAAGACTCTAACGTAAAATAAACGCGATTTTATAATTCATATCATCCTGTGTCTTTCCCAAAGTTATTCCTTTCTACACTGTATTGATGGTGGGAATAGAAATTGTGATTTTGTTCGGTAAAGGCTGGCTCTTGATATATGGTTACCTTGAATCCATTCTCTATACGAATTAATAGTACATCCAACAAGTTTAGCTGATTATGATTTTATTCTTCTATTGTGAACTGGATTAAAGGTTTTATTGAGTTCACATGGTCCAGCAGGATTTGTACAGTTACCTGGTATGAAGGTGTCATGTACGTGTCTAGGTCATAATATTGCGTTCAGTGGTGCCGTTCCTAAAGCCATTTACTCAAAGTATTCCATATATTTGTTTGCCAAGACTGGTGATAAGAGTGAACCCATAGTTAATCCTTCCTCTTGTAAGTATATATATATCAGATTCTAGATGGTAGAATATTGTCTGTACAAGGAACGTTAACATTTCCATCTGGTTATTTATTGGAATACTAATTTGTTCTCCAAGGTAGGAGTGTGATTTGAATCGGATTCGAACCACCGAGCGATTCTACGAAATGTTTTTGTTTTTATCGATATAGGTATATACATATCCAACATTGCCAGAGTAATAGTTTACTAATGTCAAATTTCCATGTACCATCTTGTAAATCCAATATTTAAAAACAAATGTAAAAGAACCAAGGCATAATATACGGACGCAGGGACAGCCGAATATTGTCGAAGTTAGAGATCATAGTTTTAGTACTAGATCCCATTATATATATATATATATATATATATATATATATATATATATATATATATATATATATAAGACGGACAAGGATCAGATGACCTTGGGGTCATTTATAATATAGTAGGCAGTGATACTTTGCGTCTATTCAGAATTTAGCTAGAGATCTTCCCAAAATCGCGGGATTCAATTTATTTAACTTCAACCTTAGCCTGGACTGCTCAAGTTATAGTTACACTTTGAATTTTCTAGAAATCTCTTGCGGCGACGGCGGGCTGTTCAGAATGTTTAATTAAATTCATAATATATATATATATATATGGGCATGGGCAATTCAACAAGAAAAGAAATGAAAATAAATACAATGTATCTAAATACAAATTAGAGACATGTCATAATAGTTCATTCCATCATAAAATAAATCAATACGGTATTGCAGCAATTTTTAACATCAACTTTTTTTTTTCTTGTTAAAAAGCTGAATAATTTTGACACATTCAACATTATGGATCAAAACATAGTGCAATATATATATATATATATATATATATATATATATATATATATATATATATATATTTATTTTCATTTCTTTTCTTGTTGAATTGCCCATGTGTATCGCATATGATCCATTATTGTACATAATCAAGTTACAATAAAATTTGTTTTTATATGAATATTGCCACACTGATGAAACAGTCTGTCTGTCTGTGGATAACAAATATATATATATATATATATATATATATATATATATATATATATATATATATATATATATATATATATATATATATATATATATATTCGAAACTTAGCAGAACAAATTCATGGATTTGGGGAAAAAAAACGATCCCCGAAACACGTCAAAACCTGAGAAGACTTTTTAATAATTGAGTTTAGATTAATTTGTAATGTATATGAATGTGGGTTAAAAAAAAGAAAAGCAAATGCTGATAAGATAGCGAGGGTAATAAAGCACTGCTCGGGGTGCCCAATGAGGCTTACCCTCGGTCGGTTTGTTGGGAGTACGGCGTCTCACTTGCCCTAGATGTAATCGTGAGTTCTGTTCTAACAGTTTCTTCTATCGCACTTCTCTCCTGTGGAACTCTCTTCCGGCTTCATGCTTTCCAGCCAACTTTGATCTTCAAAAATTTAAATGCAATGTCAATCGTTATCTACTGTCTTCTTGATTCCTCTTCCTTTATTGTTCTCATTTCTCTCCTGTGGAACTCTCTTCCGGCTTCATGCTTTCCAGCCAACTTTGATCTTCAAAAATTTAAATGCAATGTCAATCGTTATCTACTGTCTTCTTCGTTCATGTTCTTTTATTGTTGTCACTCCTGAATAATGTTTTTCTCTTTTGTATATTATTTCACGCTCAGTAAGACCCTCCCGCGTCTTAGTCGCTTTATTACCTTGTTTTGGGCGAAAAGGTTAAAAACTATCATTATTTCCATCTTTCCTTGAGGATGGATGGCACAAAGAGTTACCTTGAATATATTTTACATTACCAGAAGACGATAATATCGACATCGTTAATATATATCGAGAATAATTTCACTGTTTTATAACCATAATTGTGTCATTCCTCCGTGTGCATGTGGCGTAGTTAAGAGGATACGATTTTCCAAAGACGCTCCTATTAAGAGAACGGATAATTTGGCCTCCACAAAAGAGAGACGAGGCACTCGTCAAAACTCCCATTTCCTCTGAACTTAACGACCATCAAATGGAAATAAAACCAAATAACGTCGCCGTCTCTCGCCGCAGAAAAAAAAGAACAGGCAGTTCCTACAGGCTGGAGCACCCCGCTGACTGCCAAACTCTCTTGCAGCTGATGCGGAAATGCAGACCTTTCCTGTAAGAGCATCATTAAAGAATGGTAATACTAGTCATTTCCTTATAAGGACACACTGGGGATTCAATGACCGAGCAACCGGTGTTGCTGTCTGTTGAATTTTATAAAATCTTTCACTTAAAACAATTTTCTCAAGTCCACTAATTGTCATTGCTCTATCCAGTATTGATGGAGGTTTCCTTGCTAACCTTTTGTTTGAAATCGTGTGGAAGATCAGCATAAGACTTTGAGAAAGTTTCAAAATAATTCATAATCTTCGGCTATGATTAATAATAATAATAATAATAATAATAATAATAATAATAATAATGTTAGAAACAAGAAAAGTGTACCGAACTGTTATGTAATATCGGTCCTCCTATATGGCAATGAATGTTGAACAATCTTCTTACAAATGAAGAAGAGACTTGAAGCAATAGAAACTAAAAAAAAGGTACTGAACTGTTATGTAATATCAGTCCTCCTATATGGCAGTGAATGCTTGACAATCTCCTCACAGATGAAGAAGAGATCTGAAGCAAGAGAAACAAAGAAAAGATTACAGAACTGTTATGTAATATCGGTCCTCCAATATGTCAGTGAATAATTGACAATCTCATCACAAAGACTTGAGGCAAGAGAAATATCGTTCTACAGAAGGATACTGAGAATACCATAGACTGAATATGTGAAGCAACGACGAAGTTTTAGAGAAAATGGAAACAAATGGGACGCTTTAACTTAACATCAGAAAGATGGGGTTGAGATTTCTAAGGTACATAATAAGGAAAGAGGGATGGGAAAATTTGACACTTATGTGACATATTGATGGCAAGAGGAACAGAGGAAAATAGCAAATAACCTATCTGAGACAAATCTTTATTCAAATCAAATAAACGATTATTTTAGGTCCAATAAGAAAAGATTAGAGTCTGTCTATATTTCTGAGATGAGGTATTATGTACAGTATTTACATTAGTCGGACTATTGTCCTCATCTTTGTCGCCATATTTGTCACAACGTTTCGGTCGTTGTACGCTCCGGCCTTCTTCAGGTGGTTGGAATTTCGAACTGAACCCTTTATTTCGATCACTGGGGTAGACTGTTCTAGTTCCACGTGCTATGTTTGATGGATGGCAGTTATAAGTTATCTCCTGCTAATTTTCCCTCTGAATGTTCTCCCGTTAACCGGGTATTGAACTTTGGGTCTGTCACTGGATATAACCAACGCCTTTATCCACTGTGCCATGTGTCCTTGAGGATTTTGTTAAACGTTATTTTTAACGGATACCCATATTTATTAAACAGTATATTTATTTTCATTTACTGGTCTGAATATTCGAAAAAGTCTTAGAAATATATGGTCGTTCCGGGTAGAATGGAGATCAATGTGTTTTAGTGGACTCAGCAGTTTTCAATCTGCTTCTCTGAATCGTCTTCAAGAGGCAAGAGCAAGATATAAAAGGTCAGCCAATCTAACAGTGATCTCATCCCACAATCCTCACTCTTGCTCCATATGCGGCCTCCTTTGTAAATCACTAGCGGAGTCTTAAGTACTACTTAAGATTATCGCACAAAATTTCATAACTGAATCAATTGGCTAAGTTGTCAGATCCTCATACGTCGAAACCGACGGGAGAGTTCATTATATATATATATATATATATATATATATATATATATATATATATATATATATATATATATATTATGAATTGAACAAAGTCCGAAAATTATTATAAAATTATTTTAATATATTTTCTGTTTATACATTATATTTATAGATACAATTAGTTAAGTAAATGCTCTTTTTATAATAAGCAGTAAGCAACATTTACCGGCTTGAATGACCGAGAAATTTCATAGAAAATATGTGGCCCCCGACAGGAAGCGAACCTGTATCCCACCCGGGACCGTCCAATAGCAAATACGAGCGTTCGAGAGAAATCACGTTTTAGTTTAAAAACAGTAATTTAACCTTGTTACCCAGTCGCTTCCCCTGTAGCTAAATGGTGTAGCACGTCAGTCTAAATGACCTTTCCGTGTAGGATACACGTTCGATTCCTGTCTGAAGGATCATGTTTTCTATGAAATTTTTCGGTAAATGTTGTTAATACTGTTTATTATAAACAGAGCATTTACTTAAATATTTCATCTATAAAAATAACGTGTGTGTGTGCATATATATATATATATATATATATATATATATATATATATATATATATATATGTATGTATATGTGTGTGTGTGTGTGTGTGTGTGTGTGTGTGTGTATACACAAAGTCCAACAATTATAAACATAAAAAATGTCTTAAAATAATTGTCGGACTTAGTCCATTTCATAATATGTGACGTCATTTTTTTACATTTGCATACGCATCGAGCAGATATGAATGTATGAGAGAAAACCATGGAGAATTGTAGTTTAAAAACAGTAAAATCGACCATGCTAACCGAAACGCTCCTCTGTGGCTCAATCGGTAAAAGGCACGTCAGGCTATAGACGGTTCCGTATAAGATACAGGTTCGATTCCTGTCGGAGGGCACATATTTTCTATGTAAATTTCACGGGCATTCAGGCCGGTAAATGTTGTTAATACTGTTCACTATAAACAGATCATTTACTTAAATATTTGTATCTACAATAAAAAGAACGTATAAACAAAAAATGTAATTAAATATATATATTTTGTGCCCCACTTTACTCTCTATAAATAAACTCTCTCTCACCGAGCACCCAGGCCGTCCAATGTCGACCGTCCATGTAATCAACTCTCTCTCTCTCTCACACACACACACACACACATCCACTCATGATTCGTAAGACTTATTTTCTTTAGCAAGTGACTATAGCAAGAAATATACGTTTTAATTAAGACGAAGATTTTGCATCATTTGTTAAAAATAATCAGTTCACAGCCACATCAGTGTAGACAATGCTCTCTTTTTGCAACTTCCTGTCTATGGAGGAACTCGTATTTGCAAAATATAACCCGTCCTGGATAAGACGTTAAACTACATCCAGCAGCAAGGCCTCTGATCAGGAGGTTTTGAGGAGCGTGGAACCGCCTCTTAATTGCTGGTGTTCCGAGGTCCACCCTGACCCGGGGTGGTAGTACCTGTTAGGCTCCCAGCTATGGGCAAATAGTTGACTATTACCAGCAATACTTTTTTGAAACAAATTATTATCAGCAATACAATTTTGAAGGAAAGATATTACCAGAAACAGATTTTTGATAAAACAAAATATTACCAGCAATAAAAAATGTTATCGGCATTAAATAACACATTGAGGTTGATATGCCGTAAAACAAAATAAACCAAACTAATCTAAACCAAAGAATACATATTCTATTCATACGAATCTATCCTAAAAAGGTTGTCGGCATTAAATAACCCACTGAGGTTGATATGCCGTAAAACAAAATAAACCAAACTAAACTTTAATATAACTTTAAAAATAATTAAACTTTAATATAACTTTAAAAATAATTAAACAAAGTTTATTATTTATTTATATTCGTGTTGCTTAAATCTGTGGCGGAGTTGAAAATCCCTTAATTTTGTCCCCGAATAAATTGTCTTCAGTCAGTCAGTTATGTGCCATGCGTGATACAGGCGTAGGCGATCATGTATCTTTCAATACATGACTGACGGGGCAGATTTTTTCCCCGCAGTAGGTTGCCATTTCTTTCTGCGATAGGCCAGTTGCCACCCAAGTCTTTAGAACCCAGTCTGTCCTACTATTTACCCATAGCTTGGTGGGGGAGAACAGGATTCATTGTGATTAGTGACTGAAAACAAAAGGGTGAAATTAAATTCAAGCCACTCGTGAACAAAAGAACGAGAACGCACATGTTGTGGTTTCAATAACAGTTGAAGTGATTATTTTTATTGAATCATCCGTTTTTTACGGTTTACCAACCCTTTGCAAGTTGTTTAAAGCTAGAAAATGCTTTTTAGATTTTATGCATTTTTTTTTTTAGATAATAATGATTTAGTGATACAAGATTTATCCATTAACCCAGAAGAAGAAAATGGATTCATGCCTTTCCCAGCGTAATAAGGAACCTGACTGGAATTAAAACTCGACTCCCCGGTTTCCAATTTGGGGCCAATATCCATTACATCACCCGGATATCCAAGATTACAGCGCTTTGTATTATCCAAACGGTCACCCATCTAGATCTTGATCAGGTTCGACGTTGCTTAACATCGGTGATCGCTTTCGTCTCATACATACCGGAGGATCATCATAACCCATTATATTACATGAAATTATTGTCAACCTCCATTTTTTTTGCATCTAACACTGTGTCTCATATCATTCGTGTGATATCTTTCACGCGGAGCTTGACTGGTAAGACTTCCACAAGCGGCTTGATTCCGAAACTTTTTTTTTTTTTAAGCTTATCACTCCAAGCAAGGCTGGAAGCCACTAGCACGCAAGGGGTTACAGAAGGTTTGGAGGAAGAGCAGATAGGAGTGGTAAAGGAGAGGATGTGGAGAAAGATAGTGGATCGATCAAGGCAAGGGGGTTGCAGAAGATTTGGAGCGAGAGCAGATAGGAATGAAAGGTGAAAGGATGTGGAGAAGGGAAGTGGATAGATCAAGGCAAGTGGAGATGTCGATTGACGTTACACTTAAATAGTTGGAGATTGTATTTGTCAGGGAAACAGGAATAAGGAAGGGGGTTCCGCAGGCGAGATGTGCGAGACATGAAGCTATTGGAGTAGAAGAGACGTCTACATCTAACAGTTTCAACGGTGAAGGGGTGGGAACGGGATGCCAGCCTCGTAGGACGTTTAAATTCATGAGGCCTAGGAACCAGCGAAAGCAGCTCCTCGGAGCAATTACCGTGAAAGTATTTGTAAAAAAGACAGAGCGAGGCAACGTCGCGTCTGTGAGAGAGCAACTGCAGACGAGATGACAGATCAGGGCCAATTATGTTGGGCTCTAGGAGTAAAGTTGAAAAGTTTGACACACCGACTTTCACATTTATTTATATAGATTAAGGCATATCAAAATTATTATACATTTTTAAATACTTTTATTTCAAATCTTATTTCAAGATTATATCGAAAAACTATGATTCCACTATATTAATTAACATACAAGAATAAATAAAGGGTTCAATTCGAAATTCACAGAAATATCACCTGAAGAAAGCCAGATCGTACAAATGTCGAAACGCCGTGAATAATATAGCAACAGTCCGAAGAATGTAAATAGTTACAATACTTCACCTCAGGAATATAGACAGATAATATACAAGGGGTTTCAGAAAAATTTATATAATTTCGTAATCTAATAACTGGACCAATTCTTGTTCATATTATCTCAAATTTTAACAATATGTGTAGAAACAACACAAAATTCTATGTTTTATATCTACTCGAAGACAGTCAAATAATAGTTTGCAGGGTGCATTCGTTAGAGAATTCGCTAAGAATGTGCCAACTGCAATGCAGATTTGAACATGGCACAAAACATTGAAAGAGGAAAACTGTTTTTGATGTGTGACGTGTCACAGGCTGTGGGCATATTGAAAACTTTTGCAATCGTTCATGAAGTCCAGATAGCTTTGGATTTCTCTTTCAAATCCTGAATAAATCTTATTTTTCTCAACAATAAGCCTGTTTAGTCTCATTTGCCTAGATTATGTAGTCACTCAGATATTTCCATCTCAAATGATATCAACATTTTTGTATATTATGCTGTTCAGATATGTACTTTGCCATTATGAATTTTGAGGTTGAATGGTAGGAAACCGCGTCTAGAATTAGTTTATTACAACTTCAGTGTGTCGTTTTAGGGCATTTCAGAGTTTAATTGGGTTCCTCGTGAGCTTGCACATGAGGACCGAACACAACCCCCCCTCCAACATCTGCAGTAATCTATGGCTTAAATAGTAGGGTATACTGCAATGCCTAGCCTTGATTGACAGCTAGTCAAGGAGAAGTAAGATTATCAATTCTAAAAGCGTGCAGGGAGCAACGAGAAAACACTCCACTTAAAAAAAATATTCGTAAATAATAGGGAAAACTTTGTTCTTTAAACTTTTTGGTTTGCTTTGCTTTGCTTTACGGCATATCAACCTCATTGAGTTATTTAATGCCGACAACTTTTTTTTCCTGGTTATATTTTGTTTTGTCAAAAACCTATTTTTGGTAATATTTTTTCCTCAAAAATGTATAGCTGGTAATATTATTTTAAAACATGTATTGCTGGTAATAGTTATTTTTCTTCAAAAATTTATTTCTGGTAAGAATTCTTTTACAAAGTATCTCTGGTATTAAAACCCATTTTTACACTTTTATAATGCTTTTTACGTCAGTTTCGGGGTTAACTATTTGCGCATAGCTAGGACCCTAAAAGGTGCTACCACCTCGGGTCAGGGTAGACCTGGGAACACCAGCAATTAAGAAGTAATTCCACGCTCCTCAAAACCTCCTGATCAGAGATCTTGCTACTGGACGTAGTTTATTGTCTTACCCAGGACGCGGATGTAGTTTATCGTCATACCCAGCACGGAAACTTTTTGGTAAGATCAAGAAAGCTATCTAAAATTCAGCAATCACATATATTTATATAGTGCTTTTCCAAGCGTAGCTCAGATATGGCACAAGGCCGAAAGTATGGGTCACCCAGTGAGGATCGAACTCACTATTCAGTCGTAATTGTTCTAGCGAGACAAGCTTGGTAACCATTACACTACTTCGAGGTGCCCTCGTGTGTGTGTGTGTGTGTGTGTGTGTGTGTGTGTGTGTGTGTGTGTGTGTGTGTGTGTCTCTCTCTCTCTCTCTCTCTCTCTCTCTCTCTCTCTCTCTCTCTCTCTCTTCCACCTGCGCCAGGTATCGGTGTTCGAGCTGAGCTTTTTTTCTTAAATGCCCAATTTATCCCGAACGCTGATTTTACAAGCTTACACTCTCTTTACTAAATATTGTTCTTGATTTCTGTTGAATGAGTTATTTATCGGCACGCCGTTATTCCTTGTCTGGTTCTACCAGACTGTTAAAATTCCACTATCTTTAATTTCAGCCCACACTGATATGAAAACTATTGCGTCATCTTATAAAAACATCGGACCAACATGGCACCAACCGGTATGAAGAAATGGAGTTCAAAATTAGCCTACCTTGGTGGTTTTGTTTTTTTATTTCTTATTTTACTATTTCAATAAATGCACTTAGTTACTTTAACGAGGAAAAACGTTTTCTTTTTATTCCCCCTTTTTTTCTTTACTTTGCCTTTTTTTTTTTCTCATACGTTGTAAATATTTTTTTTTCCTGGATTCTTCGGTCATTTAGTTGAAGGCGAAGGCTAAGGTGACCTACAAATTAATTATTCTCACATGTTCGCGTTTGCTAGAAGAGTCTGGTAATGACGACGGTTTGTTTTTTCTGCTAAGAGAAAGAATCTTAGACGACAACAACGAAGAATTTTCTCTTTTTCCAGGATCCCACGTTTGGGACGAAAATGATAAATTTGCATAAAAATGAAATATTCTAATTAAATTCTGGCTAAGTCGAAAGGCTATTTCATTGAATCCGTCAGTTTTTTTGGTGGGGGGTTGCTTCTTTTCAGATTAATACGTTACCCTGAAAGGTTCATTCATTCGTTTTCTATGTGCTGTGTATCTTCAGGACATTGACGATCGTAGCTCTCCACAATTTCCTGTCCTTTGTAGCTCTTAATAAATTGGGTCTTTTTGTTATCTCTCCTAAACCTTGTTCCCTCAACCACTTAGTCAAGCTCACTAAGCAGGTTATGAGCTGCTTTCCTCTGTCCCTCTTGATACAACTTTATATTTTTTATAATTTACACATTAGAAGCCTCGAGAGCCACTAAAGGTAGAGATTGATTAATTCATTCGTTTTCTACGGCTTATCAACCCTTTGCATGTTATTAAGCCAGAAAATATTTTTACATTGTAAGAATTTTTTTTTTTTAGATAATAACGGTTTAGTGATATGTCTTATTAATTAACCTATAGTTATGGATGAAAGAGTTGGATTCATGCCTTCTCCAAGGGTATTTGTGCGTAAATGAATCAACTCTGGCTTAGTCGAAAGCCTGTTTCATTGAAACAGTCAGTTTTTTGGTTGTTTTTTTTTTTGTTGCTTCTTTTCAGATTAATGCGTTATCCTGAAAGGTTCATTCATTCGTTTTCTATGTGCTGTGTATCTTCAGGACATTGACGATTGTAGCTCTCCACAATTTCCTGTCCTTTGTAGCTCTTAGTAAATTGGGTCTTTTTGTTATCTCCCCTAAACCTTGTTCCCTCAACCACTTAGTCAAGCTCACTAAGCAGGTTATGCGCTGTTTTCCTCTGTTCCTCTTGATACAACTCTATATTTTTTTTATAATTTATACATTTCAAGCCTCGAGAGCCACTAAAGGTAGAGATTGATAATTCGTTCGTTTTCTACGGCTTACCAATCCTTTGCATGTTATTAAGCTAGAAAATATTTTTACATTGCAAGAACTTCTTTTTAGATAATAATGATTTAGTGATATGTCTTACTAATTAACCTGTAGTTATGAGGGAAAGAGTTGGATTCATGCCTTCTACAAGGGTATTTGCGCGTAAGTGAATATAACGAACCCAACTGGAATTGGAACTCGGCTCTCCGATTAACAATACCTTTCTTCCAAACCTTATTTCAGGCACACGTCTAACGATAATCTAAGACTCGACTATATTATACTAGACATTTACTGGAAAAAGAAAAGTCGTTTGTGCGTTCGGGTCTGCTCGAACGCAGTGGAATAATATTTTACAGAGTGCATTTGTGAAAGAATCAGCTAAGAATGCACCAAATGCAATGCAAGTTTGGACATGGCACAACAGGTTCAAAGAGGAAGGCTGTCTCTCCCGACTTCGACGTATGTCGCGTCACAAACGGTGCGCACACCCAAGCTTACAGCACCTGGTATTCCCAAGTACTACAGGTAAAGGGTTACTGCTGAAATACTTATTAATGTAAAAAATACAATAATTGTGGCACAAGGCCAAGGGGAAGTGAGGACGGGCTTGTCCTCGCTAATTATCCTAGTCTTAGTTCATCATCATCACGACACATTCATCCAATACAATTTAACCATTTACCACAAGAAACCATCCCCCGCCAGTCAATCCAGCATATACCACAATACCACATATTCACAGGGGACCTGCAAAACACTCTATGCTATAAAAATCTTGTGAAAATTCATAATGAAAAATATATAAAAATTTCATGAATCGTGAAATGAGGGGTGGGGGGAATGAACCCAGAAAACTAATAAAAGGTTGCAACAAAACAAACTAAAACAAAACAGCTATTAGTCGAACCCGTCCACCCCTCAAAGTAATAAGGGTGGCCGCAGAATTCTGCCAATAGAAAAAAAATCATTTATTTATCATTGCATTTCTACAATAATTGTGGCACATGGCCGAAAGAGGAAGTGGGGAGAGGCTGGTTTTCACTAACTATCCTATTCCTAGTTAATCACGATCATGACCCATTCATCCAATACAATTGTTCCATTTACCACAAGAACTCATTCATCACCATTCAATCCTACATATACCACAGTACCACAGTACCACATACTCACCGAGGGAACCTATAAAAACATCCCATCTCAAAATCTCAATAAATGTTTAAATACAAAAATATATAAAAATTTCATGAAACATGAAATGACGGGCTGGATGAACCCCGAAAACTAACAAAAACTAAAACAAAACAGATGTCAGTAAGATCCGTCCACCCCTCAAAATAACCAGAGTGGCCGCTGTATTCTGCCGATAGACAGAATCAAGAAGCACACTTACTAATGGAGAGGGCCGGGTTACTGTTAAATTGGTGATGGTGAATAAGGTGAGTGATATAAATGAAATATGTGAGGGCACCTTGGCGTGGTGTAATGGTTAGCAAGCTTGTCTCGCTAAAACAGTTACAACTGAGTTGAGGGTTCGATCCTCACTGGGTGCCCCATACTTTCGGCCTTGTGCCACATCTAAGCTGCGCTTAGAAAATCAATATAAAGGAAACAGGTGGTGCTAGGAAGCGGATTTTGGTGGAGGCAGTCTTTCTCTTGACTATTGAACGCACTATTCTCCAACCATCTTCAGGCTTGCAATCAATAAGGAAAGAGTTTCAGCCTTTTTCTTATATAAAAATGGTGGCAAATATATTAAAAATATCAGTTCATCCCCAGAATAACATAATATTCAATGTAAACATAAAAGTAAGCTTTTAATTGTTTCTCGATCATCGATTGTTCTAACAGTGCTAGGTGGGAGGACACCGGCTTGTAACTTTCAACTCATATTGTAGCAAACTGACCATATTCCCTCTGTATTCCATCAGTGAGAAGTTCCGCTCGAACAGCTTCTTCCCGAGAACCACTGATCTGTAGAACCGATTACCAAGAGTATGTTTCCCCGATCGCTACAATGTTAACATGTTCAAGACTAGTGCTAACCGTTATCTTCCCCAACGGTGTCTCTTATTCTGTAACGCTCTTCACCGAGTGGCAGCGGGCCTTGTATAGGGTGAAACTTGCTGTAAAAAAAAATTTAGTAACTTTTCTCACTAGTTGCGAAGAGTGGTCGTGTTCTCAAAGAAGCTCCTTGATTTGAGCATCTTTCTGGGGTCAAGTACAACCCCACACCTCCAGCAAAACTCATATACACAATCCAATGCTTAGGACGCTGAAAAAAATGTTCGGCTCCTTATACTGACTCAGAAATAGCCAATTTATGTCGAACGTTAATTTTGGGACGTAAATGATAATTTTTCAAAAAATGTAGCTTTCTAGTTTAACTCAGGCTTAATCGAAAGGCTGTCTCATTGAAAAATGACAGTTTTTTTTTTTGTTCATTCATTCTCTGTCTATATTCCGTATCTCTTCAGGACATTAGCGATCATGGTTCTCCTCAATCTCCTGTCCTTTGTAGCTCTCAAGCTGCAATTCTGTCTTGCCTAGATAGTGAGATCATACCAAAAATGGAATATTGCCACCACATCTGGATTGGAGATACGCAAACCCTACAAGACCAAGACTTACAAAGTACTGCTGTTTTGTTTTTTTATTCAATTAGTCTTGTTTTCTTATAATTGTTTTTTTTTCTTTTCTGGGCATAAATTACTTATTTCTGGTAAAACAAGGTGAAACACGCAATTACTAAATGGCATGATCCGGTAACCAGCAAAGAAAGTCAGTATAACATTCAGAGAAAAAAAAACCTTGTTTTACAAAAAATACATAATTTATGTCCAGAAAATAAAATAAATAAAAACACAAGAAAAATTAAAAAGTTAACCGCAGTAATTTGTGAGTCGTTTTTAACGTAAAGTATTTAATGTTTTATATTCAGGCCGGTAAATGTAATTAATACTGTTTAATTTAAAAAAAAAAACGAAGCATTAACTTAAAATAAATAGCATCTATTAAAATAACGTATAAACAGAAAATAGATTAAATAATTGTCGAATTTACTGCATTTCATTGCATATTGTCATTATTTACGTTAAGATGACTTTCGTGAGCATTGTTTACCTTAAGATGACTTTCGTGAGCATTGTTTACGTTAAGATGACTTTTCGTGAGCATTGTTTACGTTACGATGACTTTCGGGAGCATTGTTTACGTTAAGATGACATTCGTGAGCAGATATGACCGTTCGATAAAAATTGTCGGATATTCTGTTTGAAACATTAATTTGGACTGTTACAAGAAGCTTCTCTGTAGCTAAATGGTATAGCGCGTCAGATTAAATGACGGTTCTGTGTGTAGGACACAGGTTCGATTCCTTTTGGAGAACGCATATTTTCTACGAAATTTCTCGAATATCCAGGCCGGTAAATGTAATTAATACTGTTTAATAAAAAAACAAACAAAAACATAGCTTTATTTAGATTGTATCTACTAAAATAAGTTCATTTCATTGTATGTGTGTGTGTGTGTGTATATATATATATATATATATATATATATATATATATATATATATGTTATAAATTTACTTCTTTAAAAATATGATTCCATCGCTACTCAGGAATTACCATGTTTCAAAAATTCGCTTGGAAATGAAACAGAACTAAGGACTTTAATTTAATTCTATAATTGAATTTGTAGTTTTTAGCTTCGGTTTTTGAAACATGGTAATTCCTGTGTAGCGAAGAAACCATATTTTTAAATAAGTAAATTTATAATATTTATGCTCTGTAGATTTGCATTGAGCACAGTTTTGTAAAAAATAAAAAATATTAATAAAAACACCGGATTATATATCTTACTGTTCTTTCTCTATATTACAATATATGTATATATATATATATATATATATATATATATATATATATGTATATATATATATATATATATATATATATATATATATATATATATATATATATATATATTCAGGTAAATGAGAACAAACGGAGTATAATTCCACAGTACGTAACATTTTATTTAAAAGAGGGTTTAATACACAGTAGAGCTAAACATTATTTATTTTAGGATATTAAAACATGTTAAAAATCGCTACATAATGACAATTATGTTTCAAACATACGAGCAGACACATTTGTAGTGTTGAAACATAATTGACATTATGTAGCGATTTTTAACATTTTTTAACATGCTAAAATAATACTAATACTAATACTACTACTACTACTACTAATATATATATATATATATATATATATATATATATATATATATATATATATATATATATATATATATATATATAATGAATCATTTATACAAAAAGTAGATTAGTAAAGTTAATGATATAAAATGGCGAAAACTCTTCGCAAACAAAATTTTAAAGTTGCATTAACCTACGAACCACTCGATGAATGTTATGATCCTTGTTTTTAATAACTACAAGTTGTATAAGGTTTTTTTTTTAATCTGCTAGTACTTTCAACTGTACATTCAGTCATCCTCAGGCATGGAAATTATTTTGTTTTTAGTAAAAATCCAGGTAGTATCAGAGACGAAAGATTAAATGCGAATCAAAATATGTTTTTTTTAGAAATGTGTTATTCTTAACGGATAAAAACTTTTGGAGCGTGCAGTCGCAACGCTAAGGTTGAATTTTTTTTTAAATTTAAGAGAGTGCGTTTTTTTTACTAATATGGTAATTTGAGAAATGTTTTGTTTGTTGTGGGAGTTTATCAGTCAATGTGGCATGAACTAAATTGTTCAGTAGAGTAATGTCTCAGCTGTTATCCCGAAAATGTGCACGTCGGATCAGTTCTTTTAAATCAAATATGTGGTGCAGTTCAATTTATATTACAATGAATCATTCATACAAAAAGTTTAATTAACCTACAAACCACTCGATGAATGTTATGATCCTTGTTTTTAATAACTACAAGTTGTATAAGGTCTTTTTTTTTTAATCTGCTAGTACTTTCAACTGTACACACAGTCATCCTCAGGCATGGAAATTATTTTGTTTTTAGTAAATCCAGGTAGTATCAGAGACGAAAGATTAAATGCGAATCGAAATATGTATGAATGATTCATTGTAATATAAATTGAACTGCACCACACACACACACACACACACACACACACACACACACACACACACACACACACACACACACACACAAATATATATATATATATATATATATATATATTGGATGGATTATTGTTTCCGAGTACGCCTCTCTGCTAATCCCTGTTGCAGGCGCCTGATCTGATCTATTTTTGCAAGTGACAGATCAAGCGCCATATCTATATCGACCGCCCAATTCTCACTTGTCTTGACCTCTTCAATTCGCCGCTCACAATTTTATCTACGTTCAACAACCACATTCAGTCACCCTCGACTGGAGAGATAACGATTGACCCATGACTTAAAGAAGTTAAGATTGTAGGGTGCAGCAAAACAGCCACGCGTTCCTCAAAGTGGCATTTTTTGCTGTGTGTGTATATTGGGGAGTAGTTGTCTGGTTGGAAATTTCTTCTTATATCTGAAGCACGCGGGAGATGCCGCCGATACGACTCCGTGGAAATCGCATGACTTGCCCTAGATGTATAGGTCTGAATATAAATCTACACGGTGGCGTAATGGATATCGGCACGGATTGCGGAATCGGAGAGCCGAGTTCGAATTCCATTTGAATCCATTATATTCACTTACGAGCTAATACCCTATGGGTAAATAGTAGGACAGATCGGGTTCTATAGCCTTGGATGGCAACTGGTCTCCCGCAGAAAGAAATGGCAACTTACTGCGGAAATAAATCTGCCTCGTCAGTCATGTACCGAAAGATACGTAATCGCCTAAGCGTGTATCACGCATGGCATAAACTGACTAACAGCACGACCTATATAATATGCTGAATATTCTCCAGCACCTTCAGTGGATTATATATATGTTTTTACAACGATGTTCACCCTTTACAAGGCCTGAGAGCCACTAGTGGTTGAGGGTTACGGATTAGGAGGCACAGGTTATACGAATATGTTTGGAAGATAGCAGTTAATCCCAAACTTGAGCTTGTTTAAGATTGTAGTGATCGGGGAGACATCCTCTTGGGAATCTTTTTCACAAAGCAGCGATTTGAGGGAAGAAGCAGTTCGAGTGAAACTTACATCTCTCCAATGGAATATGAAGGTAATGAAGGTGGTTCGCTGCAATATACAATGTGGTGTTGCTTGATTTTACTTTGATTTAGCGTTACTTGATTGTACGTTGAATTAGCGTTACTTCACTGTACTTTCATTTAGCGTTGCTTGGTTGTAATTCGTTTCAGCGTTACTTGATTGTACTTTCATTTAGTGTTACTTGATTGTACTTTCATTTAGCGTTACTTGATTGTACTTTGATTAGCGTTACATGATTGTACTTTCATTTAGTGTTACTTGATTGTACTTTCATTTAACGTTACTTGATTGTACTTTCATTTAGCGTTACTTGATTGTACTTTGATTAGCGTTACTTGATTGTACTTTCATTTAGCGTTACTTGATTTTACTTTCATTTAGTGTTACTTGAGTGTAATTCGATTCAGCATTACTTGATAGTACTTTGATTTAGCGTTACTTGATTGTACTTTGATTTAGCGTCACTTGATTGTACTTTGATTTAGTGTTACTTGATTGTACTTTGATTTAGCGTTACTTGATTGTAGTATGATTCAGCGTTAGTTAAACGGTTTTACTGCATTCCCCAACAAGTCATGGCAGTTCACAGATAATAAAAAAGAGGAAGCTCAGGAGAGCCATGATCGCCTACGCCCCGAAGAGACGTGACATAAATGCTCAAAAATGATTTAGCCTTCAAATATATTCTATACAATTAATTCTTGTTAATTCTCTGCCTGTCATCAGAACGCTGATGCGAACCTCCAAGAAAGTGGATCTTGGCGCCTTCTCGGGTTAACATTCTCAGCACACAGGAAGTGAAAAGACTATATTAAATCCATTGCTAGGTCAGCTGCTAAGAAAGTTTGTTCACTGTGTCGTGCGAGACAATTTTTCTCCCCAGAATCTATCTTACATATCTATAATTCTACCATTCGTTCATGCTTAGAATATTGCTTGATAAAATCCAAAGAAAAATCTGCAACATTATTGGTCCTGATCTGACCGCTCGGCTTCAGTCCCTCTCTCAAAGCCGCAAGGTTGCCTCTCTGTGTGTTTCCTACAAATACTTCCTTGGCAATTATTCTGATGAGCGTTTTGAATTTAAACGCAGTACCCAGCTGGCGTCTAGATCCCATCAATTCACTGGCAAAATGTAACCGTAAGTTCTATGCAAATAGTTTCTTTCTTTGCACTTCTCACTTGTGGAACTCACATCCGACTCCATGCTTTCCAGGCAAATTTAATCCGCAAAAATTTAAATGCAATGTCAATCGCTATCGACTGTCTTCCTGATTATTCTTTTTTCTTCTCGCTGATTATTAATGATTCTGTTCTTCCATATTTAATGTCTTAGTAGCTTTACTGCCTTGCATGGGGTGAACGCGATTAAAAAAATATTTATCGAATTTCTTTTTCCCACAGCGATAAAAATTCTCGTGTGTAATGCCCCCCCCCCAATTAAAATGAAAGTTAAACACTTAACCGCCATTTTCTTGAATGTATCTGAACTTGGTCACAATGCAAAACATAGATTAAAACTACATCCTCAAAACCTATTATACGTCATTAGCTACTGAGGTTCGGTTGTAGAGTTATTTCCTCAGTGGAAACTGTATTTGGACTAAATTCGGTCCTAAATAGGTTCAACGTACAAAAACGTTAGGATTTATAATAAGTATTACGCAGAGTAATCGAGTTGTGGTAGCTGACTACTTTACGTATTCGACCACCACTGACTCCTATATATATTATGTGGGTGAGTCTATTATCTATAAACTAGGTGTCTTTCACCATAACAGGTTCAAACATAGATATGTGATTGTCAATGATGAAGAGCGCAGAAGGATGAAGAATTAATGGCTAGGGATCGGGGTTAAAACGATTAATATATGAATTCATCTCTTCTCCCCACAGATATGGGTTAAATAGCATTAAAAAGATTGAGTTCTCTAGCCTTGGATGGCAACCATTTTAAGAGAAGGAAACTAATGAATTTCAAACCGTGAAGAATACAACGGGAAAAAAACACCAATATCGCCATTTACAAATAATAAAGACAAAGGAATCCGTGGAGAACCTTGATCGTCTAGGACACTGTTTACCAACCTTTTTACCCTTGCGTAACCCTTAAAATAAATTACATGTCTCAAGGAAACCCTGCGCAAAAACAAAATTATATACCATATCTTTCTAATTTTATTTTCATCGTACTTCACGTGGTAAATATCATAGTATATATTTTTGAAGAACTGGTTTAAGGAAAAATTAATACTTTGTTAAATTTTTCGGTAATGCTAAATTTATACTGTTCGTTTATAGTACTTCATCAGGGAGTTTTCATTCACACACAAATAGTTCTAAACTCAAACGTAAAAAATAAACCTAAGTAATATCATATACCGATAATATAAATGGAAACAGAACGAAAACAGATAATTACTGCATCAGTTTTTATTTATTTTATCCTTTACTGGCAATGTTGAAAAGACATAAGGTAAATCCAGGCAAAATGAAGGAAAGTTGGCTCCCTGTGCCGAGCCAGGAAATTTTTCTCCCAGGAATCGATCCTCCAAATCTATAAATCGACCATTCGCCCTTGCATGGAGTATTGCTGCCATATATGGTCTGGAGCCCCTGATGTTTGCCTCAGGGTTCTTGATAAGATCCAGAGACGGATATGCAATGTAATTGGCCCTGATCTGTCATCTCGTCTGCAGTCGCTCTCTCACAGACGCGACGTTGCCTCGCTCTGTCTTTTTTACAAATACTTTCACGGTAATTTCTCCGAGGAGCTGCTTTCGCTGGTTCCTAGGCCTCATGAATTTAAACGTCCTACGAGGCTGGCATCCCGTTCCCACCCCTTCACCGTTGAAACTGTTAGATGTAGACGTCTCTTCTACTCCAATAGCTTCATGTCTCGCGCATCTCGCCTGTGGAACTCCCTCCCTTATTCCTGTTTCCCTGACAAATACAATCTCCAACTATTTAAGTGTAACGTCAATCGACATCTCCAGTTGCCTTGATCTATCCACTTCTCTTCTCCACATCCTTTCACCTTTCATTCCTATCTGCTCTCGCTCCAAATCTTCTGTAACCCCCTTGCCTTGATCGATCCACTGTCTTTCTCTTTCTCCACATTCTCTCTTTTACCACTCCTATCTGCTCTTCTTCTGTAACCCCTTGCATGCTAGTGGCCTCCAGCCTTGCTTGGGGTGATAAGCTTTAAAAAATTAAAAAATAAAAATTTGATAAAGTGAAAGATGCTTCTCTAATATGAAGTCGATGCCTGTCTTTTGCTACACAAATACTTAATTCGAGGTCGAACTTTAGATAAAGACGCACGGATTTCAATCTCAATTGAGAGGAGACAATTTCTGTCTTTACTCTTGAGACTTGTTAAATAAGTAACTTTAAGTACAGGTCCCATTCGCCGAGTGGGCACTGACTAGTGAAGGTGGTTTCACACTGGTGCCGTACAGACATCACTAAATACTTTCCCAATGATTGTGATATTTTTTAAGAACATAACAGGTTAAATAGGATGATGTCTATATTACAATATTACAATAACCAAGAATAAGGTAAGTTTAGGAATATTACGGATATGAAATTAAATAAAAAGTCAAAAGTGCTTAACTTAATGTCAACTGTTCTCATAGAACCATTGGGAACTTTTTACGGAAAAGCTTGATAGATAGATAGATAGATAGATAGATTGATAGATAGATAGATAGATTAATGAATAGGCTGAGCTAGATAGATAGATAGATAGATAGATAGATAGATAGATAGATAGATAGATAGATAGATAGATAGATAGGATGAGGATAGTGGTCTCTCCCAGCTATTTTAACCTAACAGTTCAGATTGAACTACACACACAGATGACGGCTGGTGTAGAACCAGACACTCTTTTCGAAAGAACTGATAACAGATAAACGCCCCACACATTCTTCTATTGGCCGTGTCTCTTCAGGACTTTGACGTTCATGGCTCTCCACAATTTCCTTGTCCTTTGTATGCTCTTAATAAATTTTGTCTTTTTGTTTTCTCTCCAGAATCTTACTCTGCCATCTATTTACTCAAGCTCTCTAGATAGGTTACGCGTTCTTTTCCTCTGTCCCTCTTGCCTTCAATCTGTCTTGTGAGCATCAGAATTTCCAAGCCCTCTTTCCTCACTATGTACCCCAGAAATTTCAACTGTCTCTTCTTGATCTTAAGTATAAATTTCCTTTTTGTTTCCATTATTTCATCTAAAAAAACAATTTGTAGCGCTTAATAAATTCTGTCTTTTTGTTATTTTTCCTAAACCCTGTTCCACCATCCATTTACTCAAGTTCATTACGAATGTTATGGGTTGTTTTCCTCTGTCCCTCTTGCCTTCAATCTGTCATGTGAGCATCAGATTTTCCAAGCCCTCTTTCCTCATTATCTGCCCCAGAAATTTCAACTGTCTCTTTCTGGTGTTGTTTTAAGTTTCTTCTTCATCTGTGAGGAAATTGTCCAACATTTACTTCCATATAGGAGGACTGAAATTACATAACAGATCAGACCTCTTTTCTTTGTTTTAACGATATTTTTCTATTTCTTAATACTGAGCTTAGCTTTTGGAAGGCATCTTTCGCTATCCCAATGCGCCTTCGGATATCAGTGTCGCAGTTTCCGTTCTCTGTTAAAACACTTCCCAAATATTTAAATTGTTGTACTTGCTTGATTTCTGTATCTCCAATTTGTAATTTTCATGTTGGGCTGCCCCTTTTGCTAACAACCATGCATTCTGTCTTTTTTCGCTTGATTAGAGTGTGCGACTTATATTCTATATCATGAAGAAACAATTTATACAAAGAATTAAATAACGATGTTAATGCGATTAATGGCGAAATCACTTCGCTAACAGGACTTAATGAAACATTAACTTAATATCAATTCCTTGAATAATAACATCCTTATATTTCTTTTTTTTTTAACGATATTTTTTCTACTTCTTAATACTTAGCTTAGCAGATGATACAACACTGGTCTAGGACTTGGACGGACATGACATAAAAAATATATTCTCAAAAATCCTTGCGCGACTTCCTCGACAGAGTAGGAGAATAAAGGGGAAAAAACAGACTAACCATAAGAAGGCAGAAAAAACAGGCATCAGCAAGATGCGAGTTACGAGTTGGATATATAAACATCAAGCAGGTGCAGAAGTTTAAATATGTTGATAAGTGTTTTAACAGGGGATGGAAAATGTGACACCGAGATCCGAAGTACGCATTGGACAAGTGAAAGAAGCATGCCAAAAGCTAAGCAAGGTGCTATGAAACGTAAAAAAAAAATCCGTTAGAAAAAAAAGAAAAAAAGAAGAGTGCTTGAATTTTATGTGATACATATCCTCTTGTCTCTTCTACTCCAATAGCTTCATGTCTCGCACATCTCGCCTGTGGAACTTCCTTCCTTATTCCTGTTTCCCTGACAAATACAATCTCCAACTATTTACCACTCCTATCTGCTCTTCCTCCAAACCTTCTGTAACCCCCTGCGTACTAGTGGCTTCCAGCCTTGCTTGGGGTGATATGCTTAAAAAAAAATATGGCAGTGAATACTGGACAATCTCGCCACACGCGAGGAGTAAACTACCGGCAGAAGAAACGTGATTCTACTGGAGAATTCCATGCATGGGTTGAGGAAGCAAGGAGGAAATTTCAAAGAAAAATGGCAACAGAAAGAACACTTCTACTCAGAATAAGGAAGAAACGGCTAAAATTCTTTGGAAATAATAAGGAAGTAGGTCTTGGGAAACTTAACCCTCACGGGGCATATTGAGAACACGAGAGACAGGAGAAGGCAGCGAGCCACTCACCTGAAAGGATTATGTGGATGGATAGAGGAACGAAGGGCGGGGGCATTAGCTAAGGGTAGAAAAACCACTATGACTCACACGAGATAGGAAACTGTGGAAAGCCATGATCAGCTATGTCATGAAGGGAAGCAACCAGAAGAAGAAAAAGGAGGGGGAGGAGGAGGAGGAGTTGGCATAAAAAAAGAACGAAAACAGTTGTCGGTGGACGAAGAATATGCTAATGGCAAACGTCTGGTTCTGTGTATCCCTTGGGGGCGTCTGGTGCGAGCCGTGTGCGTGAGCGGTTTAAGGTCAAATTAAGAGAGTTCCCAGAAAGCAATATGTTTACTGATTTAGTCTAACGGGAGGAGGGAGGGAGGGATCTGAAAGACACCTGGAGATGGTACCCCTCCCCTTCATCCGGCAAGAATGCGAGAATAATCAAAGAACTGGCCACGTTCTACATGACCCAAAGTCACGAATCTTCAAGTAAGGAACGGTCGGTCGGTCGTTCCTTTGATCCGATTTTACGCATGCTTTTCTTCCTCTAGAATCCCATCTCGTCTGGGCCACTGCTTTAATTGCGTACCTAAGAAAAATATGGGACCCACCAAAATGTTCCTTCTGTGTTTGTCGTGCAAATAAATGTTTACTCTTTCTCTCTCTCTCTCTCCTCTCTCTCTCTCTCTCTCTATATATATATATATATATATATATATATATGTGTGTGTGTGTGTGTGTGTGTTGTGCAATATTTTATACTTATTCATATATATATATATATATATATATATATATATATATATATATATGAAATTTTGTTTTTTATACCCGGAGTTATATTTTCCGATTTCTTTTTGAATCTGTAGGTCTGATGAAGTGGATCCTGATTACGATTCCAATATAATCAATTATAACCATGGAATATTAGTGTTTGAGCCTTTTATATTATATTCTTACTCTGTCCTGGACATTAAGTTCTACCTGGATTCTATTCTCTTGGGAATTTATATATATATATATATATATATATATATATATATATATTGAACACTAATTTTATCTATATATATATATATATATATATATATATATATATATATATATATATATTGCCATCCACAGACAGACTGTTTCGCTGTATCACAGCTCATCAGTGTGGCTAGACGTCCGTTTGCCTCTAGCTAGGATCGAAGCCTAACTGAATTAGTGTCAGTCGGGGATTCTACCACTAAGCCGTTGACGCACGGCAGGGATGAAGGAGAATTTAAGCATATTTATATTTAAATAAACACACAGTGACTGAGAGAACTCGATTCGATTTACCGAAGAGTCTTGCATTATTAGCCGTAATAGTCACTGTTTACAAACCCACACTTCCTCCCCAGAGAGCTCAACCGAAATAAATTTTTCAGGAGCCTATAGCATGTTTCATTAAAAACGACAGACAAGGTACTACAATTGAGCATTTTATTTAATTTTTCTTCGAACAAGTGCTTTCTCAGATGTGGCACAAGGCCGAATTTAATGTGGAGTAACCGAGCCCATAGACTCGGCCAAAAATTCCCCGTAGACACCGTATAAAACGGAGTCGGGTAGCTGTTTCCCGAGACGAAACTCTGCCCTTCGACATAACCTTGTCTGGGGATCCTCTCTGCCCGGAGGCAGAATTTAAACAGCACAGCTGGAGACTAATCTCCTACTGCAGACCAACATACAGTATTTACTACCGTATTTATGTGAATGGGGACATACCCATTACCGTCCGTAGGTATGCTACAACAGTTGGTAACTAATCTTCGAGGTGTAGTCCGAATTCAAAAGCGTGGAGACGCCAATAGGAAACTACTTCATTATCTTTCCCAAGAAGGGATCATATATATATTTATAAAACGTAACAGGGGATCCAGTTTACAAAACAAATTCATTGTAAACTCATCACACTACGGAAGCCAAAACAAATTTTCTCATACGACTTGTTTCCAAGCAACTTTCCAGTCAGTACTAAAACAGTAGACCACTTGAGAACACAGCGTGCCAGAAGCGACCTCCTAACATCCTAAATAGGTCCCAGCTTTAAATGACCCACAAAGGGTTGATAAGTCGTAAAAATTAATCAAATCAAATTAATCAATCGAAGCAGCTGCAAAACAGCATTTAATCATTTAAAGAAAAAATTCATATATTCCTATCGATGAAAATTCAAAAAATATGTTCACGTTGTAGGGGAAAGGTATGAATCCTCTTATCGAAAGATACATGATCGCCTAAGCGTGTATCACGCATGGCACATAACTGAATCGGAGAGCCAAGTTCGAATTCCAGTCGAATCCATTACATTCATTTACGTGCTAATAACCTTGGGAAAGATATGAATCCTCTTCTTCTCCCCCCAGCTATGGTTAAATAGCAGGACAGACCAGGTTCTATAGTATTGGATGGCAACTGGCTTACTGCAGAGAGAAATTCCCACCTACTGCGGGGAAAAATCTGCCTTGTCAGTCATGTACCGAAAGATACATGATCGCCTAAGCGTGTATCACGCATGGTACATAACTGAATCGAAGAGCCGAGTTCGAATTCCAGTCGTATCCGTTACATTCATTTGCGTGCTAATAACCTTGGGAAAGGTAAGAATCCTCTTCTTCTCCCCCAAGCTATGGGTAAATAGTAGTACAGACCAGGTTCTATAGTCTTGGATGGGAACTGGTCTACCGCAGAAAGAAATGGCAACCTATTGCTGGAAAAAAATCTGCCTCGTCAGTCATGTATCGAAAGATACATGATCGTCTAGGCGTGTATCACGCATAGCACATACCTAACTGAGGGGAATCAATTTACAGTGAATTTTACAAATCAAACAGAACTCCGCTTATTAACTTTTTAAAATTTTAATTGAAAACACATTGTTATTCGTAACTTGGAGGGTTTACTTTAGAGTACCAATCAATCAGATCGACTGCTATCTGGATCATAGTATCATTGTCAATTCCACATTTATTTTAATAGATGTATAGTATATGCTTCGATGGGACAATATAAGGCTTTGAAATCAGAGTTCTCCTAGACTGGTTAACAACCAAGGATCGTTTGTTATTGATGTAAAAACGACCCGAGTGTTTCGTTAAAAACATGTAGAAATTATCGCCAACAACCGACCGCAGTCGGCTTCATAGGGTTATTGTGAATTTCACGTTACTCTCGTGTTTGATTCGGCAGGGCAAAATACAGCTTTGAATTGAGAGTAATATAGTGAGTATGAAAAAACGATTTTCTTCGTCTTCGTATCTGAGAGATTCTTATCTTTCCAGTCTAAATATTAAAACCGTAAACAGTAATACATCAACCAACACTAGCGGACTAAGCGGAGAATACGTCCCATCAGTAACAGAAACCTTTCCGGCATCGTATTCACGAGTTAGCGATGTATCATTTAATCTGGTCAATGTTGAGAGTACTAATATTATAAAATCAATATTTTTTACATCGCCGTCCGAATTTTCAAGTCCTGTTTCTACGCTTTTTGAATCTCGGGTAAGAAATAATGCTTCATGGCCCTCAAGCTCATCAGGCATTTATAATCCGACAATGTCAGCCAGTTATTTCCAGTCCCATTCTTCTTTGATGTGACGTGTCCCTTCAGGACATTGGCGATCATGATTCTCCACAATTTCCCGTCATGTGTAGAGCTTAATATTTTTTCGTTTTGTTATCTCCTAAAGCCTATTCCGTCACCCATTCACTCAAGCTGATCAGGTAAGTTATGCGAGGCTTTCATCTGTCCCCTTTTGTCTTCAATCTACCCTGTGAGTATCAAATTTTCCAAGCTCTCTTTCTTCATTATGTGCGCAACATCTTTCTTAAGTATAAGTGTTCTTTTTGCTCCCATTTTCAGTCTTATGATATTCTCAGCATCCTTCTGTAGAACCACATTCTGTTGCTTCAAGTATCTTCTTCATCTGTGAGGATTTTTGTCAAGTATCTTCTTCATCTGTGAGGATTTTTGTCCCGCATATTGCCATATAGTACCAATCAAACAGATCGGCTACCATCTGGACCATAGTAAGGATTTTTGTCCAGCATTCATTGCCAAATAGGAGGACTGATATTGCATAACAGTTCAGTTCCGGTGTTGCGGCCGCCATTAGCCGCTCCTTAGATAAACGACCTTGACCTTTCACAACCCCTGATCTCGCAGATTTAAGTCAAGCAACATGCGAGAAACTGGACGACTAGTCCAATATGGTTGAGTCCAAACCGTACCTAGGGGGCTAGGATCAAAGTGTAGTACGCTACCTTTGTGAGCTCCCGGTGCCTTCGTCGAGAGAATACCCTTCGACGCGATCCCGTTTCCGCGGTCGATCCGCCCTGGAAGGCGTAACACTACTCGGCCCTCCTAAGGGATATTGCCTACGTCAAGTGCTACCCTTCGGCGCGATCCCGTCTCCGCGGTCGATCCGCCCTAGAAGGCGTAACACTACTCGGCCCTCTTTAGGGATATTGCCTACGGAAAGTGCTACCCTTCGGCGCGATCCCGTTTCCGCGGTTGATCCGCCCTGGCAGGCGTAACACGACTCCAACTCGGCCCTCTTTAGGGATATTGCCTACGTCAAGTGCTACCCTTTGGCGCGATCCCGTTTCCGCGGTTGATCCGCCCTGGAAGGCGTAACACTATTCGACTCGGCCCTCTTTAGGGACTTGTCCTAACCGATCCAACGAACCTTCGTGCGTCTTCATAAACCTCCGCATTTGTCCTCTCATTGTCTTAGCTGTTTCTCACCTTTCTTCAATAAGCTTGCGGGGCGACATCCTTATCGGCCCCGCAACACCTGTTTCTTTGCTTAGCTTTTGGAAGGCAACTTTCGCTATCCCAATTCGCCCTCGGATTTCAATGTCGCACTTTCCGTCCTCTGGTAAAACACTTCCCAAATATTTAAGTGCTTCATTTTCGCATTTCCAGTTTGTAATTGTCATGTCGGCCTGCCCCTTTTGTTAACAACCATGCATTCTGTCTTCTTACAATTTTTGTTTAGTCCTTCCTTCACCAACTTCTCTGGGAGTTCTTGTCATTTCCTTTCTGTGTCTGCTATCAACACTGTGTCAATCTGCATATCATAAGATTGTGGCCGCCTGGTAGGGTTTCTAATTCTCTTAGAATCGTCTCACCATACAGGTAGAATAAGTCCGGTGAGAAGACCCATCCTTGTCTTACACACGCTGTCTGTTTTTTTTTGTTTTTTTTGTATATTTACAGAATTCGTTTTCTATTTGTACGTAGTGCCTATTCTAAAACAGAAACTTTTATTTTATTTAATATTATGTAATTAAATAAGTCATCAATATCTAGTTTATTAAAATATTATTTAATTACTATATTTATCAAGTATGACTTATTTATTTTAATTTTTAATTATTTTAAATGAAAATATTACCAATTTTTTCTATAGCATTTTTATACCGATATGTTGACAGGATTTTACTATATTTTTCTACCAGGTAAATTTTTAATCAGGGGAAATCAAATTTCTACCAATTTTCAGTCCCGTTTCTATTCTCAATGTAAAAATAAGGGATCATAATTTCTGTATAAAATTATAAGTATGCGCAAAATGTGAATTCTGGTATTCAATGTATGCAAGCATTTTCTCAACGAGTACAGAATCACTTCTGAGATCTCTTTCTGTGGTACTATCGATATAGTTCAGTACCCACATTTTTAAGCCTTCTGCTTCGCTAACTTTTCGTATAAAACAGGCAATAGCGAGAAGATGAACGTGACACAGTCTTCAACTTCTAACTTCTTGCTTTCCGTGTCAAAACCGCATTAGTTTATCTATCTATCTATCTATCTATCTATCTATCTATCTATCTATCTATCTATCCTCAGCCTGTTTATTATCTATCTATCTATTTATCTATCTATCTATCCTCAGCCTGTTTATTATCTATCTATCTATCTATCTATCTATCTATCTATCTATCTATCTATCTATCTACTCGTCTCTCTCTCTATTTATCTATTTATCTAGCTACTCTTTCTTTCTTTCTTTCTTTCTTTCTTTCTCTATCTATCTATCTATCTATCTACTCTTTCTCTCACTCGCTCTATCTACTCTTTCTCTCTCTATCTACTCTTTCTCTTTTTCTATTTATCCACTCTTTCTCTTTCTACTCTTTCTCTACTCTACTCTATCTATCTATCTATCTATCTATCTATAAACTCATTCTCTCTGTCTTTCTCTATCTACTCTTTCCCTCTCTATATCTACTCTCTCTCTCTGTATTTATACATATATATATATATATATATATATATATATATGTTGTGTAATATTTTATATATATAATTTCGTGCCACAAGGTCCCCAAACGACGCTCAGCAGGTTTTGAATTCAGAGTTGTCCTTCTCCTAGACCAGTTGCCATCCAAGGCTATAGAACCCAGTGTGTCCTGCTATTTACCCATAGCTGGAGGGAGAAGAGAATTCATACCTTTCTCAAGAGAATAGGCACTTAAGTGAATGTAATGGGTTCGACTGGAATTCGAACCAGGTCTCTGTATTGGGCCCTTCAAAAAGTGTGGTTGGTCTTGCACAAAACCTTCACCACTATAATCAAATCCCATTTGCTGATGTCTGGGTGTCGGTTCCTAGGAACTGATCTGCTTGACTCTCATACGTCGAATACGTCGGGAGAGTCGATTATAGATATAGATATATATAATAAATGCCAATGTCATTGTGTCGCACTTTTTCAGATAAAGGGACACAACTCTCAGTAGCTCATCTTCGTTGAACTTTTAAAAGGTATTAATGGAATACTTAAATAAAGCGTTCGATTTCGAGTTCTTCTGTAGTTTATTGTTGCCTATCGCATCTACTCTTCCCTACAAATTGTGATGAAGGCCAAACACTCTGCAGTAGCTACCTGAAATGATGCCCAATATGGCGGCTTTCAAGCTAGTAATTAATAAAGACAAAAAAATAGATAGGTGTATATAACACCATAATAATGATGGATACAAATTATAAGATAAAATGTTTTAAATTTGCATTGTTTATTGAAAATCGCACTAAAACTATTGTACTGTATAACATATTGCATCATAACATAGCTAAATTGTCCAGTATAACGTCCCTTTGAAGTAAATGAAGGTCATATTTGATGGCACAATGATTTCATAATAATGTGCTTGTGCCATGCATTTTGTCCATATACGATTTGTAAAGCTTCATAAATTATAAATTTTATAAGGTATTCGCTGATCACCGGAATGAAAATCCAACGCTACGATTTTGAATCTAAACTTAATCTTTAAAATCGATTTTTCAAAAAAGGTAAAGATTTATAATAAAAAAAAAGTGTTTTACGACATTATTTATAATGTCAAACTGAGTGCAATACAACGGCCTTATTTAGAAAATCATCCTTACGGTATAAATAATGTCCTTGTGCCATGCATCTTGTCCATATACAATTTGTAAAGCTTCATAAATTATAATTTTTTATAATTTGGAAATAAATTTGGGAGTAATCAAAATTAATTGCGAAATCCAGTAAAAGTCACCCATGAAAAAAAAAATTGTACGGAAAGTAAGGACCTACGTACATCAGATTGTCTTTAAATTAAATGCCGACAGAAGAATTATCGTTGAACTTTTAAAGCTTAAATATTAATGCAATACTTAAATGCAGCGATCAGTTTTGAGTTCTTCTGTAGTTTATTGTTGCCGATCGCATCTACTCTTCCCTACATGTTGTGATGAAGGTACAACCAGGAACCCCCTCCCCGCAGGAGCTACCTGAAATGCCGCCATTTTTTATAAATACATGACATTATCAGAAAATAAGAGCAGTAAATTAAAAAATATTTCGTAATTTTCAAGCATTTCTTTAACAAACATCTTCGTAAGTAAAACGATAAAGCCAAAGTATCTAAAATTCATTAAAACATTACATTACTTGGAATATTTTCCTAAATTTTTAAGATTATTTCTTTCTTTTTATATGTCATGTTATTTCAGGACGTAGGCGTTCATAGCTCTCCACCTCCGCCTAGAACTTGCAGGTCTCAGCAAGTTCCTTCCCTCTGCTTCCTCCACCAGACTACGTTCTGTCATCCACCTGTTGAAGCTCGCCAGGTATGTCACGCGCTGCTTTCCCTTGTCTCTCTTTCCCTATATTCGACCCGTGAGTATCAGATTCTCCAGGCCCTCCTTCCTGATCATCGTTGCTCACACGCTCAGTCCATGATATCCTTAGCATCCTTCTGTAGAACCACATCTCCGTCGCCTCGAGTCTCTTCTTCATCTTTGCAAAAAATCGTCCAATATTCGCTGCCATAAAGAAGGACAGATGTCACGTAACTCAGTATTCTTTATTCAGATGTTACGAAACAGTTCAGTATTCTTTTCTTTGTTACCAAAGAAATCCTCCTGTTTCGCAATACTCTGCCCAGAGTTTGGAATGTGTGTTTTTAAGATTACACCTCAGATAAATCGCCCAAACATCAGGCTGTAGTTAAATATTTCAAAATCTCATTTAAACATTCACATCCATCTTTAAAATGACCTTGTGCCAAGTAAAACAATGAAGAAAATAATATGTAGGTACCTCCGAAAAAAAGCGATACCTAAGATATCCGATATTTCAAAGTAATATTTGTTTTAATTCAGAATAATTAAACTTTAAATTAGATAATATTCCTCAAATAAAGTTTCAGAAAAGTACATTTTATTTTTAAAAACCTTAATAAAAAGAATTATGTTGTTTTGACAGATTTGTCAATATGGCCTATTTTAGCGATTTAAAAAAATCGTTACAATCAATTTAAATTCGATTTGAAATACAGTAAATTTTTTGTTTATTGGAAATATTACATTTAATCTATTAGCTTGGAATTAGCAATAAAATAAAAGCTTCAAGAAAGATTTTTTCATTTTTAAAACGCATTTTAAATCTTAGGTATCACTTTTTTGTCGGAGGTATCTACATAAATATTCGTTATTTTCTTCACTAACTTCTTATTGAGAAAGTCTTTCATCTTTGGGATTTCTTTACTTGGCTTGACGCAAGAGTAAAAAAAAAAAAAAAAAAAAAAAATACGGAGCGTTGCAGCAGAAAGGATCTTGGGAACCATTAATCCAGCACGGGTCAAACTCAAGAAGAGTTGCTGTTATCTTACGAAGAAAAAGGGTTCTTGTCTGAAAATTTCGTTAAGCATCGACATAAACAGACTTTTCTTTTCTTTTTCTTTTATTTTCAACTTGTCGCGCGGTAAGTCGTAACGGTCTCAAAAAGAAGAAGGAGGAGGAGGAGGAGGAGGCAGGCGAGTAGGAGGAAGAGGAGGAAAAAAAAATGTTTCCAGTCATGAGTTATCGTCTGAATGAGATATCACCTTTCTTTATTCCCGACCTTTAATTCCGGGCATATCTTATGCCGCTCTAACCTACATTTCTCCTAAAATATCTGGAAGAGAAATAAAAATTGACTGTGATTATACTATAGTCTCACACGTCCCACCACCCCACTCCCTGACACCGCCACTGCCCATCACACGGTTACATTATAGACGTATATTTAAAAAAAAAAAAAAAAACAAAAAAAAAACACTCTCAAGGAAATCAACTTGAAGAAAAGGACCCCCCCCCTACAAAAAATGTAAAAAAAAAAGAAAGAAAGAAACGGGAGAAGCAAAATCTATCTCTTATTTCTGCCAAAAGGTGTTCTCATCTATCAGACGTATGATGATGAGATGAAGAGAGTAAAACAACTCGGGTGACGCCAGACCTTCGTAAATATCTAGAAATCCTTTAAGCAAAGTCATTTACTTACAGCGTTTATCTCACACTCTTCAAATATTCTGTTAGCAAAACACGAAACTGGCTAAGCCAAAAATATTAATTTCGTGCTAACTTGATCAACATCTTGCGCTAATACTAATTGATAAAATTGATCGGTTCCATGCAAAAAATATTCGGTATACATTGACCATACTGTAGCTGTTCTTTTTCTTTTATCTGCCTTTTTCGGCCCTCCACATCTTCCTGCCTCTTGTAGCACTTAATAAGTTTTGTCTTTTTCTGTCTATATCTCTGAGATGAGGTATTATGATTACTTACATTATTCGGACTGTTATTCTCACCTTCATTGCCATATTCACAACGTTTCGGCCGTTGTACGATACTGCCTTCTTCACCTGAAAATGGGTTGATAAGCAGTAAAAAATATAACAATTTAATCGGCATTCATTTTTCGAACACTTAGTAGTTACAGTCGGTTGAAATTTAAGAAAACACAATCTTTCAGGGAATTAATCTTCTGAAGTCCCCATTTACTGATATGCAAGTAATCGTAATAGCTCATCTTAGAGATATAGAGGCTGAAACGTTGTGAATATGGCAATGAAGATGAAGATAACAGTCCGAATAATGTAAATAATGCAAGTAATCACAATAGCTCATCTCAGAGATATAGAGGCCGAAACGTTGTGAATATGGCAATGAAGATGAAGATAACAGTCCGAATAATGTAAATAATGCAAGTAATCATAATAGCTCATCTCAGAGATATAGAGGCCGAAACGTTGTGAATATGGCAATGAAGATGAGGATAACAGTCCGAATAATGTAAATAATGCAAGTAATCATAATACCTCATCTCAGAGATATAGAGGCCGAAAGATTATGAATATGGCAATGAAGATGAGGATAACAGTCCGAATAATGTAAATAATGTTTTGTCTTTTTGTTATTTTCCCCAAACCCTATTCTACCATCCATTTTCTCATGCTCATCAAGTATGTTACGCGCTGCTTTCCTCTGTCCATCTTTCCCTACAGCTGTCCTGTGAGTATCAGATTTTCCAAGCCCTCCTTCCTCATTAGATATCCCAGAAATTTGAACTGCATCTTCCTGATGTTAAGTATAAATTTCCTTTTTTACATTTTCTTCTGAAGAACCATATTTCTGTTGTTTCAAGTCTCTTCTTCATCTATGAGGAGATTGTCCAGACGCGTCGAAATTTATAAAATCTTTTTCTCATGGCAGTTTCTTAGAACTGACTATTGGTGCTCTATTGATGGGAGTTTCCTTGCAACACTTTCGTTTTTTGTTTACTATGGAAATTTTGTATATTATCTGTAGATAAACCATACAATGCATTATTGGAGAGAAATAATTTGCAGCGTCCTGGGTACGACGTTAAACTACATCCTGCAGCAAGGCCTCTGATCAGGAGGTTTTGAGGAAGCGTGGAACCACCTCTTAATTGCTGGTGTTCCCAGGTCTACACTGACCGGGGTGGTAGCATATGTTGGTGTCCCAGCTATGGGAAAATAGTGAACTTCCAGGTCTTTTCAAGCACATTGAAACAATGATGTTGCCAACTACACTTTTTTGAAACAATGATGTTGCCAGCTATACTTTTTTGAAACAATGATGTTGCCAACTACACTTTTTTGAAACAATGATGTTGCCAGCTATACGTTTTTGAAACAATGATGTTGCCAGCTATACTTTTTTGAAACAATGATGTTGCCAGTTTTTGAAACAATGATGTTCCCAACTACACTTTTTTGAAACGATGATGTTGTCAGCTATACGTTTTTGAAACAATGATGTTGCCAACTACACTTTTTTGAAACGATGATGTTGTCAGCTATACGTTTTTGAAACAATGATGTTGCCAGCTATACGTTTTTGAAACAATGATGTTGCCAGTTTTTGAAACAATGATGTTGCCAGTTTTTGAAACAATGATGTTGCCAGTTTTTGAAACAATGATGTTGCCAACTATACTTTTTTGAAACAATGATGTTGCCAGCTATACGTTTTTGAAACAATGATGTTGCCAGCTATACGTTTTTGAAACAATGATGTTGCCAACTACACTTTTTTGAAACAATGATGTTGCCAGCTATACGTTTTTGAAACAATGATGTTGCCAGCTATACGTTTTTGAAACAATGATGTTGCCAGTTTTTGAAACAATGATGTTGCCAGTTTTTGAAACAATGATGTTGCCAACTATACGTTTTTGAAACAATGATATTACCAGCTATACGTTTTTGATATATCTAGTAAATACTGGATCTGGCATTAAATAACCCATAGTGGTTGATATGCCATAAAAAACCAAACAAACAAAATAATTTGCAATGCATTACTGTAATAAAAATCATTTATAATACATTCTTATAATGAAACTATTTTAGTACATTAACATGTTGACGGAAATGATAAAATTAACCGTTTTCATATTTAAAAAAAAGCGCCATTCATTTTGATGTACGGGTGGTGTAATGGATAATGATTCGAAATGAGAAATCTGAGAACCAAGTTCCAGTTCCTGACGCGTTCGTTACATTCACTTGCTCGCTATTGCTCTTAGGGAAGGTTTAAATCCACCCCCAGCTACGGGTTAAATAGTAAGAATTGTCACTGTAAAAATCATTGTTGTTTTCAAAGAATTCTTAATGAAATATTGGCTTACGGTCACATCAGGTTCAAATCATCGAAGTTAAGCAATGTCGAGCCTGGTCAATACCTAGATGGATGACTGCTTAGGAATACCAGATGTTGTAAGCTTGGATGTGCCGCGGTTTGGAGTTGTTAATCGGAGAGCAGAGTTCCAATTCCCGTCAAGTTCGTTAGATTCACTTACGACACGCTTGTGTAAATTAATTGAAACAACCGCTTTAGTTTCTTTTCTTTCACCATGTGGTCAGTTCTAGACCCACCAGAATGATAGGGTGTAATCGATTTCTATTTTTTCTTCAGATTAGGTCTTTTGCAGTGTTGTGCAGTAATATGAATCTCTTTTCGAAGTGTATGATTAAATTTGTTTGGTCTTGAAAAATACTGCGTTATCTGTGATTGCATCAGATTTTTATCACGCCCAGACCATATTGTCTCGACTGTCGATTAGTTGTCCTACGACCATTGTCTCTGATGGACGTTACTCCAGGGAAGCGTACGAAAATTGTAACACTGCACGAACTCACTAGCAAGCCATACCAATGAGTAAGTCAAAATGCAATAGACTAATCCGGAAACTCTACTGATTTAAATCCAGTTGAGAATCTGTGATCAATCTACAAGGAACAACTTCGTGGCTTGTTTCAATTAATTTGCACAAGTGTGTACAAATACCTCTTCTCCCCCAACTATGGGTTAAGTAGTAAGACTTGTATCACTAAACTATTAATATCTCCAAAAAAGAATCTTAAAGTATATTCTAGCTTCAAATAACACGCAAAGAGTTGATAAGCCGTAAAATAATGAATCAATCAATCAATGTAATATTCACTCGAAAAAAGAAGAATTATTTTTACAATCTAAAATTTTGCGGCTTTAAATAAGCCACAAATGGGTTGATAAGCAGTAAAAATATATAACAATTTAATCGGCATTCATTTTTCGAACACTTAGTGTTACAGTCGGTTGAAATAAAAAAAAAACAACAATATTTCAGGGAATTAAATTCCTGAAGTCCCTATTTACAGATATTCCTAATCAATAAAAATGTGAATCTTTTTGCTGGATAGCAAATGCCTTTACAATAGAATATATGGGACATAAAGAAAGCCGTCGCCAGAGGGTTCGGGTCTGCCCCCGCCCTCAGGAAATCATTTGATCCCCCTGTGAAAATGATGTGAACTATTTTTAGTGAGCTAATTCTTTTCCCTTGCCATCGTGCATCTAGAAAAAATATTTTCTTGTAAATCATAAAAAAAGAAATTTCGGAAATCTGGGAGCAAGAATACGCATAAATGAATTAGCATAAAACACTTTTACTCGCGTCTGTTCTGTGGAAATGGTCACCGCTCCCCACTCAAAACGCTCTGGGGGCGGACACGAAATGGCTTCCCTCATCATCTTCAATGCATCTATAAAATAAAATCCTCATCTTCTGCCATATTCACAACATTTCGGCCTTTGTGTGCTCCGGCCTTCTTCAGGTGATTAGATCTCTGAGATGGGGTATTATGATCACTTGCATTATTCGGACTGTTATCTTCATGCCATATTCACAACGTTTCGGCCTTCTTCAGGTGACTGGAATTTCGAGCAGAACATTTTATTTCGAATACCGGGGTAGATTGTCCTAGTTCCACGTGCCATGCCACTTCTCTTTAATTAAAACAAAAATACAAAGTATCTCCTATTGACCGTTTGAGATCTGCGTTCCTGAACAATCTTAACTCTTCTGCCTGAGATCCTGAGTCAAAAATCGTAAATAATAGGTTTGTATTGTTTCACGGTAGATATAAAAATAGTTGTAAGTGTTTACCCACCGTTCAATAGGTGGCTGGGCATTACGTCATTTTTCTATACCACCGGCGTCCTGAGTACGACGTTAAACTGCATCCAACAGCAAGGCCTCTGATCAGGAGGTTTTGAGGAAGCGTGGAACCACCTCATAATTGCTGGTGTTCCCAGGTCCACCCTGCCCCTGGGTGGTAGCACCTGTTGGGGTCCCAACTATGGGAAAATAGTGAACTTCCAGGTCTTTTCCAGCACATTGAAACAATGATGTTGCCAACTACACTTTTTTGAAAGAATGATGTTACTTACTACACTTTTTTGAAAGAATGATGTTGCCAGCTATACGTTTTTGAAACAATGATGTTGCCAGCTATACGTTTTTGAAACAATGATGTTGCCAGCTATACGTTTTTGAAACAATGATGTTGCCACCTATACGTTTTTGAAACAATGATGTTTCCAGCTATATGTTTTTGATATATTTAGTAAATACTGGATCTGGCATTAAATAACCCATAGTGGTTGATATGCCATAAAACCCCAAACAACCAAACTATACCACCGGTAACGCGGTGGTCAGGGCTTAAAGGGTTAATTTTTTATGTAACACACTTCCATCGTTTTTATGTAACATCCATGTAACACATTTCCAATATTTTCATCTAATATTCATGTAACTTCACTCCAACGTATTTATGTAACATATAGCCAACGTTTGATATTATTTCATTTTTTATGTAACATTCATATAACACTTTTTCAACGCTTGATTTCAATCGTCTATACTGATCAAGAAAACCTTTTATTGCAAACTGTTGCTACATATGGTGCGGTGCCCCTACTATTTACCTTGAGCTCCTTGATAAAATCCGAAGAATCAGCTATATTATTGGTCCTGATCTAGCGGCTCGGATTCAGTCACTTTTCCATCGCCGTAAAGCTGCCTCTCTGTGTCTTTTCTATAAATATAGTGTAACCCGGATATAAGAGAGTTGTCGGGACCGGATAAGTCTCTTATATCCGGGTTTCTCTTACATCCGGGTTTGGTCTATTATATATACATTAACATAGGCTCTAATTTGGGGCCAGAGAAAATATCTCTTATATCCGGGTTTCTCTTATATCCGGGTTACACTGTAGTTTCATTGCAATTGTTCGGATGAGCTCTTCGCTATGGTTTACAGTTGACAGTTGGCTCGCTGCGACCTGTTCCAGCAAGACGGTCGAACTCTCTGCCTCTGTGCAGAGAGAAACCCGGACGAGGCTTTGCCGAAGGGCAGAGTCTCGTTCGGGGAGGTTGACCAATCCGATTTTGTTTTTACAGTTTCTACGGGCATTTTTTGGCTCGGAATACCCACGTAAAACTCGGCCTTGTGCTACATCTTTCTCTCGTGGGGGGGGGGCATGTAAATATTGCTCTTCGCTATGGTACGTAGGCTTTTTTAATTTAAGCGCAGTACTAGACTGGCGCCAAGATCTCATCAATTTATAGTTGTGCTGGCTAGATGTAACCGTAAATTCTATGCTAACAGTTTCATATGTCGCACTTCTCGCTTGTGGAACTCTCTTCTGGCTCCATGTTTTCAGCCATCTTTAATCTGCAAACATTTAAATGCAATGTTAATCGCTATCTACTCTCCTCCTGATTACTCACTTCTCTTCCCGCTCATTACTGATATTTCTGTTCCTAATTCTTCCACACCCTGTAGTCCCTTGTTTTTTAGTGGTTTTACTGCCTTGCATGGGGTGATTCAGATAGCGCTACCCACAATGCACTGGAAATAAAAATGAGTAAAATTATAATAATAATTGAATATTAAATATATTTAATAATTAAATAATTAAAGAAATTCAGAAAAATAAATAAGGAAAAATACAAAGAGAATATAAAGCTGAATAATAATAATAATAATAATAATAATAATAATAATAAAGAACAAACAAAGCCAACCGCCCAGACATTGTTATTAGAGACCGCAAAAAAAAAGTTGCTTTCTTATTGATATGGCAGTCCCTGTAGACTGCAATGTATCTTTGAAGATCTTCAAAAAGCTATCAAAATACAAGGACCTTGAAATCGAAATCTCAAAAATGTGGCACATAGGAACATCAACAGTCCATGTTGTAGTTGGAGCCCTCGGATTGGATGGAAAAGATTCCAATAGACTAATTGAAGGACAACTCACACTTTACGAAGGGCTTTATCTATGTGAAATATACGTGTTTTTTTTTTTTTGTAATTGTTCAGTGCAAAATCTCATGATGCCATTTCTAACCTTAGGTCTCTGAGCGCGACCCGGAAAGAAAATGAGTATCCATCATAAAAAACAAAGGAAATAAAATAATAATAATAATAATAATAATAATAATAATAATAATAACAAGGTAGCGACATATGTGCACTAGAAGATATGCAAGAAGCACAAAATCGAAACCACTGAGAGATGGTATGAGCACTAACCAGACACAGTTACCCAAAATCACGATGTAACTATCCTCTGGGACATGCCAATTCAAACCGACAGGGAAATAAAAGCCAACAGACCTGATATTATCATAAAAGACAAGAAATACGGGAAGTGTATGTTTATTGACATAGCAGTACCATCTGAGAGAAACACCTCCATGAAAATTATCGAGAAATTGTCCTAATACAAGGACCTGGAGACCGAGATTAACAGGATGTGGGGAATGAAGACTGAGACTATACCAATAGTAATCGGAGATCTGGGCCTCTTGAGAAAAGGAATGGACAATTTTACTAACAATGTCCCAGGTAACATAAACATACAAGTTGCCCAGAAGATCGCCCTACTAGGAACATCCTATATACTAAGAAAAATGTTAATTAAATGACAATTCTCCTATCGGGCCCAAGTACCATAGTTTGGAACCGACTCTACAGGATACAAAGCAGGAAACATAACATACACAAATAATAATAATAATAATAATAATAATAATAATAATAATAAGAAGAAGAAGAAGAAGAAGAAGAAGAAGAAGAAGAAGTTGTTAAAAACATATTTAGAAGTCAAATGTCTCCGTCGAGAAATAAACATTAATTGGAGTACTTTTTTATTCGAAGGGCATTAAAAAAAAAATAAGACTTAAAAATTTTTTAATCGTTCCAGATGTCAAAAATATTGCTTTAACTTAAAGGCGGTCAAAGGCGGTTATTAATTTCACTATGAAGTCACTTTTTATTTATACAATATCAAGTATAATTGTCTGCAAATAAATAAGGGGAGGCTACTTCGTAATTAACCAATCTGTAGCACATTTAAAAATTTAAGGTTAGCTTTACTTGTACTCTTTCTTCTTCTTCTTCTTCTTCTTCTTCTTCTTCTTCTTCTTCTTCTTCTTCTTCTTCTTCTTCTTCTTCTTCAGGATGTGGGCGATCATGACTCCCCACAACTTCCTATCCTTTGTAGCTCTTAATAATGTTTGTCTTTTCACCATTCCTTCCACCACCCATTCTGTGATCGATACATATAAGCTCATCAGAGAGATAGCCTGCTGCCTCCACTGTCCTTGTCCGCTTGAATTATATCATGTGGGTGTCGAATTTTTCAAGCCCACTTTCCTCATTATGCTTTCCAGAACAAAGCAGGTCCCCTCTCTTTTCTTTGTTTCTCACGAAGTTTTCCTGTTTCTTAATACCTTACTTAGCTTTTGGAATTGTACTCTTATTAATCTCTAACTAGCAATTGTCTCCTGTGAAAAGATCTTTGAACATGTTTACAATTTGGAAAAATTGCTTTTTGTTATAAACATAATATATCATATATACATTATATTTTATATATACTGACTGACTTGTTTTTTACGACTTATCAACCTTTTGCAGGTTATTTAAATCAGAGCATATTTTTAGATAGTAAGAATTTTCTTGGAGATAATAATTAACTAATTAACCCACAGCTGAGGGGCGAAGTACTAACCAGGCTCGACGTTGCTAAACTTCTCAGTTTTTGCTCTAATAAGATTTCTCGAATGTTTAGGCTGGCAGACGAAAAAAAATACTGTTTCAAAAATAAACGGAGCATTTACTTAAATATGGATATCCACTGAAAATGAAGTTTAAAGTAATAATATCAAACTCCTTGTAAATAGCCGAAATCGCTTGGGACAATAGACACTACGAACAATTTTGACTCTCCATTAACTCCCACCAAACGGCCAAATTTAAGAACACTACAAAAACTCTATAGAAGTCATCAAATTTTCTTTGTCTGCCATATTCAACAAAACATTTGAAAGAAAAGTTGTTGCCAAAATTTCATAAGGTAAATTTTATTGTAACCTAATTATGTACAATAATGGATCATATACAATATGGGTTAACAATTCAACTAGAAAAATTGAAAATAAATACAATCTATCTAAATACAAATTAGAGACATGTCAACTTAAATCTTAAATTCTATCTAAAATAAATCAACAAGCTTTTGCGCCAACTTTTAACATCAACTTGAGAGTTTTCTTGTTAAAAAGTTGATTAATTTTATCACACTCAACATTATGGTTAAAAAATATGGGATTTTATATAGTGTTTTTTCAGGACTTAACATGAACAAACAAATTGACGGATTTGGATCGGGTTTTTCTGTATTAATATTTATTTGTCTTTGTACAAGTAACCTGAAGATTATTTGTCTTATTTTTACTTTCTGTTTTTGCTTACATAAAATCATATTTATCAACTTTGCATTTTCTACTCTCGTTGCATTTTCTACTCTCGTTGCATTTTCTAATTCCGTTCATTTTCTAATCCCGTTCATTTTCTACTTTCGTTGAATTTTCTACTAACGTTCATTGTCTAATCTCGTTGCATTTTCTACTCTCGTTGCATTTTCTACACTCGTTGCATTCTCTACTCTCGTTGCATTTTCTACTAACGTTCATTTTCTAATCTCGTTGGATTTTCTACTTTCGTTGGATTTTCTACTCTCGTTGCATTTTCTACTCTCGTTGCATTTTATAATCCCGTTCATTTTCTAATCTCGTTGCATTTTCTACTCACGTTCATTTTCTAATCTAGTTGCATTTTCTACTCTCTTTGCATTTTCTACTATAGTTCATTTTCTAATCCCGTTCATTTTCTACTCTCGTTGGGATTTTGTATTCTCGTTCATTTTGTATCCTCATTCAAGTTGTTCTCTCGTTGCATTTTCTACTCTCGTTGCATTTTCTACACTCGTTGCATTTTCTATTCTCGTTGCATTTTCTACTCTCGTTGCATTTTCTAATCCCGTTCATTTTCTAATCTCGTTGCATTTTCTACTCACGTTCATTTTCTAATCTCGTTGCATTTTCTACGTTCGTTGCATTTTCTACTATAGTTCATTTTCTACTCTCGTTGGATTTTGTATTCTCGTTCATTTTATATCCTCATTCAAGTTGTTCTCTCGTTGCATTTTCTACTCTCGTTGCATTTTCTACTCACGTTGATTTTCTACTCTCGTTGCATTTTCTACTCTCGTTGCATTTTCTAATCCCGTTCATTTTCTAATCTCGTTGCATTTTCTACTCACGTTCATTTTCTAATCTAGTTGCATTTTCTACTCTCGTTGCATTTTCTACTATAGTTCATTTTCTAATCCCGTTCATTTTCTACTCTCGTTGGATTTTGTATTCTCGTTCATTTTTTATCCTCATTCAAGTTGTTCTCTCGTTGCATTTTCTACTCTCGTTGCATTTTCTACACTCGTTGCATTTTCTACTCTCGTTGCATTTTCTACTCTCGTTGCATTTTCTAATCCCGTTCATTTTCTAATCTCGTTGCATTTTCTACTCACGTTCCTTTTCTAATCTCGTTGCATTTTCTACGCTCGTTGCATTTTCTACTATAGTTCATTTTCTACTCTCGTTGGATTTTGTATTCTCGTTCATTTTATATCCTCATTCAAGTTGTTCTCTCGTTGCATTTTCTACACTCGTTGCATTTTCTACTCACGTTGATTTTCTACTCTCGTTGCATTTTCTACTCTCGTTGCATTTTCTACTTACGTTCAATTTCTAATCCCGTTCATTTTCTACTCTCGTTGCATTTTCTAATCCCGTTCATTTTGTATCCTCTATTCAATTTGTTCTCTCGTTGCATTTTCTACTTTCGTAGCATTTTCTAGTCTCGTTCATTTTCTAGCCTCGTTCATTTTCTACTCTCGTTGCATTTTTTACTCTCGTTGCATTTTCTACTCTCATTTCATTTTGTATTCTCGTTCTTTTTGTATTCTCGTTCATTTTGTATTCTCTTTCATTTTTTACTCTCGTTGCATTTTCTACCATCAATTGATAGTTTAGATGTTAGTACTGTCAAAAAAGCAGTGCAATTTTTTTTTATTGTATGTTAAACAATGTCCGTGCATTTTAGGCTTAAATCCCGATATATATTTTAAGTTTGTTTCTGCTATCTTTTTCTGAAATTAACAAATGTTTTAGATATTTGTGTTTGTTTATTTGTGTACTGTTTTGTAATTTGGCTTGCTTTCTCATGTTTTGTTTACCTAACATTTTATTTCTTTAAAAAACTGTTGTTGTTTTTTTTTTAACTTCTAAAACACGTCATGTATATAATGTTTATATACGTGCATTGTATATATACAGCTCCCACTGTCTATAAAATGCTTTCGTAGCATGCATCTCAAATAGCTTTCGGCAACTAAGTCCAGCTAGAAACCGGAGAATGGGTAAAGGCGGAAATCTGTCGCATCATAACCAGCTGCTTCGGGTAGATGGAGATCGACTGCTCAGGAGGGCAGTCCATCTAGGGGGAAGGAAAACCCTGATTTTAAACCTCCCTAGCCTAGCGGTCATATCATCCAGACATGGAAAAGGCAATGGGAGTAAATCCAAATAGAAAATTGCAGGATGAAGCCTCGAAGGAGGTTGATTGTCAACACTGACAATATTCTGTCGGCAACTACTGCAGCCCCCGCCCGTCCCCAAATGTAATACTCTGTATTTCTTTGGTGTCTGTCGGTTGGGGGGGGACATGTAGCCTAGGCACCGCCCAGACCTGTGCCCTGGAGAAGGCACTCCAGTTTCACCACCAAAGGATTGAATTTGGACCAAACAAGGCGCTACCTTTAGCGACGTAAGTTGACATTGAAAATTGAGTTGAAGTATGAAACAGACTGTCGCCGCTGGGTATTGTCATTAATGCCTACTTTTATGTTTACCTACGCTCTATCTCTGATATTAAACACTTTAACTCATAAATATAATATAACCTTAAAAGTATATTTTTATCATATATATATATATATATATATATATATATATATATATATATATATATGATCTCTCTTTTATACACGTTTCAATAAAGACGACTGATTAGGAACTGCGATTAGGTTTGTGTTTGTCATTGAAATTGGACAATAGAATATCTGCTTGGTATAAGTTGAGTCAAGGTGTTTTTTTAGTATTTCATTATTTAAATGTCGGATTATATTTTAGGTATTGTAACTTTCTCAAATGCTTTGTTTTCGACATGAGACTTTGTTTTCAACATGTAGCATTTGTTTTCCACATGTAGCATTTAGAGAAGATTTGTTGTGAGACAAGTTTTTTGTGGTGTTACTAATCGGATGACAACTGAACCTATCATCCGATTCACACACCTCCTCGGTCTGTTGAACAGGAATAAAGGTTTAACAATTATTTCCTGTTTAGGTCTGGGTTTCCAGTTCCTTCTAAAAGTCTTATCATTCAATTTCACTCCAAGTAGCCCCTTGTGTCTTAGTGGCATTTTTCTTATTTTCGTCTATGAGGTGAAATGATTAAATGTCTATAAAATGCTTTTGTGGCATGCATCTCAAATAGCGTCCGATAACTAAATCCAACTTCGAGCTGGAGAATTGGCAAAGGCGGAAGACAAGCGCCTCATGACCAGGCACTTCAGGTAGATGGGGTACAACAGCCTAAGAAGACAGCTCATATCGGGGAAGGAAAACCATAATTTTAAACCTCCGCTGCCTTGAAGTCATATCCAAACATGGAACGTGTCTATGGAACACCAAAGGCGGTTGGATCTTAACACTGACAATTTTTTTAGCAACTCCTGCAGCCAATCCGTCCTTTGCATCTTGTTGGTACGGCCGAGATGGGGCGGGGCATGTAGTCTGGGTAATACAATGTCTCCGTATACCATCATCCAGGCTAGCAAGTTTTCACTTATAAATCACTATTTTCCCAGAAAGTTATTACTTAAGGAAACTGAATATAGAATAGGTTGCACTAGAATTAGTCTCGCCCACAGCCGCAAGTTGCCACATTAACCTTAAAACTCCAGTCATGTTCTTAAATAGTTACATCAGATCGAGACTTTCGTACGGATGCTATGGTCTTTTGAACAGGGGAAATTATAGTCTTACACAAAACGGTTACAAACGGTAAGTATTAACGTGAGTGATAAATCACACTTTACTCTGGTCTTTTGAACAGGAGTAGAGGTTTATTCCTTTTTTCTAGTTTAGGATTTGGGTTCCGATTACGTCTAAATGTCTGTTCTTCTGCCTTCAACTCCCAGTAGCGTCTTAGTAGAATTACCTCCTTGCCTTAGTGGGGGGGGGGAGATTAAAAAATAAAACAGCAATAAAGCATCACTTAACGGCTATCAACTGCAGCAACAGCGAAAATGGATATCACATGTAATAATGACATAACCAAGAAGTCGACTTTCCAAATTACCTTCAAACAAAAGCTTAGCAAGGAAACCTCCATTAATACTGGAAAGAAAGATACTTGGTGGCAGACTTTTTTTTTTTTTCTGAAAAGATTTTATAAATTCTAACGGAGAGTAAGGCTGGAATGGCGAATGTTTCATTATAGGGTAATGAATAAGATTATTAATACTAATGCGTATACATTTTCATCAGTGACGAAGAAAAAAAAAACTTTTATCAAATTTTTCGTTGGATTAAAAAACGTGAGGCTAAAAAAACAAATAATAAATATGAACGACAGCTTGAAAAAAAAGATTTGGTTGGTTAAAAAGAGGTTAGCCTCCATATGTGTGTCGGAAGATGGCGGCTATACATACATACATACATACATACATACATACATATATATATATATATATATATATATATATATATATATATATATATATGTGTGTGTGTGTGTGTGTATACACACACACATATATATACATATATGTACACGTACATATATATATATATATATATATATATGTACATATATATATGTTCTTGTTTAGACAGCTATATTCACACGGACAAAAGGTTTGTGCACCAACATTTGCATTTGTATAGCAATACATATCTATCTATAGGGTGGGCGGATGAAGGCGGAGATATATTTATTCAATAAATGTCGCGGTGCAAGTGAGGCATTTGAATTCTCACTAAACCTTTGCGGTACAAAGAAGACATCCGTTTTCTTTCTATTTTTATTAATTGTTGTTTTCTTTATAGTGTTTCCGGTGAATAGCCAAACACGGGACTTGTGGGATTGCATAACAGGTATCGGCGCAGAAAATAAAATCACAGGCTAAATACAGGTCGACAGGCCAAGCTCAGAATCATACCGAGTCTGTGATATTCATTTTGCACTAACAACCTTGTAAGAGGGGATTGGTAAAATAATAATGCAGCGCCTTGTTTGGCAACCAGTCTAGGAGAAAGACAAATTGGAATTCAAAACCATGGTGACAGCTACCACTCTTTCCCAAGAATAGTTATGTCAGTTCGCAGATATTAAAAAAGAGGAAGCATCTCCTAAAATGGTCTGTAAAAAACGAGTAGAAACCAGGCTGTTATTTAACATCTACGCCAAATATATATTTTTTATTGTAGTTTAAATGATTCTTATTTGTCAATTGCAGATCGCGTCCAGTTTGTCAGGCATGATCTCCTTTGCATAGGCGATTAAACTTCGATCAAGGAACAGAGGTGTTTTTATTGAGTTTTAATGCTTCTTCATAGCATTGGTTTGTTTTTTCTTTTGATATTTTTCTTTTGTCATTGTTTTTTTTTTCACTTATTGTTTTTTGTTTTTTCTTTATTGTTTTTTCTATTGCTATTGTTTTTTCTTTACTTATTGTTTTTTGTTTTTTCTTTTGTAATTGTTTTTGTTTTTTGTTTTTTCTTTTGCTATTGTTTTTTCTTCACTTATTGTTTTTTGTTTTATTTTTTGTTTTTTCTTTTGCTATTATTTTTTCCTCACTTATTGTTTTTTGTTTTTTCTTTTGTCATATGTTTTTGTTATTTCTTTTGCTATTGTATTTTCATTACTTATTGTTTTTTGATTTTTTTCTTTTGTTTTTTGTTTTGCTATTTTTTCTTCTTCACTTATTGATTTTTGTTTTTTCTTTTGTCATTGTTTTTTGTTTTTTTGTTTTTTCTTTTGCTATTGTTTTTTCGTTACTTATTGTTTTTTGTTTTTCTTTTGCTATTTTTCTTCTTCACTTATTGATTTTTGTTTTTTCTTTTGTCATTGTTTTTTGTTTTTTGTTTTTGTTTTGCTCTTGTTTTTTCTTTACTTATTGTTTTTTGTTTTTTCTTTTATTGTTTTTGTTTTTTCTTTTGCAATTGTTTTTCTTCACTTATTGTTTTTTGTTTTTTCTTTTGTCATTGTTTTTTGTTTTTTTTGTTTTTTGTTTTGCTCTTGTTTTTACTTTACTTATTGTTTTTTGTTTTTTCTCTTATTGTTTTTTGTTTTTTATTTTGTCATTGTTTTTTCAAATAAGTTCCAATATAATTTTTTCCAGTGTATACAAATTATAATAATTTATTTAGAAATAAGTTTTAATATAATTTACTTATAAATAATTTCTCTATAATTTAATTAAAAATAAGCACTAATATAATTTATTCATAAATAACTTTTAATATAATTTACTTAGAAATTTACTATTTTTTTATATAATTTACTTAGAAATGTTTTTTATATAATTTATTTAGAAATAAGTTTTTATATAATTTACTTACCAATATTTGTATATAATTTATTTGGAAATAATTTTTTATATAATTTACTTACCAATATTTTTATATTCTATGAAACCCTCAGAAGGGGGAGATTCGTTGGAAACCACTGCTTAAAAGGCTTCTAAAGTTGTAATACAATTTGCCCAATGCATAGAACTAATATTCATTTAGAAAATCATTTGCATTCATTTTAAAAACTTTTCTATTTTATTGATAAGCTTCTCTTACCAGTCAATCTAAAATGGGATCATGCTTGTAATACAGTGGTTCTCAACTGTTTTTGTTCATGTCTTATTCTCTTTCAGGCTCTGCAACTCTCTGCGTCTTAGTGGCATTGTCGCCTTGCATGAGGTGAAAAAAAAAGAAGGTAGAAAAACTCTGATGTTTTTGTTTATTTATTTATTTTTTTTGTTGACCAATTCGAAGTAATCGATTTAAGTTCGTCTCAAACGGCAGAGATTGACTCCCGAGATAATGAGTAGATCAATTTGTGTTGCAAACGATGAACCGAGATATTGACTCAGTCAAAGCGGAAGTATTGGGTGCTGGTGGTGGGCCGTCGTCTGGGAAAATCTTTCCGGGTATAGCGAAATCTGGATCGATTACTTCAGATAAATGAAGAAGAAGAAGAAGAAGAAGAAGAAGAAGAAGAAGAAGAAGAAGAAGAAGAAGAAGAAGAAGAAGAAGAAGAAGAAGAAGAAGAAGAAGAAGAAGAAGAAGAAGAAGAAGAAGAAGAAGAAGAAGAAGAAGAAGAAGAAGAAGAAGAAGAAGAAGAAGAAGAAGAAGAAGAAGAAGAAGAAGAAGAAGAAGAAGAAGAAGAAGAAGAAGAAGAAGAAGAAGAAGGTTTTTGTTATATTATCAATACTCTTCTTCTTTTTTTCTTTCTATTCGCTTTATTTTCTTTTTCCTCTTTCTTTTCTATTCTTCTTCATCTCTTTGCCTTCTTTCACTTTCTCTTCTTTCTTATTACCCTCTTTTTCTTTCTTCTTCTTCTTCATCATCTTCTTTTCTTCTTCTTTTTCTTGTCTATTTCTTTCTCGTTGCTTTATGTTCTTCTTCCCTTTTTCTCGTCGCCTTACACTCTTCTTTCTCATTACTGTTCTTTCCTTCTTCCTCCTCTTCCGCTTTCTCTTCGCTTTATTTTCTTTTCCCCTTCTTTCTTTTCCATTTCTCATCTTCTCTTCGCCTTCTTCCACTTCCTCTTCTTTCTTATTCTCTTTTTTCCTTCTTCTTCATCATCATTTTCTTTTCTCTCTCCGCCTTCTTACCTACTTCTTCTTTTTCATTCTTCTTCTTCTTCTTCTTTCTGATTACTCTTCTTTTCTTCTTCTTTTCCTTCCTTATATCCCCTTTACTTTCTTCTTCCATTCTTCGCCTTATTCACTATTCCCTTCTTTCTCTTTACGTTCTTTACTTCTTCCTCCCCTTTCTCTTCGCCTTCTTCTTCTTCTTCTTCTTCTTCTTCTTCTTCTTTTTCTTCTTCTTTCTTTCTTTCTTTCTTTCATTCTTTTCTGTTCTTCACCTTCTCCTTCAAATGTGTGGCGCCCAGTGAGGCTCAACGTCATTACAACCGACGCAGTTACCTTGCTAACTACCACTCCACACTAAGTGGCCATAAAATATTTCTAGAAATTAGTACTGAACAACCCTTGCCCCGTGAAGACGATAACATTTGGTATTTCTAAATGACCCACATTCCGATCATCAAATCAATTCTTCGCCCCACGCCAGAGACGCGTCTGAATCCCACTTTCGTTCTCCATTTAATATGGCTACCTCTGAGGGACGATAGAAATATTCGCTGCGTGTAGCGTGACGGGGTGGCGGTGGGACTACTGGTACGACTGTTGCGCTTATCGACAGCTGCCGTTCAAGTGGCACGCAATTACTTCTATATTGATAATCATTTGTGGTCACGTGACTTTCTGAAATTAAATATATTCATTATTTCATGGATTATTCCAACTTTTGTATTAATCTTTGTTTCCATTAACTCATTTCGACCGACACATTCTTCGGCCTTCTTTTATGATCTGACCTCTACGATTAAGGATTTTTAGTTCATACCTTCACCTTACCTCTTCGTAACCCAACTTTTCGACCGACACATTCTTCGGCCTCCTTTTATTATCTGACCTCTACGATTAAGGATTTTTAGTTCGTACCTACACCTTACCTCTTCGTAACCCAACTTTTAGACCGACACATTCTTCGGCCTTCTTTTATTATCTGACCTCTACGATTAAGGATTTTTAGTTCGTACCTTCACCTTACCTCTTCGTAACCCAACTTTTCGACCGACACATTCTTCGGCCTCCTTTTATTATCTGACCTCTACGATTAAGGATTTTTAGTTCGTACCTTCACCTTACCTCTTCGTAACCCAACTTTTCGACCGACACATTCTTCGGCCTTCTTTTATTATCTGACCTGTACGATTAATTATTTTTAGTTCGTACCTTCACTTTACCTCTTCGTAACCCAACTTTTCAACCGACGAATTCTTCAGCCTACTTTATCGTGCAACATTCTGCGATTAAAGATTTTTATTTCGTCTTTTATTTTACGTTTGTATCTTACTATCCCAACCATTTTCATGACGTGTTCACTGTTAAAACACGGTCCTTGTAACTTTCTTCCTTTCCGTGAACTCATTGTAACACTGAAATGTATTTCTGTAGCAACCAAACTATATACATATTCATGTGAGCAAAGTATTCACTGTATATAACTGTTATTCTGGTTATGTACCATAGGCGATCAATCATGTACATGATGACTGACGAGGCAGATTTTTCCCGCAGTAGGTTGCCATTTCTTTCTGCGGTAGACCAGTTACCATCCAAGTCTATAGAACCCAGTATGTTCTTCTATTTACTCATAGTTGTGGCAGTGTGGGGAGAAGAAGAGGATTTATACCTATCCCAAGGGTTTAGCACGTAAGTGAATGTAATGGATTTCACTGGAATTCGAACTTGGCTCTCCGATTCAGTTATAAGACATGCGTGATTGGTACTTGGCTCTCCGATTCAGTTTTGTGACATGCGTTATACACTCTTTCGATACATAACTGATGAGGCAGATATTTTCTCGTAATGTGGCCATTTCTTTCTGCATTAGACCTGTTGCTATCCAAGGCTATAGAACCCTGTCTGTCCTGCTATTTACCCATAGCTGGGGGGAGAAGAAGAGGAGTCATACCTTTCCCAAGGGTATTAGCACGTAAGTGAATGTAATGGATTCCACTGGAATTCGAACTTGGTTCTCCAATTCAGTTATGCGCCACGTGTGATACGTGTTTAGGCGATCATGTATCTTTTGATACGTGACTGACGAGGCAGATTTTTTCCCCGTAATGTGACCATTTCTTTCTGCGGTAGACCACTTGCTATCCATGGCTATAGAACCCGGTCTGTACTGCTATTTACCCATAGCTGAGGAGAGAAGACGAGGATTTATACCTTTCACAAGGGTATTAGCACGTAAGTGAATGCAATAGTTTCCACTGGAATTTTAACTCGACTCCGATTCCTCAATCCGAGCTGCTATCCATTACTCCACCGTGCCTCTCTCTCTCTTCTTCTTCTTCTTCTTCTTCTTCTTCTTCTTCTTCTTATTATTATTATTATTATTATTATTATTATTATTATTATTATTAACAATAATAATAATAATAATAATAATAATAATAATAATAATAAAAAAAGAAAGAAAGAAATCTATGATACTACTTTTATTAAATTCAACCAACAAAATCTCTATGTTGAGGGTTTTATTCTAATTTTCCAATTTTAAAATAATTTGTTGGGCATCCAAATAAAAATGATGGATAATTTGTTGAATTTAATAGAACTTTTATAAATGAATTCTTGATGCTTACTGTTCGGTTTGCACAGAAACTGCCTCCTTTTACTTTCCTTCATTTCTCGCTTTTTTCAATTTAGGTACTTTTTATATAAACTGGTCACCGTTTCTGACTACTTCCGGTTAACCCTGAATTTTCGCCGGAACCCTCACAGTAAAAGTACGCTAAGCGTATTGTTTATAGTTTTATCAACGCCCTGATTCTACCCCTGTTATGTTTTGCATATCTCTTTGTGTAGTAGTAGTCGTAGTACAGTTCTCCATGTCCTGAATAACAACCGGCTTTGCTAGGCACAGCCACCATGTTCACTAGTTGTTCTCTATTTATACTTGTCTCTCTAATTTGCATACGATACTACAACCCCCCGCCAATGTTACTATCGCCGGTATGTAGCTTTTAACCTTTTCTATATGAATTTGTATGAACTCTCCCCCAACGAGGTCAGATTGTGACACAAGGTCGGTTTAATGTGGGGAACCTTTTCTCTATGAATTGGTACTTTTTTATTATCATGTTATTTAAATATTTCTTTAATGTAACCATAATTTATACGTTTGTATTCTATGTAGAATCTCCCCCGACGTGTTCGCTGTTCACATACTGATGTCAAATATAACCTTCATGTAACTTCTTTCCGTGAATTCATTTCAACATTGAAATGTATTTCTGTAGCAAGCAAATTGTAAAGTGTTCGCTACCTTCCTTTACCCATTTCAACATTTCTAAGTTCAAGCCTCCAGCTGCTTTTGTTATACTCCTTGTTACCCTTTCGTTTTACTTGTTTATTAATCAGATTAAACTAGTCTTATAGGTGTATTGATTTCTTTTTTTCTCGTTTTAGTCCTTGGGGTTTTTGATAAAGCTGCCGATGAACAGGACTTCGTCTTCGCAGTTTTAGTTACCTTAAGGCGTTTATCTGGCTGTCTTTAGTTACGCATGCGTATTAGACGGGTGAATACCCTAGAGGCGGAACAAGAAGCATTTATTACTACCGTAAAACCATTAGCAATATATTTAGATTATACTTACAAGAGAATCTTCAACCCTTCCCCGCGTTGCATAATTATAACCAGCTCTTGCGTTTGTATCTCCCCCTCCCACTTCTTCTCCTAGGTGCCATGTTCCTTCAGGCTGTGGCCGATCACGGCTCTCCACAACTGCCTTTCCTTTGTAGCTAATATAATAATAAAAATAATAATTCAAGTTAGTAATAGTAAATTTAAAGCTAAAGTACCTAAAATTCAAGAAAAGATTATATTACGGAGAATATTCTCCTAAATTTTTAGCATTACTGGGTGGTGAAAAATTATATAAAAAAGGTGCTCACGTTATATTCCTCAACTAAATTTTACAGATATATCAACCATCGAAAAAATTGTCTTTTACTATCTCTCATAATCCCTGTTCTACGAAACATTTATACAAGCTCGCTAGGTGCTTTCACCTGTCACTCTTTCCTTAAATATGTCCTGTTAGTGTTAAATTCTCCAAGCCCTCTTTCTTCATAGCGTGCTGCAGAAATTTTAATTCTCTCTATCTGATTCGAAGTATAAAAAAATCGTCGTTGTTCACATATTTAGTCCATGGTATTCTCAGCATCCTTCTGTAGAACCAGATTTCTGTTACCTCAAGTCTCTTTTTCATCTGTTAGATTGTCCGGCATTCACAGCCATATAGGATAACTGATATTACATAAGAGTTAAGTACTCTTTTCTTTGTTTCTAATGATATTCTCTATGTCTTAATACTTTGCTTAGCTTTTAAAAGGCATCTTTTGCTATCCCAATGCGACTTCGGATTTCAGTGTCATATTTTCCTTCATCTGTTTACACATCCTAGATATTTAAATTTTTGTACTTGCTTGATTTTGATATCTTCTACGGCTTATCAACACATTGCATGTTATTAAAAGCCAGAAAATATTTTTAGATTGTAAGATGTTTTGGGCGATAATAATGATTTTCTAGCACAGGTCCTGTTAATTAACATATATCTGGGTGAAGAAGGGGTGGATTCATACCTTTTCCAAGGGTATTTGCGCGTAAGAGAATATTACAAACCCGACTAGAATTGAAACTCTGGTCTAAGATTTATTCATTGTACCACCCGCACATCCCTGCTTTTATGAATAAGATATATTATGGACACTATTGTCCATTATTAATGAATAACGAAGCTTTACAAGAATTTTTTTTTTTTTTAAATTTAAATTAGAATAATTATAAAGTTTTTTAATCTTTTAGATTTCTGTATTAATTTGTACCGCTTAGGTGATATTGTAATTAAGTAAAAATTATATTTACTAGTCATAAATGGAAAAGCTTACTACAATTCAGCGAACCACAATATTTTTAAAAGAATTTAAAATTTTTTTTGCCTATCAACGTGCCGATTTTTAAAATACGGGTGTCTATACACGACATTATCAGAAAGTAAAAATAATTCAAGTTAGTAATAGTAAATTTAAAGCTAAAGTACCTAAAATTCAAGAAAATATTATATTCTCCTAAATTTTTAGCATTACTGGGTGGTGAAAAATTATATAAAAAAGGCACTCACGTTATATTCCTCAACTAAATTTTACAGATATGTCAACCATCGATAAATTAGATAAACTTCCGGCTGTCAGTCAAGCTGTCAATACTTTAAATAAACAGCTACCAACGTTTTGAAACATGTATTTCCGCGATATTTTTTTTTTAAAGTAAAAGATATTTGATTCAAATCTAATTAATCAAACTTTAAATCTAATATTCCTCAAAGTTTCATAAAAGTATATTTTATTTTTGAAAGAATTTTTAATAAGGAGTTTTATATTATGATGATAGATGGCTAAAACTGGCACCAAAATCAGCGATTTTAAAACAAAAACACCTTCCAGTTAGATTTTAAATGCAGCAACGTATTTTGCATATTGAAAATATTAAATTTAATCTATTACATTGAAATTAAAATTAAAATAAATGCTTCAAGAAAGATTTTTTTAAATTCATTTTAACCGTTTGGGACCTGCGTTCCTGAACAATTTTAACCCTTCTGCATTTTCTCCTGTGTCAAAATCCGAAAATAATGTATGTAATGTTTCACGGTAGATATAAAAATATCTACAAATGTTTACACACTTTCCAACCGGTGGCTGGGCATTAAGTCATTTTTCTCTACCACTATTCAACCGGTGGCTGGGCATTACGCCATTTTCTCTACCACCGTTCAACCGGTGGCTGGGCATTACGACTTTTTCTTTACCACTGTTCAACCGGTGGATGGGCATTAAGTCAATTTTCACTCCCAGCGGTTTAGCGGTGGTCAGGGCTCAACGGGATAAACCTATTGCGTTTCTGTAAAGGTATCTACTTTAAAATACTAAATGTCGTGAGTATAAGCACATGCAAGAGTTTCTTTTTGCTGTTTTATAATTCAATGCAATTGCAAAATTGCTTATATCTAACCGCCATTTTCTGTCTAGGATACGAAGAAATTTGTGTCAGCTTGCGAGAAATCTAACAAGAAGATAAATTTAGAGAAAGGGTTTAGAATGAACACAGTTTACCCTAATAAAGCATTTGGTAACTTGAAGGTCCTAAGAATAGCACAAACCATTTCGGGCTTATTAATTTAAAAGGTCAGGCTTGCGTTTCGTGCCCACCAGGACAAACCGAGTAGTATTGCTGGCCACTCGTATTCGAGGATACCCATCTACTAGGGCGGCTAGCCAATCCCTATTGCAGACGCTTGCTCAGGCACACTTGTTTTTGTTCAACACCCACAGAGCCCACCTGTGGTTTATACTGCAACTATGCTGAGCAGACCTTACTTACAGCTTCTGGGAAAGAGTGTGTTATCTAGCGTGATCAACAATTTGAACCACGGTCACGATGACTTGTGACTTCGTGCTAGCATAGCTATCGACGGCACCCAAGTGTTCCGTCTACCCAATTTCACTTACATGGCTTTGGTCAACCCGTGGTATGGTTTTCAGGTACTTTTCTAAAGGTACCGCACGCTGGGATCGACCCCTTCAGTCTCCTTCGTGACAAATCGACCATGGTGTGATTCGAACCAGGGTCTCGGGGTCAGAATGCGAACGTTCTAACTACTCGGCTACGTGCCCATATATACCGAGTAGACATATAGTACGTGATAAGCTTATCGATAATTGAGTTTGTTGCGAACGGAAAATACGATGCATGTAGATGACTTTCCCATCGATATTTAAAAACGAGCTCAGAATCGGTAAAATGAAAAGCAAAAACTCTATTAAACAATTGTATTATTTATTTCTGATATATTTAGGGCTTCCAGAAAATAATTACATATTTCACTTCCTTGTTAATAGTAATGGTAATATAAGACGTTTCCTTATAAGGAAGTCTTCGACATCCATTGACAAAACAACCATTGTCGTGAATATCTTCGAATGTAGGATCATTATGAGTGGTTGTTTCGCACTGTCATGAAAGGTTGTCGTATTGACTTGAACAGTGAAGATACAGATTTTACCGACCCGTTTCATTTATTACATTAAAATTGCAGATATATGTGTATACATAAAAAAAAACATCAAAGCTAAACTATCGATGATCAATATAGTGTATCAACTTCAATGGGCAGTATAAGACTGTGTTTCTTGTCACAAATCAATTACCTGTATCGGATATACTACCACCTCCTTGATTAGACACCTGACGTGTCACTTATCAGACCAAAGTACTAGAAAAAAACATCTACCCACAATTTACAAGAACCCTTAAGAAAGATTATGTTCGAAAACACTAATATATATATATATATATATATATATATATATATATATATATATATATATATATATATATATATATGTATTTATATATATTGTGTATATTTCGGCAGCAATTTTTCATTAATGCATGTTTCATTAAATAATATGGACAAGTTTTGTCTATGTATTTTAAGTAAGTACCTTTCGTATTGTCTGATTGGATTGAAACATGTGTCAATATGGTGTTTTCCTTTCATCTTTCAACGATAATGTGATTAAGCTTACCAGACAATGCGAAAGGAACTTACTTAAAACTTGTCTATATTATTTAATGAAACATGCATTAATATATATATATATATATATATATATATATATATATATATATATATATATATATATATATATATTTGAATTTGAATTTGTATCTCTTGAATATGTATTGTCTGCTTTTGAATTTGTATCGTCTGGTTTTGAATTTGTATCGTCTGCTCTTGAATTTGTATCGTCTGCTCTTGAATTTGTATCGTCTGCTTTTGAATTTGTATAGTCTGTTATTGAATTTGTATTGTCTACTCTTGAAATTGTATCGTATGCTTTTGAATTTGTATCGTCTGCTTTTGAATTTGTATCGTCTGGTTATGAATTTGTATTGTCTACTCTTGAAATTGTATCGTCTGCTTTTGAATTTGTATCGTCTGGTTATGAATTTGTATTGTCCACTCTTGAATTTGTATCGTCTGCAATTGAATTTGTAATGTCTTCTTTTGAATTTGTATTGTCTGCTTTTGAAATTCTATCGCCTGCTCTTGAATTTGTATCGTCTGCTCTTGAATTTGTTTTGCCTGCTTTTGAATTTGTATCGTCTGTTTTTGAATTTGTATCGTCTGCTTTTGAATTTGTATTGTCTGCTCCTGAAATTGTATTGTCTGCTTTTGAATTTCTATCGTCTGCTTTTGAATTTGTATCCTCTGCTCTTGAATTTGTATTGGCTGCTCTTGAATTTTTATCGTCTGGTTTTGAAATTGTATCGTCTGCTTTTTAATTCGTATCGTCTGCTTTTGAATATGTATGTCTGCTCTTGAATTTGTATTGTCTGCTTTTGAATTTGTATCGTCTGCTCTTGAATTTGTATTGTCTGCTCTTGAAATTGTATCGTCTGCTTTTGAATTTGTATTGTCTGCTCTTGAAATTGTATTGTCTGCTTTTGAATATGTATTGTCTGCCTCTGAATTTGTATTGTCTGCTTTTGAATTTGTATTTTAATCTATACATCTCCAAAAAGTCTTTAATATACAAATAGAAAAAATGCCGTAAGAATTTTTTGCCGTTAACAATAAAATTTCAAAAACAAAACCCAGAATCCGTTAAATACATGTCATTTAACGGATTCCAGAATTCGTTGAAAATTACATCCCTACCCTACCTAAACATAACCCCTTTTTCGAACGTAGCTAATAACTGATACAACAAAAGTTAATAAAAATGAAAACTCTACCACCCCTTGCCTGAATGATTGGATCTCTCTGTATCCTTTGAAACAATGAATTATGAATCTTTGCCGTGCCTTTAAAACTCAGTAAATTTAAAAAATAAGTTACTCCAAAATTCGCTTGTGGATGAAATGGAACTAATGTTTTTAATTTAATTACAAAATTAAATTCGAAGATTTTAGCTTCCATTTTTGAAACATGGTTATTACTGTGTAGCGATAAAACATTTTAAACAGGTAATTTATAATATAAATGCTCTGTAAATTTACATTGAGCACTATTTTGTTAAATTAAAAATATATATAAGAACACTGGATTATATATCTTACTGTCCTTTCTTTTTATTTACATATATATATATATATATATATATATATATATATATATATATATATATATATATATATATATATGAGTGTGTGTAATTTGGCAGCAACTTTTCTTTTTAAAGTTTGAAACAGCTGCAAAAATCATATAACTATCGGATTTTAGTGAAACTTTCAGGACATTTACAAATGAATGAAATTATATTTTAAATGTTTCGTCTTTAGGAAATCTTGCTAAGAATATATATATATATATATATATATATATATATATATATATATATATATATATATATATATATATTTGTGAATCTGTTAGCCTCACATATTTAATTTGTTGAAATTCTTATGTTGAAATTTATTTTTGTAGTGCTTATTAAGTGCTAGGAGAATTTAATCAGGAATTTGTTTTCGTTAAATATAAGAAGATATAAAATTAAATTTGTATCGTTTGGTTTTGAATTTGTATCGTCTACTTTTGAATATCTATTGTCTGCTCTTGAATTTGTATCGTCTGCTTTTGAATTTGTATCGTCTGCTCTAGAATTAGTACTGCTGCTCTTGAATTTGTATCGTCTGCTCTTGAATTTGTATCGTCTGCTCTTGAATTTGTATCGTCTCCTTTTGAATTTGTATCGTCTGCTCTTGAATTTGTATTGTCTGCTTTTGAATTTGTATCGTCTGCTCTTGAATTTGTATTGTCTGCTTTTGAATTTGTATCGTCTGATCTTTAATTTGTATTGTCTGCTTTTGAATTTATATCGTTTCCTCTTGAATTTTCATTGTCTGCTTTTGAATTTTTTTCGTTTGCTTTTAAATTTGTATCGTGTGCTTTTCTGAGAGAAAGCAGAGTTTGTGTTGGGCACTTGCTTAATTTTTTAATTTAAAAAATATTTTTGGTGCGTTCTGATTTGTGGGAAGATTGCTGCGGTTGTTTTTCATCCAGAAGCAATCAAATGTTTTCCCCTCCAAATTCCGAGAAGTGAATTCGGAGTCTACCTGTAGCTTATAAAAATGGGCCATGGATTTAACTGAAGGAATCGACGAACATCTGCTGCTGGAACCCAGATGGCCCCGTTCCAGATAGAAAAACAATACAGAAGAAATTTGACAATCACCAGACGAGAATTGAAAGGAAAATCAAAGTCGCTCCGCATCAAGGAAAATCTGCGGCTGTTGCTCTTGTTCTATTCTTCGCTGTCACCACGAACTTTGCTTCGGAAATTGTACCAAATCTTTGAAAAATATTTAGAGAAATATTTTTCCCGTTTCTTCATTTATTTTTTTAATGTTTTTTGCCTTTTCTGAGAACGTTATGCGGCATTATAGATTTTATTGTAAAAGGGTATATTTCATTTGCATTGATTATTTTACATACATGTTATTGGCCATCATTTAGGACACAATGCACTTAACTTGTTTAATCCATTCATTATTTTGTGTGTCAACAATAAATTTAGCGTTTGTTCTTAAATTTGTCTCGTGTTATCTGTCTTTGTTGTGTGTCCATCTAAATTAAATATTACCTCAAACATTTGTTTTAAATATTTTTTTTCGTAAGTTGTTTTTTACCAAATAAAAAATTCCTTTACAAACAGGAAATCTGCTCTGAATCTACATGTAAAATAAAAAATGCCATAAAACTAAGACATTATTTAATTAGAAAATCTTTTAATTGCTTTTATGAATAAAATATATTATAAACATTATTGCCTTAAGAAAAAAATTCGATGAATAATGACTTTTTGCAAGAATTTTCATTTTTTTTATTTTAGAATTTTAATTAGAATAATTTCTAAACTTTTAAATTTCTGTATGAATTTGTAGCGTCAAATGATTTTTTGTTATTAAATTAAAAAGTATTTACGAACCATAAATGGAAAAGCTCAATTCAATGACACCCAATATTTGAAAAAGAATTTTGAATTTATTTTATGTTTGTATAAAAATGTCGATTTTTTAAAAATACGGTTGTCCAAACGCGAAATTATCAGAAGATAAGAGAGGTAACTAAATAAAGTTAAAGTTAAAACTTATTGGTAATTTTCTAAAATTGGACTACAAACCCAAAATACCTAAAATTCAATAAGGTATTAGAATATTTTCTGGAATTTTTAAGACATTAGGTATCGCTTCTCCCTCTCTCTATCTCTGTGTGTGTGTCTGAGAAAGAGAGAGAGAGCCAATAAGACTAAAAATATATATATATATATATATATATATATATATATATATATATATATATATATATATATATAATTCCAACCACCTGAAGAAGGCCGGAGCGTACAATGGCCGAAACGTTGTGACACATATGGCGACAAAGATGAGGACAATAGTCCGACTAATGTAAATACTGTACATAATACCTCATCTCAGAAATATAGACAGACACAGAGTCCGGATGTGTTTTACAGCTCCATTCATGAAGTACTTTGATCGTTCCAATTCAACGCAAGGCCGACTTGAACTCAAACATTTTAATCAATTTTATCCTTAATTCTGAACCAGAAAAGAAAACGGAGATATAGACAGATACTGAAAGGCCGAAACGTTGTAATAAATATGGCAACAAAGATGAGGACAATAGTCCGAATAATGTAAATAATTATGGGCCAATTTCGCACTATGATTTCTGGTTATGGGTTCGTGTGTTGATCCCTGGTTTTTGTGAATCGATTCTGCTAGTGGACAGATGGAGACTTCTCAGTAAACTCTGAGTAAATGATTCATCTCATACTAGTGTTGCCATAATTTTGACTCATCCTCTCATACTCGTGTTACCATAATTTTAACTCATCCTCTCATACTAGTGTTACCATAATTTTGACTCATCCTCTCATACTAGTGTTATCATAATTTTGACTCATCCTCTCATACTAGTGTTACCATAATTTTGACTCACCCTGTATTTTGTTGTCCTCTACTCAGTTAAGCTTAGTAAACGAAAAAGAAAAAAGAAGAATTATGCATTATGCATTACGTAAAACGAGGATAATCGTAATACATTATAATAATGTCTGATCGGTTCGTCCAGGTCAAATTGGCAGCTGATCTAAAAAAAGGAGACATGTTCTATTGTTAACTGGGGCAAGCAACGACTTGTTAATTTTAACGCCTCCAAAAAGAATTTTCTCTCTACTAATCATCTGAAAGAACTCTTTTCTGCCTTCCCTCAGCATGGCTGATGCTAACCTTCAGGGGAGTGACTCATTGTGCCTTTTCAGGCTAACGTTTCCCGCTCATATGAAGTGGAATGATTATAGGGAATCAAATGCTAGGGTTGCTGCGGGGAAAGTTCGTCCTCTGTGTCGTGCAAGACAATTTTTCCAGACCGAATAATTTTTACATATTTACAAGTCTACCATTCGCCCATGCTTAGAATATTATTGCCACATATGGTCTGGTTCTCCCGCTAAATATCTAGAGGTCTTTGATAAAATCCAGTGAAGAATGTGCAAATTTATTGGTCTTGACCTGGCATCTCGGCTTCAGTTACTGCCACACCGCTGTAATATAATTTGTCTATAAATACTTTTATGGTAATTGCTCTGGTGAACTCTCTATGGTGGTACCTAGCTTTTATGAATTTAAGCGCATTACTAGATTGGCAACTAGGTCTCATCATTTTATAGTTGAACTGGCTAGATGCAACCGTAAGTTCTATGCTAACAGTTTCTTCTCTCGCACTTCTCGCTTGTAGAACTCTCTACCGGCTTCTTGCTTTCCAGTTATTGATTTTCAGAAATTTAAATGCAATGTTAATCGTTGTCTTCTGTCTTCATTCCTGTTCTTTCATTGTTCTCGCTCCCTAATAATGCTTTGCGCATAATCTCCACTGCGTTTTAGAGGCGTTGTTGCCTTGCTTGGAGTGAAAGGTTTTTTAAAAAAATCAAATAATGAATGGCACATAAGACTCTGTACCATCATGGAATTACAATATTTGGTAACAAACGCGTCGTTGTACATTATATTGGGTTTTATATAGCACGATTTATAACTTCTTCGACCTCAAAACAGTGGTCCTCCAGGGTGACATACTTGCACCATTTCTCTTTGTTATCACCCTTGAATACGTATTGAGAACTTCCATCAACAAATATCATCTAGGTTTTATTTTATCACCAAGACTCTCATGTCGATATCCCGCAAAAAGTTGACAGATATTGACGAAACAAATGTCCTATCTCTCACTGTAGACACCCTCACCAATGCCACAGTTCTCCTACATCATCTAGAAAATGCTGTCGATGATGTTGGATGTCAATGCCTCTAAAAATGAATTCATTGCTCAATACAAACTGTCTCAGCTGAATCAATAAAATTTGTTGAATCATTTACATATGTAGAAATGAGATAAATTCGACTGAAAAGGGTGTAAAAATTCGCATAGCTAAAGCATCGGAGCTTTAGAATGTAATCTGGAAATGGGATCTAGCAGACAACCTTAAACGGAGATGATTTCGAAACAATGTAGAAGCGGTGTTAATGTATAGAAATTAACTAAAACCCTAGACTTGATGGAACCTAGCTGAGAGCTAGACTTAACATCTCCTGAAGAGAACATCCAACTAAAATCCCAACTCTATGGACACATCTCTGATATTTTTACAATCTTACGCGAACGCAGAATGCGTTCTGCAGGAGACAGCTGGCGAGCAAAACAAGAATTCGCGAACGATCTACTGCTCTGCACACCTAGCCATGGCGCAAAACGGATTGGTCGGCCAGCAACAACCTTGAGCCGCTATGCTATGACACAGAATGCCACCCTAATGACTTACCGATCCATGATGCAGGACCCTGAAACTTAAATCAACAAACTAGAGAAAATAAGACTAAGTTATTTAAGCAAGCATGCTTGAATGAAAACATGCTGTCTAAATATATATATATACACACACACACACGTATATATATATATATATATATATATGTTATGGTCCAAGTTCCTTGTACCACGGTGATGGTCCAAGGTAGAACCAATGAAGAATAACTCGAACACAGGTATGGAATAACACAGATATATTAAAAACAGAAAAATGTACAAAGAAGTAGAAGTATTAGTAATGACTATCAAGTTAGGTTAGAGTGACCTATGTTGTCTTGACAAGTATCACTATTCCAATGTCTTACAGTAATCGTCTGACGCGACTCTGTCTCTGACTGACTCTGACCGCTCTGAACTCTGAACGACTCTGAACTCTGAACCTGTCTGCTCCCTCTTGAGGCGCAGTATTTATGATGTCCGGAATAGGCCATTATTCTTATGGGTAAGTTCCCATAACAATATATATAATTGAAGGAACCGGAAACACAATCCTAAACAGGAAACAAGGTATAAACATCTGCTTCTGTTCAGAAAACCGGGAGAAGTGTAAACCGGGTCATATGCACATCTATCTACTCCTGTTGAAGAAAAAATAAATTGTAAATAAAATTTCAACGTTTCGGCGGAGTCGTTAGATGTATAGAATTGAGGTAGACTTTAGAAGGAACCGGAAACACAATCCTAAACAGGAAACAAGGTATAAACATCTCCTGTTCAGAAGACCGAGAGGAGTGTGAACCGGGTCATATGCAAACTTATCTACTCCCGTTGAAGAAAAAATAAATTGTAAATAAAATTTCGACGTTTCGGCAGAGACGTTAGATGTATAGTATTGAGGTAGACTTTAGAAGGAACCGGAAACCCAATCCTAAACAGGAAACACGGTATAAACATCTGCTCCTGTTCAGAAGACCGGGAGGAGTGTGAACCGGGTCATATGCGAACCTATCTACTCCTGTTGAAGAAAAAATACATTGTAAATAAAATTTCAACGTTTCGGCGGAGACGTTAGATGTATAGTATTGAGGTAGACTTTAGAAGGAACTGGAAACCCAATCCTAAACAGGAAACAAGGGATAAACATCTGCTCCTGTTCAAGAAAACGTGGAGGAGAGTGAACCGGGCGATAGGCGAACATTTCTATTACTATTAAAAGAAAAAATAAATTATAAATAAAATTTCAGAATTTACGCGGAGACGTTAGAAGTATAGAATTCAGCTAGATTTTAGAAGGAACCGGAAACCCACTCATAAATAGGAAAGAAATGATAAACATTTACTCCTGTTCAAGAAAATATTTAGGAGTGTGAACCGGCCGATAGGAAAACCTATCTATTCTCATATAAGAAGTATACATAGTGTCTCGGATATACAAGGTGCGATGGAAAAATTGTCGCCTAAATTAAGCAAAAATGAAAATAACACTGACATCTCATTTTAACAGAAATATTTATTAAAATTACATAAAAATATCTTAAAATGATAAAGAGTAAATTTATTCAATAAAATCGCCATTAGCTTTAACCACGTCCTCGAGATGATTTCGGAGTCTCCTGCAACTCTTCTGCACGGTCTCCTTGTTTAAATTAGTGAACACTACCATAATCCTTGCCTTCAGTTCATCTTTGGTGTTACAAGGAGTTTTGTTGGTCTCTCGCTCAACTGAGCCCCACACATAATAAGAAACGGGTTTACAGCCTGGGGAGTTAGGTGGCCAGATGTAAGGGGTGATGGGGTCGCAGAAATTGTCTGACAGACATGACTGGGATCTCCTGCTTGTGAGTCCTGTTACCACCCTCTTAACCCAGAATAGTCCTACCTCCTCAAGGCACTTAATGTAGGCCTCCATGTTGAGTTTGAGTCCCTCACCAACCAATTCTGGAGTTATTTTCTGATCAGAATGATCAGAGTGAATTTTCCGAGCTGCCGTACCTTCTTATCGCCATTATACTTAACCAACTCGTTTTCTCGGATTGACACCCAAAGACTCCGAAATGTTCGTATTAGAGCTTCCAGTCTGAATGCCAAGCAGTACAGCATGTCGTTTCCAAATTTATGGCCGAGTGAATTGCGTCATGGTGCTCCTTTTCTTACAGACGGTGCCCAACTGACCCTACTGTACTGTGTAGTCGGCATAATCAAAAACAATCAATTTACAAGCGCCAAATTAAAAATAGAAAATAGCGATAGTTTTCCCATCGCACCCTGTCTATGAGAAGTTTCGTTTTGGAAGCGTTAAAATTACCAAGCTATTTCTTGCCCTATTTAACAACAGACTGTAGGTCATTTTCAGATCACCTACTAATTTGATCATGTCGAACCGATTAGACAGGGATAAATAGTTATATCCTCGGCATAGATACTGATTTGATAGCTAAAGACAATTTTTTACGAATTATCCCTTGATATATAAATTTGGATTATCCATTAAGATATAAATGTGGATTATCCATTGAGATATAAATTTGAATTATCCTTTATGATTTGGATTATCTCTTGAGATATAAATTTGGATTATTCCTTGAGATATAAATTTGGATTATCCTTTCAGATACAAATTTGGATTATCCTTTGAGATATAAATTTGGATTATCCTTTCAGATACAAATTTGGATTATCCTTTGAGATATAAAATTGGATTATCCTTTATGATTTGGATTATCCCTTGTGATATAAATTTGGATTATTCTTTGAGATATAGAAAGAAATTCTGGTATTTTTATTTTTGTGCTGTTTGATTTTCATTGGTTTCACGTGGTTTCGACTTGTTAAACAAACGTTAGTATAATTTTTGGAATTCGAAATTCAAGGAAAGACAACACGTGCCTTCGAAATGCCAACAAATTAAACGGATCCCAAGCCTAACAGTAAAACTGTGAATATTGCTTTATGTATGTAAGTGGATAATAATTCTAGTTTGTCTATGTGGGATTCAGAGGATAATGTATATTTGTAAGTGCGCATGCGCGTGTGTGTGTGTGTATGTGCATATTGATTTGAGAAAGTTTTTACGTACATGCCGTTTGTTTTAGATAAACATACGTTAGATACTTAATTAATCATACAATTCAAAGTATGTTTCGGATTTAAATGACCCATAAAGTGTTGATATGCCGTAAAAACAAACCAATCAATCAGTCAATGGTCATTTCCAGTGCTTGTCTCACATTCCATCTCAGCTGATCTACTTGAAAATCAAGTTCAAGTAGATCAGCTAAGATCTCAGTTGAAACGGTTGACTTGAACCTTCAAGTCAATCTCCTCAACTCACTATTCAAGTATTGGACACGTCTGATGGTTGAGGCGAAGTTGAAGCCCTTGTTTAGCACTGATTCCTGACAAGCACTCAGCTGCCGGTTGCTGATTTTGACAACTGCTCTTATCGAATGGTGTTGTTTCTCTAATTCTGTTTCTTTATTTGTTCTAGTTTCCTTCTTCGGCAAGTCTTGATCCTTTGAATTTCCTGGTCGTTTCATTTATACGCGTCGGGTTATATTCTGTATTTGTCTGAGTTAAGTGTTACGCTGTCAAGAAATATCTTTCTTTGTTCTCGATATGAAATCATTAATTTCACGCTCGAAGACAAGTTCAAGTGCTTTTGCTTGTTTTGTTTTGTTTTACGGTATATCAACCTCAATGGGTTATTTAATGTTGACAAGATTATTAGGATAGGGTCGTATGAATAGAATATGTATTCTTTGTAAGAAATCAGTTTGGTTTGGTTTATTTTGTTTTACGGCATATCAACCTCAATGGGTTATTTAATGCCGACAATATTTTTAGGATAGGTTCGTATGAATAGAATATGTATTCTTTGTAAGAAATCAGTTTGGTTTGGTTTATTTTGTTTTGTGGCATATCAACCTCAATGGGTTATTTAATGCTGACAAGATTTTTAGGATAGGTTCGTATGAATAGAATATGTATTCTTTGTAAGAAATCAGTTTGGTTTGGTTTATTTTGTTTTACGGCATATCAACAGCTCAATGGGTTATTTAATGCCGACAAGATTTTTAGGATAGGTTCGTATGAATAGAATATGTATTCTTTGTAAGAAATCAGTTTGGTTTGGTTTATTTTGTTTTACGGCATATCAACCTCAATGGGTTATTTAATAACGACAAGATTTTTAGGATAGGTTCATATGAATAGAATATGTATTCTTTGTGAGAAATCAGTTTGGTTTGATTTATTTTGTTTTACGGCATATCAACAGCTCAATGGGTTATTTAATGCCGACAAGATTTTTAGGATAGGTTCGTATGAATAGAATATGTATTCTTTGTAAGAAATCAGTTTGGTTTGGTTTATTTTGTTTTACGGTATATCAATCTCAATGGGTTATTTAATAACGACAAGATTTTTAGGATAGGTTCATATGAATAGAATATGTATTCTTTGTAAGAAATCAGTTTGGTTTGATTTATTTTGTTTTACGGCATATCAACAGCTCAATGGGTTATTTAATGCCGACAAGATTTTTAGGATAGGTTCGTATGAATAGAATATGTATTCTTTGTAAGAAATCAGTTTGGTTTGGTTTATTTTGTTTTACGTCATATCAACCTCAAGGGGTTATTTAATGCCGAAAAGATTTTTATTGCTGATAATATATATTTATTTTTTTGAAAATGTATTCCTAGCAATATTTTTTATTCAAAAATTTATTGCTGATATTTTTTTTAAAATTTATTGCTGGTAATTTTTTTTACAAAAACGTATTATTGGTATTAAAACCTATTTTTACACATTCATAGTGTTTGACCTTAGTTTGGGGGTTAACTATTTGCCCATAGCTGGGACCCTAACATGTGCTACTACCCCGGGTCAGGTTGGACCTGAAAACACCAGTAATTAAGAGGTGGTTCCACGCTCATCAAACCCTCCTGATCAAAGGCTTTGCTGTCGGATATAGTTTATCGTCTTGCCCGGGACGCAGATGTAGTTTATCGTCTTGCCCAGGACGGTGTTCAAGTATGACTTCATTCTGCAAGAAATAGGGACTGAAAGATGACGAAGCTGTTAAACATTTTAAAACTTCTTTCTAGGATCAGGTGTCCTAGTTATTCTTCAAATTGGAAGACCGAAGGAAAAGATCTAGCATAGAAAAGAGATTTCATACGACAGTAAGACCAGGTTCTACTATGCTCTGTCCGTCCTCACAGCAATTTAGACCTGAGAAACGAGGGGTAGAGACAGGCTCTCGGAGACATGGCCGAAGAAAATAGTTGAATTTTTTTCTCTAGGGAAAACGCTAAATGTAAAAACTGACATAATTATCTTCATTATTGAAAAGAGTTTAAACTGGTTTGGCTATGTAATCAGAAGAGGGGGATGAAGCACTAGAAAGATAACTCTACTGGAAAACATGCGACAACCTAATTAGAGAGAACTCCGGAATACTACTTTTGACATTTGAAAGGATTCAATTGAGCAGGAGGAAATGGCCAAGTTTTTTGGGAAAAAATCCGTAAGGTTTTCTGGTATTATACTAGATAATAAGTAGACAAATCTCCGGCTTGCAAACATTTCTCTTAATAATTTTAAAATAATTCAGAAGACGATGTTATTTTATTTAATTTATGGTAATTGGATTTTTGTCGATTGCCTTACTCGGTTTTCGTCGTTCGATATTGTGCATATTGAAAAATGGCACTTTTATCGCAGTCGCCACTGTTTCCCTAGCCCGTTTGACTGGGATCGTATTTGCCCTTGGGCGGATAGACTACATTTCATCTTTCAGTTGTGTCTCTGTTAGCGGGCAAAGCGCAACTGAAGATATTATGGAGAGGGGGGTCGGTAGTCACACCGATGTCAGCGCATCCGACGACTGCGGGTGCTGAGCTATTTGGGGGCCTGGCCCGGGTGCTCGCGCTAGATCCCTTCACATTAAACTGACCTTGTGTCACATCCTGCCAGCGTGGGACGGCAACAAAATGCAATCGTTTCTCGGCCAAAGAACTGATACTACATTTTGATCTTAGCTGAATGATCACAGTGTAATATCTGTTCTTATCAGGTTAATTTGATTCTCTCTCTCCACTTGTATCCGTTATTTATTTATTTATTTATTCATTTTCTCACTGAAGCCAAACAATGTCTTTTCAACTCTTTTCACTCAATCAAAACGGAATAATCCTTTATTTATCAGGCATTAGCAGGACGTAACAGTCGTGCGAACTAATGAAGAGGGACAGTCACAATTAATGTATGATAATGAATGGATGTTTTGCAGCACCAAATAAAGACGTGAAATTAAAAAAAAAGGCTATTCGGACAAAGAGAGATAGGCAGCTTTTTTTTAAAATACCGTATTTTCCTGCTTACAAGACGCAATTCTTCCTTAAAAAATACCCTGAAAAATACGTGTGCGGCTTCCAAGACGAACGTAAGGCAACGCCCAGGCTTAAGTAAATCCACATCCCTATCAGTCAAGCCAATTAGGTGACTGTCCAAGTCACCTAATTGGCTTGACTGATAGGGATGTGGATTTGTATGTTGAGTCATTACACTATAATGCTAGTTATCTAATTCAGCCTTTTATATTATGTAACCTCAGTACTTAGCTGTTACAAGTATTTCTAAGACTTTAAACCTTCCTGGAGCCGAGCCACAAGCTTAAACATGCTCTGTTTACTAGCAACGGTGGGAGCCTTTCTGCTCTTGACTAGTATGTCATTGCCATACAAACAAAATCGGACGAGTGATTAATGTAAACAATACGTGGCGCCAGTATGTGAGGGACACATAAGAATTACTTTTTTTAGAATTTTGTTTCCGATATTAGGGTGCGTCTTCCAAGCCGAGGCGTCTTGTAAGCCGGAAAATACGGAAACCATTCGAAATTACGGATTTTTACACTGATTACTGGCGTCTGTAAGAACTACCCAATCGCCACAAACAGTTGCGCCCAGCCTCATACCTTTTTCGCCTTCACACGCACACGTCCCTTTTGTGTATTCGTGCACACAAGTTACCGGATTCTAACAGGTATTTATTCTTCTACAGCGATAAACTTAAAGAATGCAACAGTCGCAAGCATATCTTTCCTCTTATCCGATCCAATCAGATATAGCGATATCCAAACGTTTAAAAGTAAAGAAAAGAGAAAAGAGAAACTGTAAATTGACGCGTTTTGACACCAACAAAAATTAACACTTTCGCTGCTGTGGACGTTTTTATACGCGCTTTCGAAACATTCATCGCCTGCTGTCGACGTATATATACATTTTGGGACGTGAAACTTATACTTGTGAGCTAGTGCTTTGCTAAGTGAAACATCGTTATGAGCACCTCAGCAGAGGTCAATATTTATCAAGCATATTCAGCACTTCACAAATTACATGACTTTGTGCCAGACTTACCTAAATATATTAAGTTCTTATATCGGAGATCGCAGTGCAAATTAATTGCTTTTCTTGAGATAAGTTTTTCTTTTTTGTGTGATTTATTAATTTTACCTGTTTTTTTTTTTTGTTTTTTTTTCACTGATGAATCTGTCAACTGTAGATAAAGTTACTGAACGGCTTCAGATACGCAAACCTATATTTCATTTTTGACAGACTTGTCTGACGCATAAAGTTTCATCTTGTGTTACGCTTTGATAAAGCGAGTTGAACGAAATCTTCGGAATAAAGGCCAATCTTGCGAAACAAGCTTTAATTCTATTAGATTGGACAAAAAGTTCGTCCTGATTTTATTGTTAGAATGGCATTAGGAGCGTTTAGTTTCGTTCGAAAAGGTCACTTTTGGCTCACCGTGGAGTAATGGATAGCGGCTCGGATAGAGGAATCGGAGAGTCTAGTTCGAATTCCAGTCGAATCCATTAGATTCACTTACGTACTAATACCCTTGGGAAAGGTATAAATCCTATTCTTCTCGCCCCCAGCAATGGGTAAATAGCAGGATAGACCGGGTTAGATGGCAACTGGTCTACCGCAGAAAGTAATGGCAACCTACTGCGGGAAAAATTTGCCTCGTCTGTCATGTATCGAAAGGTACATGATCGCTTAAGCGTGTATCACGCATGGCACATCACTGACTGATGATATCAGGTGTGCTTTTTAAAAATGATTATCATATTCCTGTCTTAATTTCTGGGATGAGAAGTTATCATTATTTTCCTTATTTCCTAACAGAGTGTTATGTTAGGCTATGAGGATCTCCTTAGTAGGCCTAGCATATAAATAAATACGATATGGGAGCCGTTAACAAAGAAAGAAAGACAAATGACAGCAAGGCTTCAACAACAGCAGCAACAACCGGTGACGGATCTACTATGAAACTACTATGTTTATGCCTTAAAAATCCTAATCAGGGATGGAACTCTGAAACAACTGAGTTATTTTTTACAACAAAATCGTTTTTGTTTGTTTGTTATTAAAATAACGCCCTTTTAATGACAGAATCATAAGCTAATAGGTTGAAGTAGTTGATCTTAGAATATGCTCTAATACCTATTTCATATAGCCACAAATTTCGCGTAGAATTGGTCAACTTTCAACATTTTCTTGGGGGCTAATAGCGCCCGAACCCCAGTTGTATGAGCTTGTTGAGCCCCTCAGAATCTATTCATAGCCTATATTTTGACATCTGCATCCTCATATCTCTTGTTACTGGTTGCGAAGCACCCCCCTATCTGTTTGTTGTAACCTAGAAAAGGTTGCAGAATGAGGAATAACCATAACGCAGGTTGGAAATGAAATGGCAATCTTTATAACATCAACGAAATACAATACTCGCCAGCGCCGTGAAGTAGGTAAACCACTGCTAGTGGTGAACTACTTATACAGCATATTACCCCCACTTACAATAGTGTCCAACGTATTTATGAGGATTGGGACAAACCCATTAGTGTTCATACGTACGGTTTATAACAATAGATAATTAAGCGACTGAGATAGATATATAGGTAGGTAGAAAACGAAGACACGGTGATAGATAGATAGATAGATAGATAGATAGATAGATAGATAGATAGATAGATAGATGTTATAATCTGGGAAAGGCTACTGAATGAGCAATAACCAAAACAGAGGTTGGAAATGAAATGGTAATCATTATAACATCAGCAATACAATACTCGCCAGCGGCGTGAAGTAGGTAAACCACTGCTAGTGGTGGTCTACTCAGTGTCTAACGTATTTATGAGGATTGGGACATACCCATTAGTGTTCATAGGTACGGTATATAACTGCTCCCCTTCTTTTAGATTTACTCCACACAGTGTCAATAACTTTTCATTTTCGGGTTAATGTTGATTCTCTCTGCATCCCTTCTTTTCCTCTTACTTTATCTTTTTTGGGGGATTTTTATCTCTGGAGCTTTCCGTGGAATGGGCACATCTAATGTGTCGGAAAGAACTTCCATGGTCTCAACATCCATTGGAGTATCGTTCTCTTCATCTATATGTCTACTTTTTGGCAGTTGGCTTTTCATATCTATTGTTACTGGTGATCGCTTCTCGGCCTTTTGGCTAAGATCAAAGTGTAGTATCTGTTCTCAGATTACTCGCTAAATGATCGCCTTTTGGCTGAGATTCGATCACTGATACAGGCCGGTCGCAGGGATTCGTCCCTGCGCTGGTAGTATCGCGGCTACATCTAGCTATGACCAGCTCTGACCAGCTTGGACAAGCTATGACCAGCTTGGACAAGATAAGACCAGCTAAAGCTAAAGACGAGCGGCCCGGGTGAAAACTCGGGTCAATCCCCCTCCCTTCCCACATTAAACCGACCTTGTGTCACAACCTGGCCCTGGGGGCGGTCAAGTAAATCTACGGCCTTTTGGCTAAGATCAAAGTGTAGTATCTGTTCTCAGATCGCTCGCTTTATCGGCCTTTTGGCTGAGTTTCGATCACTTGATACTTATCTGGTGTAGGGATTCGTTCCTGCGCTGGTAGTATCATGGCTACGACTAACTTGGTCCGGCTCCGGCCTGGACCAGCTATGACCAGCTTGGACAAGCTAAGACCAGCTATGACTAGCTTTGACCAGCTTGGACAAGCTATGACCAGCGGCCCGGGTGAAAACACTCGGGTCCCCACTTTAAAAACCGACCTTGTGTCACAACCTTACTCAGTGGGGGTCAAGTAAATACCTATATATTGTTACTTGTTACGAAGCACCGACCTCCTATCTGTTCATTAATAATAATACGACTTAAATATAATATGGCCCCCTCTCTAATTCCTCTCATATCTTTCCATAATCATGCGTCTTTTAAAGAGCAAGGTATCTTCAAGTCTGTATTTTCTTTTTAAAAATCAGTCGATCAATCCATTAAGCTAAGGATCAATCCTGTTTTTATTTTCCTTAATTCAAGAAGGCATAACCATTTCTGTCAGTCGATTTCACAGTCTAATATTGTTTTGTTTTTTTGCGCAGTGGCGGCCCCACTATGAAACTAATGAAGCTTAAGCTTCAAGGCCCCGAATCACAGAGGGGCCCCTAATCTCAGAGGGGTCCCTAATCCCAGAGAGGACCCTGAAGCCAATGGGTTGAAGTTGCTAATGTTGGCTTTAGAATATGCTCTCATACCCATTTCATATGGCCTCGAAATTCCCCTGGAATTGGTTAAATTTAAAAAATTTGAATGTTGCAACCAGTGACGGTTAATGAAGCTTAAGGTTCAGGGCCCTTAATACCTGAGAGGACCCTGAAGAAACTTTTTTAATGAGTGAATTTTTCAACAAAATCGATGTTTTTTTTTTCAAGTGTTTGTTATTAAAATAGGATAAGACCATTTTAGTGATAGATTAAAAAGCCAATGGGCATAATCATTTCTGTCAGTATCATTCTCAAGCCATTTCCATTATCGATTTCATCGGCTTATTTTTTTTTCTTTTTGTTTTTGCGCAGTGGCGACCCTACTATGAAACTAATGAAACTTAAGCTTCACGGCCTCTAATCCCAGAGGGGGCCCTAATCTCAGAGGGGGCGTCCTTAATCCCAGAGGGGACCCTGAAGTAACATTTTTTTGATGAGTGAACTTTTCAACAAAAGCAATGGCTTTTTTTAAAAGTGTTTATTAAAATAAAGCCATTTTAGAGACTGGATGAATAAAGTGAAGGGTTGAAGTTGCTAATGTCGGCTTTAGATTATGCTCTAGTACCCATTTCATATGGCCTCAAAATTCCTCTGCAACTGGTCAAATTTCAACATTTTCTTCCGGGCTTGCAGCGACGACCCTCCAGCTGTATTGGCACGTCGAGTTCAACAAAAGCCATTGATAGTCTATCAAAAAAGCCATTGATAGTCTACCCTCGAATTTATTTTTGCTGGTTGCGAAGGGGACCCCATATCTGTTCAAGTTTCATGACCCCCAAAATGTAAGTCCGCCATTGGCACCAGATGTTAAAAAAAGATGCAGTCAAGCATGACAAGCAGTAGCAGCACTCATCAGCGGGCAGATTATTAACCTAATCTGACCGCTGATGAGTACTCCAAAAAGAATTGTCCTACAGGATAGTGGATTAAAGGGTTAGTTCGTGAATTTGGTGACAATTTTACCTACATAGTAATGGTAAGTTCAATCCCTGGATCGGGCAGTGTGTACTTAGGCTCAGTGGGGCGAGCAATAACTGAGCAGAAGTACAAATAAGATACTTAGACGAGCTATCCCTAGACATGGGTAATGGAACAAGACAGTCTACTCCCGTAAGTGATTCAGTTAGGAATTGCCTGTAGGATCGATATACACCTGTAGAAGGCCGGAGAGCACAACGGCCGAAATGTTGCAATAACAACAACAAAGATGAGGACAATAGTCCAAAGGTAAATAAAGTAAATAATGATTATCAAACTTATATATTTTTTATTAATTCTAAGATTGAATGATATTAATATATATATGTGACTAAACCGGTTTCCCAAACAGCTAGAAAGATTAAAAACTGTCAAAGTTCTGTCAAAGGGCTGATGAAACTTCTTGCAGAGTCAACGACCATCTAGCACAATGAGGTAAACTGGGATCCACATCTTGGCGGAGGGCTTCATAAACTGGTTTGGTTTGGTTTATTTTGTTTTACGGTATATCAACCTCAATGGGTAATTTAATTCCGACAATATTTTTTATTGCTGGTAATATTTTGTTTTGTCAAAAATCTGTTTCTGGTAATATTTTTCCTTCAAAACTGTATTGCTGGTAATAGTTAAGTATTTGCCCATAGCTGGGACCCTAACAGGTGCTACCATCCCGGGTCAGGGTGGAGCTGGGAACACCAGCAATTAAGAGGTGGTTCCACGTTCCTCAAAATCTCCTGACCCTTGCTGCTGGACGTAGTTTATCGTCTTACCCAGGACGCGGATGTAGTTTAACGTCTTGCCCAGGGCGATTTATAAACTTGGCGGTCGCGCCCAATTGATAATGGGGAGGTGCTCCATCTTGCTGAAAAAAATAGTTTCTCTGTTTCTGAACTGTGGCATTACGAAGTCGCGAAGCGTGTTCAAGTGACTCTTATTGTAAAATGTCACGTCAGCAGATAAATAATTAATATTAAATCTATTAATTATACCTACTGTTGGCCCACACTGTATGTATTAATATTCAAAGTATCATTATTCAAAATATGTAGCATTATTCAAACTACAAGTACTTTCATTCAGATTTATAAATAACTATATTCAGTGTCTGAGTACTTTTATGCAAGACATAAGAACATTTATTAAATATTAAGTGTCTTTCTTCAAGATAAGTACTTGTAATGAAGCGTTAAAATATGCCCCATTATTCAATGCTTAAATATATTCAAATATATACTTACTTTTTTTCAAAACCTATGAATCTTTATTAAGTAGATGTGCGTTTAGGGCCTAAGCTATTTAAAATTCGAGGACATTTTCTAGAAAAATTCGGATAAAACTTCTAAAATAATTATACATGATTATTATTTGTGAATAATTATACAAGGTAACCAAAAAAGTTCTTTCCGTTTAGTCATTGAATGAAGTTGAAATATATACGAAATGCGTGTAGCAATTGTTTTCAAATTCGGACAGCCGGAAGTAGGAACATCAGACGTTATAATAAACACGCGCACCGTGCCCGGCCATCAGTTATAAGCCGGACAGCTGTGAGAAGGATGGAAGTGTTCGAGATCTCGTTCGGGGCTGTTTGCTTTACGACTTCAAAGTGAGCTTATCAGCAGCTGCATCAAGTCGCTGCATATGTGAAGCGTTTGGGGATAGTGCTGTGGATGAACGTACTGCAAGGCGTTAGTTTCGAAAATTCAAGTCGGGAGATTTGTCTTTTCATGATGAGCCTCGCAGTGGACGACCACAGGTCTTGAATGACGGAATCCTGAAGGCGGACATTGAAGAGGACAGTAGTCTAACGTGTGATGAACTTGCAAGACAGTTCAACGTTTCCGATGAAACAGTTAGACTTCACCTGCACCGCCTAGATAAGACGTACAAACTGAGCAAGTGGGTTCCGCAAACGCTGTTGCAGGTCCACAAGGGACAACGAGTGGCAGCCTGCGTATCGCTGCTTTCTCGCCACCGTACCGCATCCTTATTCAATCGAGTGCTTACCAGTGATGAATAGTGGGTTCTGTACAAAACTCCCAAGCGTTTCAGACATTGGTTGTCTCCTCAGGATGCTGTCCCTCACACCGCAAGACCGCCTATGCACCCACGCAATATTAAGCTTTGTGTCAGGTGGACAGGTTGTCAAGTGGTTCATTATGAACTGCTACCAACGGGCCAAACGATCACTGGCGACCTATACTCGCAGCAATTGAAACGTGTGCAACAGGCATTGCGCCAGAAGGAGCCAGCACTGGTGAATCGCAAAGGTGTGCTTTTCCTCCATGACAACGCCAGGCCACATGTTGCGCGAGTGGTCAGGGATACCATACAGCAACTTGGGTGGGAGACTTTGTGCCATCCACCTTATTCACCTGACCTTGCGCCATCCAATTACCACCTCTTCCACTCCTTGGATAATCATCTTCGTGGGAAATCCTTCACCAATGAAGCAGACTTGCGCAAAGCCCTCACAGACTTCTTTGCGTCAAAACCACCCCGAGTTCTACCGCAAGAGCATTGAACAGCTGGATGCACGTTGGTAGAAGGTGCTGGATGCTGATGGCGATTACTTCGAAGACTAAATATAAGTTACACATACTGTGAAGCGTTTTCTTTTTTTCCTTTAAAAACGGACAGAACTTTTTTGGTTACCTTGTATATGGATAGTTATATATTTTGAATTTGAAGGACTGATGAATTGGATCCTTTTGTATGACCCTAATGAAATTAATATAACCTCATGAAATTTTAAGTGTTCATGCCTTTTATAATAATAATTATTGTTCAGTCTCTAACATAGAGCACTTCTCTGGATTTATATCCTTTTGGAAATATCCATACTGATCACTAATATTAGAGAGAGAGAGAGAGAGAGAGAGAGAGAGAGAGAGAGAGAGAGGATAGATAGATAGATAGATATGAGCTTTCGAGAGAAATCATGGGAAGCTTGTAGTTTAAAAACAGTAATTCGACCCTGTTAACCAGACGCTTCCTCTAGCTAAATGGTATAGCACGTCATGCTATATAAAAGTTCCGTGTAGGATAAAGTTTCGATTCCTGTCGGAGGGCGCATATTTCCTATGAAATGTTAGAACAGTTGGTATGACGTTTGCCTGATAACGTAACTGTCCGGGTTTCAATTCTCGGTAGTGGATGCGCACTGCTGATGAGTCCCAAATATAGGACGAAACGGCCGTTCAGTGCTTTCTGCATTCTGTTGTGGTTTCTTCTAGACTTGATGAATTAATTATAATTATCTGAAATCTTCCTAATTTCTATCACTTATATATATATATATATATATATATATATATATATATATATATATATATATATATTTGATGATTTAGCATTAAGAATAAAAAGTAATGTTAATTTTAAAATGTATGGATAAAGGTGCTCGAAATAAGACTTGATGTCAAAAGAACGTACAAATAAGATACTTAGACGAGCTATCCCTAGGCATGGGCAATGGAACAAGACAGTCTACTCCCGTAAGGGATTCAGTTAGGAATTGCCTGTAGGATCGATATACACCTGTAGAAGGCCGGAGAGACACACATGTAAGAGACCCGGATATAAAAGAAACCCGGATATAAGAGAGATTTTCTCTGGTCCCAAATTAGAGCCATACTTACCTAAACAAAATAAACCAAACCCTGATATAAGATAAACCCGGATATAAGAGACGTCTTCTCCAGTCCCGACAACTCGCTTATATCCGGGTTACACTGTATATTGGATTGGTGCATAATTATCAGGCGTTTTTAAACATTATTTTTTATCATAAAAGAAGTATAACAATTCAACAATAACATTTTTAAATGATTATTCCGATTATCGACACGCATTTTTATAACCTGAAAATAAATCTATTTTTATTAAAAAAAAAAAAACAGTAAACAAAACAGCAATTTTTATTAACAAGCCTACAAAAACGCCTGATAATTATGCACCAACCTAATAATTTTCTTACTGGATTTTTATCGTGGCAATAAACAAAGGAATAATACCAAACTATGTTTTACTGTGAGGACGTAAGTTAACAAGTCTTGTTGAGTGGTTAATGTTATGAGCCCCAGTTTATCATTGCTCGTTACAGCACATGAAAGTGGAATCGTGTTCAAATGCCAGCCTAGTTTCCTGTCTGCATCTCTTACCCACGCCCTGCTATGGGTTAAATAGCAGAGTAGACAGGGCTTTCTAGACTAGAATATCAAACAGTCTAAAAGAAGGAAAATTTAGAATACCAAACCATATAGAAGGCATTCACAGATAATAAACAAAAAGAAATCTGTAGAGAGCCATGATCGTCTCCATCTTGAGGGGATATGACATTTAATGAAATGTAATGTTAGAGAGCCGAGTTCCAATTCCAGTCGAGTTCATTATATTCACTTACGCTCAAATACCCTTGGGAAAGATATGAATCTATCTCCATCCCCAGCTATGGGTTAAATAGCAGAACAGACTGGGTCCTATAGACTTGGTTGGCAACCAGTCTAACGCAGAAAGTAACTGTAAGAATTCTTCTGTCAAGTCAGTCAAGAAAATTTTCGAGAGATGATCTCCAAAGTGTGCACCGAAGGAAGGAAGGAGGGAAAAAAGGAAGGATGGAAGGAAGGAAGGAGGGAAGGAAGGAAGGAAGGAAGAAAGGAAGGAAGGAAGGAAGGAAGAAAGGAAGGAAGGAAGGAGGGAAGGAAGGAAATAGGGAAGGAAGGAAGAAGGGAAGGAAGGAGGGAGGGAAGGAAGGAAATAGGGAAGGAAGGAAGAAGGGAAGGAAGGAGGGAGGGAAGGAAATAGGGAAGGAAGGAAGGATGGAAGGAAGGAGGGAGGGAAGGAAGGAATGAAGGATGGAAGGAAGGAAGGAAGGAAGAAAGAAAGGAAGGAAGGAAGGAAGGAAGGAAGAAAGAAAGGAAGGAAGGAAGGAAGGAAGGATGGAAGGAATGAGGGAAGGAAGGAAGGAAGGATGGAAGGAAGGAATGAGGGAAGAAGGAAAGGAAGGAAGGAGGGAAGGAAGGAAGGAAGGAAATAGGGAAGGAAGGAAGGAAGGAAGGAAGGAGGGAAGGAAGGAGGGAGGGAAGGAAGGAAATAGGGAAGGAAGGAAGGAGGGAAGGAAGGAGGGAAGGAAGGAAATAGGGAAGGAAGGAAGGAAGGAGGGAAGGAAGGATGGAAGGAAGGAATGAGGGAAGGAGGAAAGGAAGGAAGGAAGGAGGGAAGGAAGGAAGGATGGAAGGAATGAGGGAAGGAAGGAAGGAAGGAAGGATGGAAGGAATGAGGGAAAAAGGAAAGGAAGGAAGGAAGGAGGGAAGGAAGGAAGGAGGGAAGGAAGGAAGGAAGGAAATAGGGAAGGAAGGAAGCAAGGATGGAAGCAAGGAAGGAAAGAGGGAAGGAATGAAGGAAGGAAGGAAGGATGGAAGGAATGAGGGAAAGAAGGAAGGAAGGAAGAAAGGAAGGAGGGAAGGAAGGAAGGAAGGAAGGGTGGAAGGAATGAGGGAAGGAAGGAAGAAAGGAAGGAGGGAAGGAAGGAATGAAGGATGGAAGGAAGGAAGGAAGTCTATTTTGTAAAAAGCAATATATCAATAACTTGACCACCTCTACTTATTAATGTGATATTCCGTTATTCTGATAATATCACAAATGGTGATTTTCTAAGCGTAGCTTAGATGTGGCACAAGGTCGAAAATATGGGGAACCCACTGGTGACATCACGTATGTTCCGCAACAAACAATTCGGAAGAGTCTGAAGAGGAGGTCAGGATGTATAACCGAGATTTATTTTATTATTTTATCTAGTTTCAAACATGTTTCGTAGGATTGGGTATATTACTTACAAATCAACCGTTGTCATTTTTAAGAATACATTTACATAAATTTGATACCAGTTTAATTATCCTATCTGTTCTAAAACTGGTTTTATCAATAAACCCTCGTACATCTGATTTATTGCAGGAGTCTTAGGAGACTCTTATTACTATGAAGTGGAGACCAGGATGCATGACCGATATTTATTTCATTTTGATACCTGGATATTCCCAGAGCTTAGTCTAGTCTGGCACATGGCCAAAAGTGTTGGAAATCCTGTAAAGATTGATATCTCAAGAATTTATTTTAGATTGCCCATTTAACCGCTGGTGGCTTGGATCTTGTTCTTTATCAGGCGTGAATCAGTTCCCACTCTTGTGAAACGCAGTGGGACGAGTGAGTTGAGTGCTTAGCCTAGATGGAAACAGACAGACAAGCATACGGAGTTCAGCAGAGTCTAATGACAAGTAATTGACAGTGAGACCAGTAAGAAAAAAAGCTTTCTGTGTGATGCGACCCTTCAGGTCGTGGGGTGAGCACGGCTTTCACGGCTTGTGACTCAAAGCAACTTTTGTCCCTTTGTCAAGCCTCCCAGACTAAATTTCGTCATCCATTCGTAGAAGCTCATCAGTTAGAGCCCCCGCTGTCTACCTCTTTCCTCTTTGCCTTTGATAGGTCCTGTGAGTGTCAAATTTGCCAAACGTTCCTTCTTTCAGATATTTCTTTTTGGATCTGAGTATAAGTGTCCTTTTTGTTTTGTTTTTTTCTTTCTTAAGTCTTATTAGTTGCTTTACGCACTTCCTACATTGTATTCTCAGTATCCTTCTGTAGAGCCACATTTCTGTTGTCTTCGGTTTCCTTTTCATCTGTGAGATGTTCTGCATTCACTGTCACATGAGAGGGTTGTTTCGCGGTCTATTTTTATTTTACAATGATGTTTACTTATTAAAAGGCCTGTGAGCCACTCGAGGCAGAGGAGTACAGAATAAGAGGCATAATTTATGCAGATATGAGGGAAATGTAACGGCTAACCCTTGATTTGAACAGGTTAAGATTGGGAGACGGCTCCACGGAGCAGCAGATCGTGGGAATAAGCTACTTGAATTGATCATACATCACAGTAATGAAATACGAAAGAAATGAAAATGGTTCGTTAAAATGTTCGTGGCATGGTGGGTTTTAGCTGGGGGGGGAGAGAACTGGTGGAATTCAGTTCGTCTGAACTGTTTCCGTGGAAATAGCGACAGAGCAACAAGAGACGTTTGGTCTTCGAGAAAAGGGTTGTCGGGTGGAAAATAACTTATCACCCACAAGGATGCGATTTTATAGATATTTAAGTTTTGAATCACCCTGTAGCAATGTTCAGCTGCTATGAAACAGACCAACCACAATCTAGAAACGCAATTTAAAACTTCTCTTTCCCTGTCTATTAATGCAAATGCTTCTTACGCGCAGGTGGTAGGATTATGAGCGGCCGTGAATAGGCAGAAAGCCCAAATTGATGAAAAGATGGCTGTTGATTTTATACAAACCACTACAGTGCGAATAGATGGCTGACAGATGGTGCAATCCATGACAACTGCGAAGTAGAGAAGATATTTATACCCTTGACACTGTTGATATTGGATTGGTTAAAAGCAGTCGCTGCAGAGCAGACGAAAGACTCGTCCAAGAACTCAGTGACCGACACAAAAAAATTATAAATCTAAAATGGTAGCATTGCATACCGTAAAGTACTCCTACTTCTTCTCGCGTCTTCCTTCTTAAACAGGAGATAAACGATAATGGCTCACCAGACCTTCCTTTAGGTTTTTTTTAATCATCATTTCTGTAAACACTATGACTATTTTTGGATAAGAGAGGGAAGTGTTTATGAGTTTCCTTCTCCACGGTGTTGTATTCTTAATTAGCATTCATTTTGGTGGATTGCTCTACCAAGGCAAAGGAGCCTGGTTTGCCCTGCCATTCTTGGAAAATAGAATGGAGTAGTTTGCAATTACAATATTCGCAGTTTTCAATTTGGAACAATCCATCTCTTTGATCGATTATTCTGCCAAGGCGAAAGCGGCCGAACTATTCTTGGGATAGTGAACGGAATAATTTCGTATTACCTTCCCACGCTTTGGAATTCACAATGATCCTTCATTTTAAAGGTTTACTCTACCAAGGCAAAAGAGGCTGAACTATTCCTGGGATAATGAACGGAATAATTTCGTATTACTTTCCCACGCTTTGGAATTCACAATGATCTTTCATTTTAAAGGTTTACTCTACCAAGGCAATATTGTCCGGTCTGCCCTGCTATTCTTGGGAAAGAGAATGGTATGGTTTCCTGTTGCCGTCACCACTATTTTGAATTCGGAATGAGCTTTCATTTTAACGAGTTGCCCCACCAAGGCGAAAGAGGCTAGTAGTCTCAGCAATTGTTGGGAAAGTGAATAGAATAATTTTGTATTGCCTTCCCCATGGGTTGGAATTTAGAACGACCCTTCATTTCAAAGGGTTACCCTACCAAGGCAAAAGTACATAGTCTTCCCTTTTATTCTTAGGGAAGAGAATGGTACGGTTTTCCGTTGGCTTCTTCGGGGTTTTGAATTCAGAATGATCCTTCATTGAGATGAGTTGCTCAACCAAGGCAAAGGATCTTGGTCAGTCCCGCTATTCTTGTGAAAGTGAGTGGGATGGTTTCCTGTTGTATTCTTCACGGTTCTGAATGGTGAGTACAACCGTCGTATATCTATCTGGTTTACTGCAGAAAAGGTAGAACGCAAGTCGCTATATTAATTCTCCTTAAGAAGACGTTAATGTATGGCGTTAAAACCATCTGACTCTACATATATTTTAAATGAAAAGTTGCATTATTATCTAACCTCCGATTATATAAACATTTTCCAACACATCAAACCAAACAAGTCTATGGTTTAAACGAGATAGAATCAATGAAAAATGTTCGGTTGAAACTGTACAAGGCGAGAGTAAAACCAGAATTGACCTACAATTGTGTTACGTGGGGACTGACAACGAAGGATAAAGAAAACAAAAACTTTATTCATTCCATCGAAAACAGTTTAAATATCTAATTGATAAAAGATACCCCATTATTATTTCCAATTCCAACTTATAAAAATGATACAAAACATACCCGATATTACTTTCCCTCCTCCGATTACGATGTAATTCCTAGGTATGACGATAAACTACATCCGGCAGCAAGGCCTCTGGTCGAGAGATTGGAGGTTTTGAGGAACATGGAACTACCTTTTAATTTCTGTTGTTCCCAGGTACACCCTGACCCGGGTTGGTAGCACCTGTTAGGGTCCCAACTATGGGCGAATAGTGAACCTAAAAAACAAAACAATATGAAAGTACGAAAATACATTTTATACTAAAAATACTAGCAATGAATATTTATAGTAAAATGACCAACAATACGCACATACTAATAAATTGCAGTGATTTCACCTAAATCCATTTAAAATTATACAAATCCCCTAATTGCTAATCAATAATATAATCTATGCTGGATCCAGCTTCTAATGCTCTGGGGGAGGCGGCTCGGTGAAGGAAGTCATTGCTCTAGGGGCCAATCCAACATATTCTACATGCTTGTATAGTGTCACCACCAGAAAGGATGAGCCGTGCTATATTATGTCTTTAACTTAGTTTCCTCCTCGCAACCGTGGCCCGTTGGCCCAACGATATGATGCTTGTATCGTATGGGAACGGTTTGGGTTCGACTTCCAGAGTCGGTAGAAGATGCGCAGTACTGGAGAGTCCTAAAAAGAACGAAACGGCTAATTACAACTGTAATATACGGAAAAATATTCGTGAATATGAAAGGATTATGACAAAAATAAGTAGATATAATGTTTGTAATTTATTCAGTCAGACATATATATATATATATATATATATATATATATATATATATATATATATATATATATATATATAATATGTGGTTCTACAGAAGGATGTTAAGGATATCATGGACCGTGCTTGTCAGCAACGATGAGGTCTTAGAGAAGATGCAAACAAGGAGGAGGCTTATACTTAACATCAGGAACAAGCAGCTGAAGTTTCTGGAACACATAATGAGGAAGGAGGGCGTGGAGAATCTGATACTCACGGGTGGAATGAAGGGAAAAAGAGATAAGGGAAAACAACGCGTGACATACCTGGCGGGCTTAAGCAAGTGGATAACAGAACGTGGTCTGGGGGAGGAAGCAGAGAGAAGGAACTTTTTGAGGGCTGCAAGGGATAGAGGGAGGTGGAGAGCCACGATCATCTACGTCCTGAAAGGACATGGCACATAAAAAGAAAATATATGGAAATATTCGTGAATATGAAAGGATTATGATAAAAAATAAGCTGACATAATGTTTGTAATTTATTCAGACATGCCTGAAATAAAATTTGCTGCCTAAATAGACAAATAATATATATATATATATTGTTTTGTCCATGTATTGTTTACTATATTGTAATGTAACTGTCAAATTTGACAATAGCTTATGTAAGCCGAAAGCTTAGATAGGATTAAAAAATATGTTTCAATATTGCGATTTTCTTTCTTTTTTTAATCATAATGTTATTAAGCTTATCAGACGATATGAAAAGAATTTACATAAAATAGACAACATTTGTCTATATTATTTAATGAAACATGCATCAATGAAAAAATGCATTTGCACAGTTTTTACGCACTCATTGTCCAGAAAAGAAAGCTCTTGTTCGAACACAAGAAAAATTAAATAAAAAGCTTAACCGTAGTACCTTGTCTGTTGTTTAAACGAAGGATTGCTGCCTAAATATACAACTATATATATATACGAGGGTCATTCAATAAATAAGTTGAATTTTTCGGTATAAGGACTTCTAATACAGATAGAAGCTTACTCTTTTTTATTTTTGTTTTTGTTTTACTTCTTTTTCACATGGATTTAATTTCTTTTGCAGATTAAAAAAAAACTTTGAGAGTTTTGGCGATTAACAAAGATGGCCGACCAAGAAACATGCTCCAGGATTGAACAGCGGTCAGTTATCAAGTTTTGGGTTGCTGAAGGGTGCAAACCAGTTGAAATTTATAGGAGAATGTCAACTATGTATGGTGCCACATGTTTCAGCCAAAAAATGTCTACAAGTCGGCTAAATTGTTTAAAAAAGGACAGAGCAGTGTTGGGGATGAAGACAGGCCTGGGAGGCCTACAGAAGTGAGGTTTCCTGAGGTGATCAAATCAGTCAATGACCTCATTCAGTCTGACAGAAGGGTGACAGTGGATGACATTGCAAGGACTTTGAGCTTATCTGTTGGGACAAACGCAGAGGTCATCAGTCAGGAGTCATCTTGCATCCTGACAACGCAAGGCCTCACACAGCAGCCCAAACGGTGCAGACCATCAACGAGCTGGGCTGGGAACTGCTCCCTCATCCCCCTTACAGCCCAGACCTTGGCCCTTCAGACTTTCACCTGTTTGGTCCTTTGAAAGCGTTCACGAGAGGCACGAAGTTTAAAAGTGACGATGAAGTCAAAAGTATTGTGAGCGACTGGCTGAGACATCAGTCCAAAGATTTTTACGCTGAGGGAATACGGAAGCTTGTGCACAGATGGGAAATGTCTGTAACAGTGCTGGGAGACTACGTTGAAAAAAAACCCTCGTATATATATATATATATATATATATATATATATATATATATATATATAAAAACAAAAGTTGGACACCACAGAATTTGTATATTGCCTGAAATATGAAACAAATTCGCACATCGAAACTCAAGTATATACAATAGGGTTCATTTTGTTTATTTAAGAAGATACCAACGTATTCTTTTGAAGAAATGTTGGTCGAAAATGATCCTTTGAAGAATGCGTTTCTGTATATTTAAGGCAATATATATATATATATATATATATATATATATATATATATATATATATATATATATATATATATAGGTGTCTGAAAACCATACCACGCTTGACCCAAGTCTTGTAAGTGAAATTGAGTAGACGGAACCCTTGGGGGCCGTCGATGGCTGCGCTAGCACGGTCACAATTCATCGTGAAAACTCACCTTATTTATTGAATCACCCTCGTAAATGGAAGCAAAAAGAACGAAACAAAACTTAGAATCAGGAAGAGACAGTTGAAATGTTTGGGGCATATAACGAGGGAAGAAGGTTTATGCCTGAATCTCTGGGATGAGCATTATTTACGCTAATTACACGCGGTCTGTGGTCGACATCTTTGTTGATTTTATCACCAGATATATAGGAGATGTAACAGCAAAATTAAGCTTCTATCTGTATTAGAAGTCCTTGTACCGAAAAATTCACTTTAATTATTGAATGACCCTCGTATGTATATATATATATATATATATATATATATATATATATATATATATATATATTCTGGTGTAAAACTTATTTAAGTGAATTGGAAACGTTATCAATCTATCTTCATAATAACGGAAGTTAATCGATCATGTTAGTCGAAGTGGAGACATAATAGCAAATAAAGAAAATCAGATAAAAAATAACTAGTCGACAAATAATATATAGGACTGGCTCCTGTCAAGATGGCAACTGATAGAACAACTTTGTCAATTACTACGTCATAGGTAGTAAGATAAATAAAAGTTCATTTAGAACACTGTCATAAAAATCAACAATTTTAACAAAATCAGAAATAGATATTTTAAGCTGGCTTACGGCCCCATCACGTCGAAACACCGGTTCCCGTACGTCACCGAAGTTAAGCAACGTCGAGCCTGGTCAATACATAGATGAGTGACCCCTTGGGGATGCCATGTGCTTTGATGTGCGGATGGTGTAATGAGATGTGTTATATATTATGTCTAGTAACTTAGTTTCGCCACCGTATCCCGTTGGCCCAACGGTATGATGTTTGCGTCGTATCGGACCGGTTCGGGTTCGACTCTCGGAGTCGGTAGAACATGCACACTGCTAGAGAGTTCCAAAAAGGACATCCAATGCTTTTTCTGCACGCGTGTGAGTTTGGGATCCCCAAACTAGGCTCTCTCGAAAGACAGAGTCTCGTCTCAGGAAACAGCTACCCGTTTCATACGGGGTCTATGGGGAATTTATGGCCGATCCTACAGGCTCGGATACCCTCATTAAATTCGACCTTGTGCTACATCTGACCACATGGGGCGGTTGGTTGATATCCTGCAATTGGAGATTCATAGTGGAATTCACTTGACTCACTTCTAGCAGCTGACTACTGGCGAATCTTATATGTGTTGTTCTTGTCCTAAGTATTATCGTTCATTACCAATCTTCGTGTGATTATTCTATTCAGTATCCTTCCCTAGGCATGATCAATTGAAGAATTACAAGAAGGGGATCCTGGTTAAAGCCATTATAAAAATGGCTCCTAAAACTAAAGAGTTCCGGTTCAACAATTTTATAACCTACTTTGAATCTCAATGTACATCGCAAAGATGCGATGAGGTGTATCATCAGTGATGTCTATAGGTGGTTGATCGTTTCGGGTCCTTCAACATTTCAACAATTTCACAATCTGTCGTGTGATCAACAATGTATTTTTCTCAATTCTTCCTTGGCAATAGATTCTAGTTCCTCCAAATTCGAAAGACTTTCTTTCTTCAAATATACCCATCAATTTTCCATGGGGTTTAGGTCAGGACGGGGTACGCCAATACTGTAATTTTGTTGTCATGTAAACAATTCGTGTCGTGTGTTTCCGGTTATTGTCCTTTATTCTTGATGATTGTCTTTTAATCATTTTTCATAGTTCCTTACAAGATCACAACACACAGTGACAGGTATTCTGATGCATTCTTCTTTGGCAATAGCTTCTAGTTCCTCCAAATTCGAAGGACTTCTTTTTCTTACTTTTTTCTTCAAATATACCCATAAATTTTCCTATGTGGTTTAGGTCAGGACTTTGTGCGGGATACCTGAATAACTAAAAAAACTTTCTGTAATCTAAGTATTTTGTAAGAATTCGTGTCGTGTGTTTCGGGTCATTGTCATGTTGGAACGTCTAGTGACGCCCCGAAGACAGATTTCATGCAATTTGTTTTAAATTATTTTTAAGAATAGCCAAATACTACTCTTTATCCCTAATACCATTTACTCTCACGAGTTCTGGTCCAAAAGCAGCAGAACATCCCCGGAGCAAAATGTTCCAACCGTTCAGGAGGGTATTTTTTGGTCTGTGAGTTTCATTCGCTTTCCTCTATACATAACGAGAGTTCATGTGACCAAATAATTCTAGTTTCGTTTCATCTAACCATAAAACAACGTTCCAATATTTACTCCCTTGTTCTAGATAGCTTCTAGTATAAGCTAATCTGCATTTTAGGTGTTTAGCCTTAAGCAAGAGAGTTTTTCTTGGGCGACAATTTCGAAGTCCTGCATCTAGTGACTGTCTTCATCGATACATTCAACCTTGATGTCTTTACAACATTGACAATGTCCTTTGTCGTTAAGCGAGGATTCTTCGAGACATCGCTAACAATTTTCGTTTCCATTCTCTCAGAAATTAACCGATTTTTCTGCCAGTTCTTAATTGATTCCCAACACAGTGAATCTCATTGTACTTATTGATAATGCTAAGAATTGTCGGTCTAGGAACATTTAAATACTTTGTAAGTGTTGTATATCCATCACCTTCTTTGTACGCATCAACTGACTTCCTTCAGAGCTTCTTGTCAAGTTCAGCCGTCTTCGCCATGGTTGCAGAACGAATGAGTTATCGCGGTATGGGGCACACACACATTGTCTTCTTCATTACCTTTTAGAATGTTACAGAATCAGAATGTTACAGAATACTATTTCATTTTCAATTGATGTTTTTGTATTAAATATCAAATTTTTTTAAAATTACAATTGCCATAGAGCAAAATTATTCTATAATTTCCATAAAGGTGGCAATAATTTGAGACTGCACCAATTTTTAGAAAAATCTTTAACTGTGAATACAATAGATCGAAACTTCTAAAAATTTCACGAATTATTCAAAACTAAATACGGAATCAACTATTTATGGTAAATTCAGTAAGTACTTGAAAATATTCGTATTTCCTTAGAAAGTATGCAAATATTCAGGGGGGGGGAGTGAATAATTCTGTCCTCAACTGTATGTATACATATGGTGTTAAGTATATAAACGGTGAAATAGTGTGTTAAAAAAATAAAATTTGCCAATACCATCTGAAGAAAACTTATGGTCAAAACCCGAGTCGTGTAATAGCTAAATACTCCAATTTTTAATATATATATATATATATATATATATAATAAATGCGAATGTCAGTGTGTCACTGTGTCATACTTTTCCAACTTTACTACTATAGGCCGTAGCCCAACATATCATACCATTTTGGAATGAGGCCGACTCCGTGAGCGAATAAAAAACATTCCGGGCCGGATCTGGACCCGCAATCCTGAAATTTTGGATTCCCAAATTTTCATTACTGTGATTTCTTTCGGGTTCCGCCACCATCGTTTCTGCTGATAAAAACAATTAAAGGGACACAACTCTCTAACTTTCAATAGCACATGTTCAAATGAAAAAAATTACTGTTCTCAAATTATAATGATTCAAAATAACATTGTCCGTGTTTTAAACTTTACTCCTAGAGGCCGTAGCCCAACATATGATACCATTTTGGAATCAGGCCGACTCCACGAGCAAATTAAAAACATTCTAGGACGGATTCGGCGCCGCAATCCTGAAATTTTGGATTCCCAAATTTTCATTACTGCGATTTTTTTACGTGATTTTTTTGCGATGGATTTGTTTGTATGATAAGAATTTTTATAACTTATAAATAAATTTGGGTATAATCGAAATTAATTGCGAATTCCAGCGAAAGTCACCCATGAAATAAAAATAATTGTTTGTACGGAAAGTAAGGACCTACGTACATCAGATTGTTTTTAAATTAAGTGGCGACAGAAGAATTATCGTTGAACTTTTAACAGGTAAAAGCTTAAATATTAATGTAATACTTCAATGCAGCGTTCAAATTTAAGTTCTTCTGTAGTTTATTGTTGTCTATCGCGCCTGCTCCTCCCTACCTATTGCGATGAAAACCCAATCGAGAGCCCCCCCCCAGCAGGAACTATGTCAAATGCCACCCGACAGAGAGGCTCTTAAGCTAGCATATATATATATATATATATATATATATATATATATATATATATATATAAAATCGATACCTAAATTTTAAAAATGTTTTTTTTCCATTCTTGCCGAGACCTTCTACAGTGGATTTAACTATATAAAGAATAAAACAAGAAAATTATTTACAAAATTTTTACTTCTGCAAGTTATCTTACATTTGTGTATTTATAGCACCCCGTGTGCGCATGCGTGTGTGTGTGTTGTGGCCTTATGTTGAGAGCATCTAGACTAAACATGCTAGATAGCAGACAGGAAGGTGTTAGTTGCTGGTGGCATTAAAATCTCTGTTGATTCATTTGGTTCTCCCGAGATTACTATCAGCTGGCCGATCCGAGTTTAAGGTTAAATAAGTGGCAAGACACAACCTTCACGCTGTACGACTGTGTGTATACAGATAGTCATTTTCCGTACACTTGCCGTCGACCCCCATGAAAGACATTCTAAAAATGGCCAACGTTATGCTTCTATAATATATATTTTTCCCAGGGGGTCATCCTGTCGACTCTTTGAGATGCTCACCGTGGTGCAAACGCTAAACAATTTCGTCTAGCGAGAACCTGTTTTTCTTTTCTTTCTTCTTTTTTTTTTTTTTTACTAATGTTTACCCAATACAAGGCCGAAGAACCACTCAAGGTAGAGGGTTACTGTGTGGTGTCGTATAAGAGTGCTGTATACTCTTCCTTGGGAAGGTGGTATTTTGGGGGGGTTTTATCTCGTCTTGCCAGTGATCACTAATCGTTTTAGCTTAATCCTCTTCGTCTCTTAGTCGGGGTCGCGAAATGTTCGTTGGATTCAGAGACAAAAAGTATCAACAAAGAGAACTGTTAACTATTATTTTATTAACCACGTCGACGGGTACATCACCTATCAAGTGAGGGTTACTACACTCCCTATTAGGGAGCCGCTTCCAAACACGAAAATCTCACACCTCCATTTCTTTTGACGTGTAACAACCAACCCACGAAAGACCCTTTCTCACTGGAGGGAAAGGGTTTGCACAAACGCAATCTAAGACATCTAGTTAGCTTGACGTCCAAAAAGCAACTCCCCGACCAAAAACCTTAATCTATAACTCATTCTCATGTTCGATTCAACCAATCAAAATCGCCATCTCTGTTTTGTCTACCATCTGACCTTAAAGGTCTGAGCCAAAATACACTGCCACTAAAAAATAATAGTCTGAAACTATTATTTAACAAGAGTACGAAAAGGCAAGAAGTGAAGTTCTTGGTGCTATCAGTGAGTCAGTTATGTGCCATGCGTGATACACGCTTTGGCGATCATGTATCTTTCGATACATGACTGACGAGGCAGATTTTTTCCGGCAATAGGTTGCCATTACTTTCTGCGGTAGACCAGTTGCTATCCAAGGCTATAGAACCCGGTCTGTCCTGCTATTTACCCATAGCTTGTTGGGAGAGAAGAAGAGGATTTATACCTATCCCAAGGGTATTAGCACGTAAGTGAATGTAATGGATTCCACTGGAATTCGAACTTGGCTCTCCGATTCAGTTATGTGCCATGCGTGATACACGCTTGGGCGATCATGTATCTTTCGATACATAACTGATGAGGCAGATTTCAACAAAATATGATAGTTGAATTGTCGCAACAAATATCTTTTGTAAGGCACTACTGACGGATTGGTGATTTCTTGCTCAACTTGACGTCCATATTGTCTCATTTTGATCTTGCGATGTGAACTCCATCTTCTGGCTTTCTCCTTTTATATTCTGTATTGGAGTCATTCCTTTGTTCAAATTTAAATTTAATTTAAATCAAAGGGCAAAAATTCTTCAGTGGTGGTAGAGTTGTGCCCTCGGAGAATCACTTTGATCAAATGAAATATACTTATCCAAGTACCCTGGGCAATGTAGTTTCAGAATATATGTGGTTATGGGGGTATATCTCCAAAACCCTATGAGGATTTCGATAACAAACAGACAGACAGAAGCTACAACTTTACACACACACACACACACACACACACACACACACACACACATATATATATATATATATATATATATATATATATATATAGTCAAACCTAATGAGCCAGACAAACCTACCAAGGTTTCACTTAGGCAGATCGTCAGGGTCAGCTGGCCCTGACAATCTGCCTAAGTGAAACCTTGGTAGGTTTGTCTGGCGCATTAGGTTTGACTAGGTCTGCTCTACGTTTGTATCGAGCTCTTTAGTTAGTTGTTGACTCGTATCGGGGTTTTTTCTTTGGGCCTTGAACCTGTATCTGTGCGATTATTTTCGACAGACTTTCATGTTCCTGGCTCTTTCTTTTTTAAAACCTTTTTTCCCTTCGAGGTTGATTTAACTATTGGTAAATCAAGAATTCGAAGGTTTTTCGACACGAGTATAGTCACCTATATATATATATATATATATATATATATATATATATATATTAGCTCTTAGTACGGTTTCTCTTTTTGCTCTCCCTCCTAGTTTATTTTCTGTCAACCAATTGCACTAGCTCGTTAGGTAAGCTATTGGTTGCCTTCAATATTCATGTAAGGGTCAAATTCACCAAGTTCTCTTTCCTCGTGATGTGTCCTCGAAATTTCAAATGGTTTTTTCGGTATATTTTTGTGTGCCTTGTCTCTTTCGTAGTTTCCGCGAGAACAAATCCAGCCACCTATTTGGGACTCTGGATAATCGAAGAATCATCCATAGTTTTTTTAAACCTACCGTGTTTTTCTTTCACAGATTTAGTATCTCCCCGCCATGTTTAACCATCTTTGTTACAACTGGTTCAAAACCACAATACTAGATTGGCTAATCCCTATTGCAGACGCTTGGTCAGGCGCATTTTGTGTTTGTTCAATACCCACCTGTGGTTTATACAGACCTTAGTTACAGTTTCTGGGAGATAAGCGTGTTATTGAGAGAAGCGTGGTTAACAATCTGAACAAACCCTCGGTCACGATGACTTGTGACTTCGTGCTAGCATAGCCATCGACGGCCCCAAGGTTTCCGTCTACCCAATTTCACTCACAAGGCTTGGATCAAGGTTTTCAAGCCGTTTCCAGAAGGCATCAAGAAGTCACCTTCCTGACAAATCGACAATGGTGAGATTCGAACCCGGGTCTTATGGTCAGAAAGCAAACAGGAATGTGTTAGGTGCTGGTGGCATTAAAATCTCTGTTGATTCATTTTGTTCTCCCGAGATTACTATCAGCTGGCCGATCCGAGTTTAAGGTTAAATAAGTGGCAAGACACAACTTTCACGCTGTACGACTGTGTCTATACAGATTTCGAACCACTCGGCCAGGAAGAAAATTTAGTATAACCTAGTTATTTAACCCATAGGTGTGGGGAGGTAGAGACAGATTCATACATTTCCAAGGATTATTTTACGAAAGTAATTTAATAAATGTCAAAACAATGTTAGGTTAATGAGAAAACTGAACAAATTGTGTAACGCATTTCGAACTTTAGGACTTCATCAGAGTAAAGTAATATTTTTGTTGATGGAATTGCATGTGTGTAGGAAGGGGAAAGAGAAATATGAAAACAAACGTCGGTTATATTCCTATACATATATGATTCCATATAATAAAAGCATTAGTTTAGTCTGATGTGGTTTAGTCTGATGTGGTTACACAATATTTCCCTCCACTTTGTTCTTGAGTATCTTAACAGTATGAAAATGAAAGGGAATGGAACGAACTTGATTGCCGATTTCCAATTACACCATTTAAAACACCGTATATATATATATATATATATATATATATATATATATATATATATATATATATATATATGTAGTTGTAGGGTATATGACTGAAACGACGAGATATAAGTAGGCGTGGACGCGTGTGCTGGTGTGCATACGCGGGCAAACAAATAAATAATCGTCAAATTTATACATGAGGTGTAAACGTGATAATACTTGATGCGGTTATACAGAGCAAAGATATATATTACTTACTGCATAAACGTGTACCTACGTTTTGGGGTAATATATATATATATATATATATATATATATATATATATATATATATATATATATATATATGTAATGAATAAACAATATATATTTATATATATATATATAATGAATAAAAACAATATATATATATATAATGAATAAAATATATATATATATATATATATATATAATGAATAAACAATATATATATATATAATGAATAAACAATATATATATATATTGCATAAACAATATATATATATATAATGAATAAACAATATATATATATATATATATAATGAATAAACAATATATATATAATGCATAAACAATATATATATATATATATATATATATATAATGAATAAACAATATATATATATATTGAATAAACAATATATATATATATAATGAATAAACAATATATATATATATATATAATGAATAAACAATATATATATATAATGAATAAAGAATATATATATATATATATAATGAATAAAGAATATATATATATATATAATGAATAAAGAATATATATATATATAATGAATAAACAATATATATATATATTGAATAAACAATATATATATATATAATGAATAAACAATATATATATATATATATAATGAATAAACAATATATATATAATGAATAAACAATATATATATATATATAATGAATAAACAATATATATATATATTGAATAAACAATATATATATATATATATATAATGAATAAACAATATATATATATATAATGAATAAACAATATATATATATATATAATGAATAAACAATATATATATATATATATAATGAATAAAGAATATATATATATATATATAATGAATAAAGAATATATATATATATATATATATATATATATATATATATATATATATATATATATATATAAACAATATATATATATATATATATATATATATATATATATATACAGGGGTTGGACAAAATAATTGCAACAGGTGTAAATTCTACTCCTATATTTCAAAGACCTATTATATTAAGAACTTTAACTAAAACTTCGTAATTGCAGGTTATATCTATTGTAAATACGTTTATTTATCTAATTTACTGTCTTTGTCTTATTTATTTTTAGAATTTACTAAAATTTAAGCTAAATGCGTGACCTCTCTGAGTTCGAAAAAGAGAAAATTGTTGGAGCTCGCATGGAGGGAGCCTCGATTACTAAGGTTGCTGAACTGTTTGATTTTTCAAGAGCTACCATATCAAGAATTATGTCGCAATTCAAGAAACCTCTAGCAAGAAAAGCAATTCGGACGGGACTTGCAAACTTACTGGCAGGAAGCAACGTCCATTGAAACGCAATGTCGCGAAAAATCATCGGACTACTGCGGCCAAAGTAACTGCTGAGTTGAATAATCATCTGAATCGTCCAGTTTCTACTAAAACTGTTCGTCGTGAGCTCCATAAGGCTGGATATCATGGAAGAGCCGCCGTAAGGAAACCTTTTCTCTCCACTCGCAACATTCGGAAGAGGTTGAAGTGGTGTAGAGATCACAATACCTGGTCTGAAGACCAATGGAAGCAAGTCATATTCTCAGACGAGTCCAGTTTTTCTCTTTTCCCAACTTCAGGGCAAGTTTATGTGTGGAGGCAGCCCAAAGAAGCTTACAACCCTGACTGCCTTCTTCCAACAATGAAGCATGGTGGTGGATCAGTGATAGTTTGGGCCGCTATATAATGGAAATGTCTTGGTCCAATAGTTGCACTGCGTGGTAGAATCAACAGCAAAGATTACCTGAACATTTTGGGTGATCATGTTCATCCAATGGCCAAGACTTTATTCCCTGATGGTGACTGCATCTTTCAAGACGATAATGCTCCGCTTGAGTGGTTAAGAATTGGTATGAAGTGCATGAAAGTGAGCTAGAACATATGGAGTGGCCTCCCCAATCTCCAGATATCAATATTATTGAACATTTGTGGTGCATTTTGGAGCAACAAGTTAGGAGCCGCTATCCTCCACCGTCGTGTCTTAAAGAGCTGGAGCAGGCGTTCATGGAAGAATGGCTGAAAATTCCTCTGGATGATGTCAGGAAGCTGTATGATTCCATTCCTAGACGTATTAAAGCTGTATGTGAGGCTAAAGGAGGACCAACTCCAAATTTTCTTTGAATTTAACAAGTGTTTCAATTATTTTGTCCAACCCCTGTATATATATATATATATATATATATATATATATATATACACTAGAGTTCAAAAGTTTGAAGCAACCCCCAGAATTAGCACGGATTGAATTTGACAGAAAAGTGAAAACAAAAAGGAAAAAGAGCTCTTGGAATCATTTATCAAACTTATATTTTGAGAAACTCTTACAATGAATGCCAGGAATTTATGCTGCAATAATCAAGGCTAAAGGAGGATATTTTGACGAGAGCAAAATTTAGTGAAAAAAATCTTTTTTTTTTCTTTTTGTCAAAATAAAATTTCTAATGAAATATCATGACTCACTTATTTTTAACCATGTATAATAATTTCCTCTTATTAAGTACAAAACAACTATTTTGGGGACCAATTTAAAAAATTACCAGGGGTCACCTCAAGCTTTTGAAATGTAGTGTATATATATATATTAAGACATTTTTATGTTTATACATTTTATATATATATATATATTTTATTTTTTGAATTGGACATAGTCCGACAATTTATTTAAAGACATTTATAATATGTTTAACGTTCTTTTTATAAAAAGAACGTTAAACATATTATAAATGTCTTTATATATATATATATATGTGTGTGTGTGTGTGTGTGTGTGTGGGTGACAATCACACATGCAGATGCATGCTCAGAGACTTCAACACCTACTTATCCCACCTGTCGTTTATACTGCAAATGTGTTGAGCAGAGCTTAGTTAAAGTTTCTGGAGAGAGTGTATAATCTGGTATATATATATATATATATATATATATATATATATATATATATATATATATATATATATATATATATATATATATATATATATATATATATATACATACTACTGTTCAAAAGTTTGAAGCAACCTCCAGAATCAGCACGGGATGAACTTGACAGAAAAAGAGCTCTTAGAGTCATTGAAAAAGAATCGAATCAATTATCAAACGAATGCCAAAACTTTGTGCGGCAGTAATCAATACTGAAGGGGGATATTATTTTGACGACAGAAAAATTTAATCATAAAATACTTTTTTTTTCTTTTTGTCATAATAAAATCTTTAATAAAAAATCATGTCTACTTTTTTTTAACCATGTATTGTAATAAATATTTTCTCTTATTAAACAACTACTTTTGGGGCCAGTTTCAAAAATTATCCGGGGTCAACTTAAACTTTTGAATTGTAGTCTATATATTTTTTCTAAAGAAGTATTGGATTTTTTTATTTATTATTCAGGCAGATCTTTATTAGTATCTGTCTATATTTCCGAGATGAGGTATTATGTACACTATTTACATTATTCCGACTATTGTCCTCATCTTTGTCGACATATTTGTTACAACGTTTCGGCCTTTCAGTATCTGTGTATATTTCCGAGATGAGGTATTATGTACACTATTTACATTATTCGGACTATTGTCCTCATCTTTGTCGCCATATTTATTACAACGTTTCGGCCTTTCAGTGTCTGTCTATATTTCTGAGATGAGGCATTATGTAAACTATTTACATTATTCCGACTATTGTCCTCATCTTTGTTGCCATATTTATTACAACGTTTCGACCTTTCAGTATCGGTCTATATTTCTGAAATGAGGTATTATGTACACTATTTACATTATTCGGACTATTGTCCTCATCTTTATCGCCATATTTATTACAACGTTTCGACCGTTGTACACTCCGGCCTTCTTCAGGTGGTTGGAATGTCGAACTGAACCCTTTATTTCGCTCACTGGGGTACACTGTTCTAGTTCCACATGCCATGATTAATGGATGTCATTTGTCTCCTGTTAATTCCCCTCTCCAAGTTCTCCGCTGCCATAACTGGGTATTGAACTCACACTCTTTCGGTCCTGTCACTAGATCTAACTAACGCCTTTATCCGCTGTGCCATGTGTCCTTGAGATTTTTATTACTTAAAAGTTATTTTTAATGGATGCTCGTATTTAAGTAGACGTTCCCTTTATTTATGAAACGGTATATTTATTTATTTTCATCTACCGGCCTGAATATTCGAGAAATCTTATTAGAGAGAAATATGCGCTTTCCGGTAGGATTCGAACCGGCGTCCAACTGAGCACAGTGAACCATCCTCAGATCCGACATATTCTCGGCCGACTGGGCTACAGAAAACTTAGCCGGTCAGGCCTGGTTAAATAGTGCTTTAAGCGAAATTCCTCTGGTCATAGTTTCCTCACCTGTGTGCATCTGTTCCTAATGCTCCCCACCCCACAAAAAAAATAGAGATTTAGTACAGAGTTGAAATTATTTTTTTAATTTTTAGCTAAAGTCTTTTACACACATGCATTACAAACAATTTCGCGTTAGATGTGAGACGTTTATATATATATAAAAAAATCTTTACTGCTCCCTTCACCATTATTTTTTTTATCTGAGTACTTTTTATTAGCTATCCCGATGAGGTCAGGAATTTACATAAACCACTTGAGTCGGGTCAGCAAAAGTTTTGGAGATATCATAAACATTGTCTGGAATGACGATAATTGAAATTATTCATTTTTGACCAGTTTTCATCGTCTAACTGTTGCTTTTTATCAAATCCTCCTGGGTCGAAATACCATCCAAACGATAAAGTTGGAAGCAAGCAATCAGAAGAAAGGAATCATTTCTGATCAGACTTAAACGCGCGTCTCATATTCCCGTTATCTTAAATTCTTTTAAATTTTTTGAAAAAATATTTTCATGATTAATTTCTTTACTCGTGTTTTCGTCTTCTTTCGACGTTTCGTGGCAGCAGACTAGATCGAAGAAACTTTTCAAGCAATAGAGGGGAAAAAAAGTCAGCAATGTGATGCTAGAATACAGAAATGGTTTCTGGCGAGCACGAATGCCATTGATATGGCATTTGTGTTCAGATCTGATGGGCTGTAGTGGATATCGGTTTGGGACGAGAACTCGAAGAACCAAAGGAATGGTATGAATCCATGTCTTATCCTAGCAAATACCCTAACGAAAGGTATCATCCATCTCTTCTCTTCCCATATACTTTTCGGAAAGGTATGAATCAATCTCTTCTCCTAGCAAATGCCGTAAGGAAAGATATGAATCCATCTCTTCTACTAGCAAATACCCTTAGGAAAGGTATGAATCAATCTCTTCTCCTAGCAAATACCCTTAGGAAAGGTATGAATCAATCTCTTCTCCTAGCAAATACCTTTAGGAAAGGTATGAATCAATCTCTTCTCCTAGCAAATACCCTTAGGAAAGGTATGAATCAATCTCTTCTCCTAGCAAATACCCTAGCGAAAAGGTATGATCCATCTCTTCTCCTCCCAAATACCTTTAGGAAGGGTATGAATCCATCTCGTCTCCTCACAAATACCCTTAGGAAAGGTATGAATCAATCTCTTCTCCTAGCAAATACCCTTAGGAAAGGTATGAATCAATCTCTTCTCCTAGCAAATACCTTTAGGAAAGGTATGAATCAATCTCTTCTCCTAGCAAATACCCTTAGGAAAGGTATGAATCAATCTCTTCTCCTAGCAAATACCCTAGCGAAAAGGTATGATCCATCTCTTTTCCTCCCAAATACCTTTAGGAAGGGTATGAATCCATCTCGTCTCCTCACAAATACCCTTAGGAAAGGTATGAATCAATCTCTTCTAGAAAATACCCTAACGAAAAGGTATGATCCATCTCTTTTCCTCCCAAATACCTTTAGGAAAGGTATGAATCCATCTCGTCTCCTCACAAATACCCTTAGGAAAGGTATGAATCAATCTCTTCTCCTAGCAAATACCCTAGCGAAAAGGTATGATCCATCTCTTCTCCTCCCAAATACCTTTAGGAAAGGTATGAATCCATCTCGTCTCCTCACAAATACCCTTAGGAAAGGTATGAATCAATCTCTTCTCCTAGCAAATACCCTAGCGAAAAGGTATGATCCATCTCTTCTCCTCCCAAATACCTTTAGGAAAGGTATGAATCCATCTCGTCTCCTCACAAATACCCTTAGGAAAGGTATGAATCAATCTCTTCTCCTAGCAAATACCCTAGCGAAAAGGTATGATCCATCTCTTCTCCTCCCAAATACCTTTAGGAAAGGTATGAATCCATCTCGTCTCCTCACAAATACCCTTAGGAAAGGTATGAATCAATCTCTTCTCCTAGCAAATACCCTAGCGAAAAGGTATGATCCATCTCGTCTCCTCCCAAATACCTTTAGGAAAGGTATGAATCCATCTCGTCTACTCACAAATACCCTTAGGAAAGGTATGAATCAATCTCTTCTCCTAGCAAATACCCTAGCGAAAAGGTATGATCCATCTCTTCTCCTCCCAAATACCTTTAGGAAAGGTATGAATCCATCTTGTCTCCTCACAAATACCCTTAGGAAAGGTATGAATCAATCTCTTCTCCTAGCAAATACCCTAGCGAAAAGGTATGATCCATCTCTTCTCCTCCCAAATACCTTTAGGAAAGGTATGAATTCATCTCGTCTCCTCACAAATACCCTTAGGAAAGGTATGAATCAATCTCTTGTCCTAGCAAATGCCGTAAGGAAATGTATGAATCCATCTCTTCTCCTGGGAAATACCTTTAATAGATGTATTTACTCTAGATACCTCCACTTTTTCTCGGAAAACTGCATAGCGTAATGAAAAAAAGGCCACAAACTTGATAAAAATAAAGTTTTATCGTCAAAATGTTTATGTTATTATTAAGATGAAAGAGCAAAGTAACTTTTTTATTATTTTTTTTAAATTTTTTAATCCTTTCTAACACGTTCGAAATTTTGGCTAAAATCTTCTTTTGTTTACGTCATCGCGGTGGCATAATAATGACATTGACTTTTTGCGCTTTTTTCCGTTGAAAACACATTGATTTGGAAATTCTTGTAAAAATCAAGTAATTGTCCGATTTTAATGAAATTTTCAGGACTTATTCACAAATGAATGAAATTATTTTTGAATTATTTTTAGAAAATTTTTATAAAAAATATTATTTTTACATATGATACCCCCCACTTTCTTGATTTCATGAAATTTCGCAAAAAAAAAACAAAAAAAAACTTTGTATTTCCTGTTTTGTTTTTTATTCGTTAAAAGTAGGAGTCCCTGGAGATTGTAAATCACTTATTTTTTTCAAATTCGAGCTATTCAACTGAAAATCTGCTCTGAAGTGAAAAATAATGAATGCCATTAAAATATGACAATATTTAATTAGAAAAGCTTTTAATTGATTTTGTAAATAAATTATATTAAGAAATACATTTTTTTCCGTTGAATAATGAAGATTTACAAGAATTTTTTTATTTTATTAAATTTTAATTATAATAATTTAAAATCATGTAAAATTGTGTATTGGGCTATTTCCTGGATGTGAATTAGTAATTAAGTGTAAACGAAATTTACGAATCCAAAATTAAAAAGATTAATAAATTTAGTTACACTATTCTATTTTTAAAATAATTTTATTTAATTATTTACTTTATTTATCCCCTTTTTCATCTATGAAAGGCTAAACGTGACAATATTATGGAAAGGTCACATGATCTAAGAGTTTTGTCTCTTCACAGAGAAATCAATTTAAGAAAATTTTATAGTATTTTAAATTCTTTTCATTTTTCCATAAAGCATCTTCGAAAGGTATATTAATGTCAATAAATTATTAGATAATTGCGGAAAATATGTTCATTTGTAAAAATTACTAGGTAGTTAAAAAAAAAAATGCGTTTACTTAGATTTCGTAAATTTTATGTCAGTTCTAGTCAGCCATACTAGCTGTCATCGCTTTGTCACTCAATCTCCCATCAATCATCGCTTCAAATGGTTGTATATTACTTTTTTATGCTATAAGTAATATTTCTTTCAAATCAGATTAATTTAACTTTAAATTTTCTAATTTTACTCAAATAACGTGTCAGAAATATATATATATATATATATATATATATATATATATATATATATATATATCACAGCAATAAACGTATGAAGCTTGATATTACTAGACATATTAAAAACGGGCGAAGCAACCGGTTTCGCTCCCGCTCATCAGGCTTACAACGGGAGATTTAATTTAAATTAAAAACACAGAAAATGTACAATAAAAGGAAATATGGAGGAGGAGGGGGAAAATATTATGAGCAAAAGGAGCTAGAGGCAAATGACAGCGAGCCCCAACAAACACTCACGTTGCTCATAATATTTTTCCCTCCTCCTCCACATTTCCTTTTCATTGTGCATTTTCTGTGTTTTTAATTTAAATCTCCCGTTGAAAGCCTTATGAGCGGGAGCGAAACCGGTTGCTTCGCCCGTTTTTAATATGTCTAGTATTATCAAGCTTCATACGTTTATTGCTGTGATAAAATTTTGTACCTTCAAAAATATCTTTTTATATATATATATATATATACATATATATATATATATATATATATATATATATATATATATATATATTTGGAAGAGTTTTAAAATCAATAATTTGTTTTGTTTACAAATTACTTAAAATTAAGAAAATGGCCTCTTTTAAGAAAATTTAAAAAAAATCAAAATTAAATTTGACTTTCCAATCTATCTAATTTCTATCTGAAATACACCAGAATATTTTACTTACTGGAAATAATAAATTCAATCCTTTAGCTTTCAATTAAAGCTAAAATGAAATCTTCAAGAATAGTTTTGCATTTTTCAAAATTCATTTTAAACCTTAGGTATCGAAAATTTATGCCGAAAAGTAGAGTAATTTACACCATATTTTCTGTTTACTATCGTTCATTTGTAATAGAGATAGACAAAGGAAATCAGACAAAAGTAACCCCAAAACCATTCCTAATGGTTAAAAGAACACTCTTTGTTAATTTTATATCAATCTCTTTCAGAATGTTGTTCTCAAATGCACCCCCTGCATACCGTGGAAAATAGTAATAGGTTGTTCGGATAATAATGTCCTATTTTGGAATAAAATTTTAATTGAATTCCAGAATAATATTATTATACTTGCACAAAAAATATATTACTCATTCCTGATGATAAAAGTGCCCCCTACGTTCATTTAATGAAGACTCTACAGTTTATGTCGAAGAAGAATAGTCTGGGGTGGGGGTGACAAAGAAAGTTGTGAGAAAATAAATTAATAAGGTAAGAAGTTGAATTTTTCAAAATCTAATAAACTGTGCTGACTAGAAGAAGCGGGGGTGGAACAAAAATCTGAGTAGTGTGAGGGAAGTAAAGAGAGTTAAGAATGGACTGAGATAGATAGATAGATAGATAGATAGATAGATAGATAGATAGATAGATAGAATTTTACTCACAAGTAGTCATAAACCATTGCGAATAATGGTGGCTATATAATTGAATAAAATGTAATCGTACTTATTATTTTGATAAATTTGATAAACAAGAACGAAAATTATTTATAATTTAACCTAATGCAAAATGAAGGTAAAGCAATGATCTGCTTTTTCTTGACATGGCTGAAAAGAAGAAGAAGAAGAAGAAGAAGAAGAAGAAGAAGAAGAAGAAGAAGAAGAAGAAGAAGGAGGAGGAGGAGGAGGAGTAGGAGGAGAAGGGGAGGAGAGGAGGAGGAAGGGTAGAAGAAGAAGAAGAAGAAGAAGAAGAAGAAGAAGAAGAAGAAGAAGAAGAAGAAGAAGAAGAAGAAGAAGAAGGGGGTGAGAGGAGGAAGGGTAGAAGAAGAAGAAGAAGAAGAAGAAGAAGAAGAAGAAGAAGAAGAAGGAGGAGGAGGAGTAGGAGGAGAAGGGGAGGAGAGGAGGAGGAAGGGTAGAAGAAGAAGAAGAAGAAGAAGAATAAGAAGAAGAGGGAGAAGAAGAAGAAGATGAAGAAGAAGGAGGAGGAGAAGGGGATGAGAGGAGGAAGGGTAGAAGAAGAAGAAGAAGAAGAAGAAGAAGAAGAAGAAGAAGAAGAAGAAGAAGAAGAAGAAGAAGAAGAAGAAGAAGAACGAGGAAAGAGGGCTTGGAGAATTTGACACCCAAAAAACATATTGAAGAAATGTCTGTTTCTGATATTTAGCAGAAATTTCATTGTACTTCTAGCTTTCCATAAAACTTCCTCCTTGGTCACATGTTTTGTCTATGGTATTTTAAGTATTCGAGTGTCATCTCCATACAGGCTACATTGAATAGAATGAGATAGATAGATAGATAGATAGATAGATAGATAGATAGATAGATAGATGCACACACTCCTCTTCTAAAGTGACTATTCAATACCTGTCGCAGAGGCCTGTTCAGACATATTTGTCTTTGTTCGACACCCACATTGCCTACCTGTGGTTTAGATAGATAGATAGATAGATAGATAGATAGATAATGACTGGACTGAGATAGATGAACTGACAGAGGGATGGGCATTTTATGAGATTAGAACTTCTCTTCCTCCTCGACATAAAGTTTAGAGACCAAATTGGAAATGTTTTCCTCTCCTCTGCTGACTTGTTGCCTCTTCTTCATTTATTAGCCCCACCAGACGATTGATGTTCGCTAGGTAATTGTTTCGGCGCAGCTAATTATTTAATCAGACACAACCTGAATTTAGAATAAATATTATTAAAAGGCCGACCCATCAGCCCCGTACCTGTCGCTACCCGAGAGACTTTGGCTTTTTTTGGTCCGCAAGGAAAAATAAAAAAAAAAGAAAAACCGGATCTGTGAGATTGAAGAAAAAAAAAAAATCATAGGATGAGGAAGGAAGACGGATGAAGGAATTGAGGGATTTGGTTCCTAACATTTGCCTGCCACCATGTTGTTCGGCCACCCAGTCTTGGCGGGAAAAGTCTGAAGTAGGAGAAGAGTGGCTTAGGACGTGGTGTGGAATCACGTGATCACGGGCAAAATGTCTTACATGCAAAGACTTAAATTTGTATATGTATATATGCACACACACACACACACACACACACACACACACACACACACACACACACACACACACACACATATATATATATATAATATCAATTATACACAGTAAAGAGCAAATCGACGTGGTTAATGGTTCGTGGGCTTATAAAGCAGACAATAAGTACAGTGTTCAATTCTCATCGTAGCCACTACACTTTTTGCTTTTGACACACACACACACACACACACACACACACACACACATATATATATATATATATATTTACATATACTTTTTCCTTTTCCCACACACACGTATATATATATATATAGTGTATGCATGTGAGCGTTTGTGAAAAGCAAAACGTGTAGTGCTGATAAAATCTACAGATAGAGATTACTGTCAATATATATATATATATATATATATATATATATATATATATATATATATATATATATATATATATATCATAAAAGGTTAATGGTCAGAGTTAAAAAGTGCTCAATGCACGTGTGAAAAATAAAATATAAGTAAAAATAACATGTAGAGCTTTTAACTTTAAAAATCACCTGAGGATACCATATATATATATATATATGTTTGTGTGTATATACACGTGTATTGAGCACTTTTTAATACCACTGTTTCCTGGTCTGATTCAGCTCTGATCATTAACCTTATATATATATATATATATATATATATATATATATATATATATATATATATATATATATATATATATATATATATATATATATATATATATATATATATATATATATATATATATATATATATATATATATATATATATATATATATATATATTAACTGAAAATAGATTGTTCATAGATATATTGTGTCTAGGCTCACAGTTTCTTTTATTTTATAACGCTAATTATAAAGGATGTACGGTGGTGTAATGGATAGAGGCTTGGATTGAGGAATCGGAGAGCCGAGTTCGAATTCCAGTCAAATTCAGTACATTCACTTACGTATTAATACCCTTCTCCCTCCCACCTCTGAGTAAATAGCAGAAAAGCCTTGGATGGCAACGCAGAAAGAATTGGCAAACTACTGCGGGAAAAATCTGCTTCGTCAGTCATGTATCGAAAGATGCATGATCGCCAAAGCGTGTATCACGAATGGTACATAACTGACTCACTGATAGCATCAAGAACTTCACTTCTTGCCCTTTCGTATTCTTGTTAAATAATAGTTTCAGACTATTATTTTTTAGTGGCAGTGTATTTTGGCTCAGACATTTAAGGTCAGATGGTAGACAAAACAGAGATGGCGATTTTGATTGGTTGAATCGAACATGAGAACGAGTTATAGATTAAGGTTTTTGGCGTGGAGTTGCTTTTTGGACGTCAAGCTAACTAGACGTCTTAGATTGCGTTTGTGCAAACCCTTTCCCTCCAGTGAGAAAGGGTCTTTCGTGAGTTGGTTGTTACACGTCAAAAGAAATAGAAGTGTGAGATTTTCGTGTTTGGAAGCGGCTCCCTAATAGGGAGTGTAGTAACCCTCACTTGATAGAAGATGTACCCGTCGACGTGGTTAATAAAATAATAGTTAACAGTTCTCTTTGTTGATACTTTTTGTCTCTGAATCCAAAGAATATTTCGCGACTCCGACTAAGAGACGAAGAGGATTGAACTAAAACTACTAGCGTTCACTGGCAAGACGAGATAAAACCAAAAAACACTACCTTCCCAAGGAAGAGTATACAGCACTCTTATACGACACTACATAGTAACCCGCATGGCACATGGTGACTGAATTATTATAGTCTAGTGACCTGTGCCATCAAAAATGGCGGTCATCAAAAATGGCGGCCATCAAAAATGGCGGCCATCAAAAATGGCGGCCATCAAAAATGGCTTAATAGACAAAGGTATCTGAGTGACTCACATGAAAGGCTTGAACAAATAAGACTGCAATCTAAGAAATGTCGAAGTAAAGGAACTGTATAATTAAACAGTTCATTTTGCTCGGGAACTAATTTTGCCTAAATTCAGATGAAGATTTTGTATAGATTATTAAAAGGACTAAAGGAAGTAATCACTTATATATCGACTACCTTAAGCCGATTTACCTCCCTTCCAATTACATATGGGACGGGAAATATATGAATAAATGCACATTGATAATTATTAATTGCTAAAGATTAATATAAGTGCATATATATATATATATATATATATATATATATATATATATATATATATATATATATATATAATAGATTATTATGAGTCTTATATATATATGATTAATATGAATCTATATTGTCAGGAATATTCTTTGTGGGAATTCTGTAACTTAACACCATCCATATAAAAAATATATTCACTTTAATATCAATATTATTGATAACATCTTAATATAATACTAATGTACCCGTAGCCATCAAAAATGGCTGCAGTTGTTAGAAAGTTTCAATAGTGAGATTCAATGAAACAAAAGTCTTGAAACAATGTGTTGAGACAAAAAGAACTTAAATAAAGCCTAATGAAGCATTTAATTAATCCGTTCCCTATATATTCCTTTATCTTTACAATTTATTTCCGTTCCTTATATTTTAAGACGTTCAATGATATAAGGTCTAATTTCTATCGGTTGGGGTTTTTAAAGTACTATCCTTTCAAGAGACCGTAAATTCTATCCTTAGCGACCATTATTCCGACACGGCTGCAAAGAAATAAAAACTGAATTTTATTTATGAATTATATTTTATATGTTCAACCACCCCTTCATATTTTAAGACGTTCAATGATATCTCTAATTCCTTGATTACTCCTGGTGTTATATAAACTACTTTTTGCTCAGTATCTTTACATACTAAAACACGTAAAAAGTTTGTGTTTAATATAACAGTGAAATAGAAATATCTTCGGAAGAAAAAATTAGCAACAGAACGACAAAGCCTATTTCAGGATCAAGCTGAAGCAAGACGTTCAATTAATAATCGTGAAGTGGGGAATGTTTGTTAATATTTAAGTCAAGATACCTACTTTTCAACAAACAGTATCGTTTACTTTCTTGGCTGTTTTGACATGTATTTTACGCTTACAAGCACGCACATACGGTCACACACGCAGATATATATATATATATATATATATATATATATATATATATATATATATATATATATATATATATATAAGGTCTAATTTCTATAGGTTTGGGTTTTTAAAGTACCATTCTTTCATGAGACCGTAAATTCTGTCCTTAGCGACCATTATTCCGACACGGCTGTAAAGAAATAAAAACTGAATTTTATTTATGAATCTGTCGCTAATTTTGGACTTTTAGGAACAAAATCAGTGAAATCATAAATAAAATGTGACTATAAATAAGTTTAAAAACTAATATTCTGTAAATAAAAAAATTAAAAAAGGCTCTCCAACGGCCTTTTTATTTGGTGTATTTAATTATATACAAGTATACCCGTGTCGTCAGAAATGGCGGCAACTGTTAGAAAGCTTTAATGAAACAGAAGCCTTGAAACAATGTATTGAGATACAATAAAGAGGAGATAAAGAATCCACAACTAAAATAGACGCCAATGAAGCATTTAATTAATCCGTTCCCTTTATATATATTAGACGTTCAATATTTTAGAGGTACGAAAGGCGATTATCTGGAATCCGAAACACAACAGCAATCTCCGACAGCTTCAGTTCCTGTTGAGAATTATTATACGAAAAATTCTACTTTTTCTTCTTCTTTTCACTCTGCTTGTTGTTGCATACATGTTATAATTTCTCTGTGTGTAACGTGTCGTCAGAAATGGCGGCAATTGTTAGAAAGTTTTAATAGTGAGATGCAATGAGATAAAAGTCTTGAAACAATGTACTGAGATTAAAAAAAGCGGAGATAAAGAATTCACAGCTTAAATGGAGGCCCTTTATATTTTTAGATGTTCAATAATATCTCTAATTCACTGATTATTCCTTATATTATATAAATAACTTTTTGCTCAGTATCTTTACATATTAAAACAGGTAAAAAAATTGTGTTTAATATAACAGTGAAATAGAAATATCTTCGGAAGAAAAAATTAGCAACAGAACGACAAAGCCTATTTCAGGATCAAGCTGATTCAAGACGTTCAATTAATAAACAAAGATATTTTCTAAAACAACAATAAATGTATTGCAAGCCAAAAAAATGTTTTCTTTTAATTCATTAAGGGTACAACTTCGGAATGTCCAGTGTCGCACTGCTAGAGTTGTATTTTGAATATTTCAAATGAGAATTTTTTTAAAAAATAGTAATGTGTTAAATCCACGAATTTTTTTGTTTTGTTGTTATAAGTGTTTTTCAGTTATCGTGACATGTGAAAATGGTCCAATCAGTAATGTCTTAGCAATGTTTTTCAGAAGTTTTGCACGTTTGGAAATTTAAATGAAATAAAAACAATATTAATACCTAACGATGAAGGAGCGAATTTCATCGAAAGTACTTATAACAGAACATCCAATACATAATTTAAAACATAAAGATCGCCTCGTTCAGAGAGTTGTTAGTAAGTTAATATTTTATTGATCTGTTAGCGAAGTGATTTCAACATCAATTGCATTAACTTTACAGATTAATGCTTTGGTTGATTACTTCTTTATAATATATATATATATATATATATATATATATATATATATATATATATATATATATATATATATATATATATATAATTTATAATATATAATAATAATTATTATTTAGGCTCTACTTATGTATTGAGCACTGTTTTTTTTTAAATAAAAACATAAATACTAAAGAATTTCGGATTATATATATCTGCACACACACACACACACACACACACACACACACACACACACACACACACATGTATATATATATATATATATAATTATTTATTCGAAAATTATAACATAAATATGTTATAAAATCACTACAAAAATATCCATTTTGTTTGAACTCTTCTGGTGTCTTATCAAGTGATGGTGTTGAATATTCAATTGAGTATTCAACACCGTCACTTGATAAGACACCAGAAGTGTTCAAACAAAATGGATATTTTTGTAGTGATTTTATAACATATTTATGTTATAATTTTCGAATAAATAATTATATTTGCTCT
>OZ038504.1:7401271-7463771 GCA_964036315.1 Acanthosepion esculentum
AGAGAAAGAAGCTTTAATTAGATTTTACGAAGGAAGAGGAGGAGTGGTAATTTTTAGCAATTTATGAAAAAAAAAACAGATTTTAATGTTTGATAGTAATTTAAATGTTTAAAAAATCCACGAAGAATTAAATTTGATGTTTGCTAGTAAATTACATTTTTAAGTCTTTTACAAATAATTTAGGGATTTAATATGAGTTAAATAGTATATTTAAAAGCACATTCATAGAAAGTACATTAAAAAAAAAAATTATTTAAAATATAACAGTTTACTGATAGTACTCTTTTAATATTGTAAATGATTGTTAAGGTAACATCTCTATCAGTTTGAATCTAATTCATGAATGTAATTTGTGACTATTTTTAGATGGGTAATATTTTTTACTTAAAGTTTAGGTTTTAAATTAAGATGGAGTAATATTTGAAGGCAATATTAAAGATTTTGTTATATATATATATATATATATATATATATATATATATATATATATATATATATGAAAAAAAGCACAGACACACGTGTGCATGTGTTTCTGTGTGCCGTTTGTATACATATATGTGTGTGTGGATGTGTGTATATTTATATACGTATATCCATGAGTGTGTGTGTGTGCGTAAACGTATAGATATAAGCATATGCATATAATTCAAACAACAATAAACAAAAATTTAATTAGAAATCTAACCTACTACAATTAATACACTAAATATTACTTAAGATACCACCAAATCAGATAAGAAAACCAAATAGTTGCCAAGTGAAAACATTTATAAATATTTAGTTTATTATTTAAGCATTAAACTTAATTATTTATGTAAATAAAAAAAAGTGAAATACAACTTTTCTAGTTTAAGAAAAGTCGAGAACGCTCGAACATTATCAACGACAACATGTCTGGAAAACCGAAAATCAAATGGTAACAGCTGAAAGAAAAGGGTAAAAAGAGATAAAAGGTTAAGGAGTGCAAACTGAAAAAAAAAGACGAAAAGGACAAATGATCACGACATTCTACACGTACATATACGATCAGACGGGCGCATGGGTGCACGCACACACGCATACTTACACTATGAAATTAAAAATAAAATCTTGCACCAGTGAAAAGTGCAACAAAAAAAAAATGAAAAATCGATTAATATAGGTAGTCAATTGCTCTACCTCCTGACGAGTGGATGGAGTAATTCCAGGATGGTTCGTCTACGAAACTCTGGAGTCGGGATGCTGAAGTAACATCAATCAGCTAAGGGACAAACCTTATACGTATTAATTCTATATAAAGTCGTGGACAGAATTGTTCGTCTCCACTGAATATTTGTATATTTTCTAAGGAAATGCAAATATTTGCAAGTCCTTACTGAATTTACCATAAATAGTTGATTCCGTATTTAGTTTCGAATAATTCGTGAAAGTTTCGATCTATTGTATTCATAGTTATAGATTTTTCTAAAAAGTGTTGTAGTCCCAAATTATTGCCACCCTTATGGAAATTATCGAATAATTTTGCTCTATGGCAATTGTAATGTCTTTTGTTTTTTTTCAATTTGAGATATGAACTCTATGGCAATTGTAATGTTTTTTTTTTTTAATTTGACATGTAATACAAAACACCTTTAGAAAATGAAATAGTATTGGCCTGATTCTATAACATTCTAAAAGGCCTGATACTATAACATTCTAAAAGGTAATGTAGAAGACAATATTTAAGTGCCTCGTACCACGATAACTCATTCGTTCTGCAACCTTGGCGAAGACAGCTGAAATTAACAAGTAACTCGGAATGAAGGCAGTTGATGCGTACAAAGAAGGTGATGGATATACAACACTTTCAAAGTATTTAAGTGTTCCTAGATCGACAATTTGTAGCATTATTAATAAGTACAATGGGACTTATTGTGTTGTGTATCAATTAAGGACTGGCAGAAAACGGTCAATTTCTGAGGGAATGAAAGTTCACGTAAATTTTTTCACACATGATGAAATAATGGATTGGAAAGAATGTGCAGTGATGCTCATAACAAAATTTTTATTTTAATGTCAAACAATTACACAAACAATACCAAAATATCATTTAACATAGGAGAAAATTATTGGCCCTCTTGCCTCAATAATCAATAATCAATTGTGTAACCTTTATTCTGGATTATTGCCGTTTAATCATTTTTCATAGTCACTTACAAGATCACTACACACAGTGACAGGTATTCTGATGCATTCTTATATATATATATATATATATATATATATATATAATATGAAAAAAATACTTAACTTTTAAATATCAAATTTATCCCGACATCGATGTTTCTTGGTAAAATTTCCAGTCTTCTGGGGTTGTGGTTTTAAACGGTATTTCCGATTTTTCCAGTTTTTTTTTTTTACTTTATTCCGCTTCTTTTTCAATCGCTTTTTCATCTGTTTTCTACACGTGCGTATTCATGAATTTAACGTTCTTTTACACGCACACGTCATGAAATCCTACTTTTGTTTACGTCTTTCATTTTTCAGCTGTAGATTTTGCTTCCAGTTATAAATTTTTCTTCGAAATTAAATCAAATTTTGATGGTTTATATAGAAGTTGCTATATTATATTATTAATGAAATTGTAATATTTCTTAATTTTTATTTATAATTAAATTATAATATTTTAGTCCATATTTTTAATTAATATTTTAACTGGTTTATTATGTTTTATTGTTATTAAAGTAACAAAGTAAATATTTGTTAAAATGTCGTCATTGACCCTTTATCTCATTCTTCTTATTTAATAATTTAATTTGATTTTTAAAAGTTAATATTCATAATTTTTCTTCTAAACACAGTCTACAGTTCCTATTTGTAATATTATATGGGGCACATTTTTATAATTTCCCATTTAACTATAGTAGGTATATTATTTTGTTTTTGACATTTTTTTATTTTAATTTGATTTGACATTCTCCAGACATTGTGCTTATTAACATATAAAAAATCTGGCATCATACGGGCATTAGATTCTGAGAAATGGATCATAAAAATATTCAAAATTGATGGGTGAAGAATAATTTCGTCGTTGGCTATATATATATATATATAGATATATGTGTGTCATTCACAGACAGTACTGCTTCGCTGAATCACACCTCCTCAGTGTGACTAAACATCCGAAAGCCTCAAGCGAGGATCGAAACCCGACCGATTTGGTGTTAGTCGGAATTTCTACCTTTAAGCCATCAGCATTTGGCAGAGAGAAACTGCTAATTCTGGCGTATTGTTTTTACGAATTTAAACAAAAGACAGCCAGACAGCCAGCCAGATTTTTCCAATATTCTTTTAATTCGTGAAAAAGCTCATCTTCTATGTTAACTTTCCTATTACAGGCACACAATGCCTAAATGTTTTAAATTGTTTATGGTCAGCACTCTGACAAGGCCTCTGGAAGAGTTGTAATTTACCCTTGTTGCGCTTCTTCTCTAGATAACATTTATTCTTTAAGGCAGTATGCTTAGGATCATTATCGTGTTGGAACGTGAAGCGTTGACCTCAGGCCAAAAGCTTTTTAGCAGAAAGCCACATTTGATTAGCAAGAATGTTCTGTTAGTGATGCTGGTCCACGATTCCCTTGATTTTTACAAATTGCTGACTCCTTCTGCTGGGAATGCACCCAGACGTGGATTTTTTTTATCGCGTTTAACAGTGCCCTTGGTAGTCACTGGTGTATTCGTTTCGTTCGGGCGTACTCCAAACACGTATTTGTCCTTCATATACAAGAGTAAAGGGGCTCTCGTCACCCCACATAACATCTTCCCAATCAGATTTAGTCCAGTGTAAATGAGCGTTGCACCAAGCCAACCGTGTCCGTCGATTTTTTCCCAGACAGGAAAGGTTTCATTTTTATGTATTTGGAAACAATGCCTTTTGCTTTAAGCCTGTGTCTGTTCTTGAAGAAAACGCCAAACTAGCCGCTTTAGAAACATCTTATGCTATGGCGAATCGATCTTAATTTTTTTTTTTTTTTGCATTGACGAACCAAGTTTCGATCTTCGCTGTCGGTAGTTTTTAGCGGTCGACCAGATCCGCTACGTCTATTATATGTTCCAGTTTCATATCTCTTTTTGATTAAGTTGCGGACACATGACTCACTTTGATTAATCTTATCAGCTATCGATCTATTCGACAGTCGAAGATCATAAAAAGAGGCCACTTGACCTTTCTCGAGGTCAGAACCTTGGTTAGGCATGTAAGAAATGTAAATACAAATGTAATGTTTTATATTTTGTCCATCGTTATTTTTATGGATGAGTCCATTTTTTGCCCCGTACTGTATATATACATACAGCACTTTATGCCATAAATATAGCATACCTCAAAACTACATTTCTTACATATATATATATATATATATATATATATATACATACATATATATATGTGTGTGTGTGTGTGTGTGTGTGTGTGTGTGTGTGTGTGTGTGTGTGTGTGATTTACAATTAATGAGATCCAAACGATTTACCTCATGCAGATGATCATTTCATCCATGGGAAAGTAGTTTTTCCCTGGACTTATCAATGCAATTGCATTTACTAAAATGAATAAATTCCCACGTTTCTTCACGGGAAATTTAAAAGGCAAAGAAAGAAAAGAACGAAAAAAGAAAAGGGAAAGAATAAAAAGGAGAGGGTCTAAGAACTGGCCTATAATGTAGAAGGGAGTTATATAGATATAGAGGGGAAAGAGACGTAGCGTAGTTGTGGTGGAGTCGGTACAAATAAACGTGACGGTTGAAAATGGACACTGAGCTAAATGTAACCTATCAACATCTGTGCAAAGAAGAAGAGTGAACAATATATATATATATATATATATATATATATATATATATATATATATATATATATATATTATAATAAAAAGAAAGAAAAGTAAGATATATAATCCGGTGTTCTTATTGATATTTTTATTTTTAAAAAACAGTTCTCAAATTAAAAGAATTATTTCTGTTCCATCTTCTAAATTCGCTTGAAGATGAAACAGAACTAATGTTTTTAATTTAATTATATAATTAAATTTGAAGTTTTTAGCTTCGGTTTTTGAAACATGGTTATTACTGTGTATCGAAGAAACCATATTTTAAATCAGTTAATTTATAATATAATATGATATATACATATATATATATATATATATATATATATATATATATATATATATATATATGTGTGTGTGTGTGTGTGTGTGTGTGTGTTTCATTAATGACAACTGACAAGTTATGCGATTAAGTTTTTTATTTAATTTTTCTTGTGTTCGTATAATTTTTTTTCTTCTCTGGACATAATGTATGAAAAAAATGTCCGAATATTCTGGATGTCCGAGCGCTTCGGCTATTCTTTTATTTGTAACTGGGATATCTGACATACTCCAAATATCACATCGCTTTGTAAGGCATCTGAAAACCCTTGGATACTGCAATTAAAAACTCAGCCGCAACAAAAACGATTCGTTATTTTTCAAAGAACGATCACAGGCGATGAAAAACGGATTGTTTACAGCAGTGTGGATTGAAAAATGTCTCGCAGGAAACGAAACGAACCAACGTTAAACATTCCGAAAATGTTACATGCCAGAAGAAGGTGATGCTGTGTAACTCACGGGAAATGGCATTGTGTATTACTAGCTCGTTCCGCGATATCAGAGACTGAATTCAGACAATTTTCCCAATTTTCTTATCGATTAACGACAATGAGCGATGAAAAGAGTCTGGAACTGGCGAAACGGATTAGGACAACGCCAGGCCTTGTGTCATATTGCAGGCGTGACAATTTGGCTCCCATGACCTACTACACCTTTTGGTGTTAAACCCTCCCCACACGCATTGCTTATCATCGATAATTTTTTATATATAATTTTATATACACGAATTTTCATGTCATGGGGTGTTTTTTTATAGGTGTGTCTTGCGGGATATACAGGATTATATGATGACGGGAGAGTTTTTATGGTGTGTATGTAAATTGTAACGAAGGAATGGGTCGCGAATTAGATTAGCTACGTATAAGATAGTCTGTGACGACCAGCGCCAACCCATTCTCCCTTTTTGGTTTAGCGCTACAATTGCTGTATTTTCGAGCAATAAATTTCGAGTCACGATTGACCATACCATGACTTTCGAAAAGTCTAAAAGATTTTGTCGGAGTTAGCTCCTCTTTAATTCCCTAATTGTTCACTAGGGGTCGCTCCCCACACACTATAAATACTGGGCGATTTCTTGCCTCGTTCTCTTTTTCATTTCTTCATTTCAGCGAACACACCTCCAATGTAAGCTCTCGCAAAAGATAGCGTTTCCCCATTTGTGGGAGACGCCATGAACATTATACACATGTAGAGGACCGTGTGTGTGTTTGTGTGTTGTTGTATTAGAAACACGTGTGTAACTCCTCTTAGAATATTAAAGGGTCCAACTACATGAAAATTGGCGGACTTAATTTGTCCAACCGAAGATGAAAGAAGACAAACAAGACCGATATATATATATCAACATGGGCACCTCTCTCTCTCTCTCTCTCTCTCTCTATATATATATATATATATATATATATATATATATATATACATATATATATATATATATATATATATATATATATATATATATATATATATATATATATAATCAATAAATATGTATTAAACAAATTTCAAGGCACCTAGACATAACATTTGTATGTGTTGGAACATTGTGTTTGTTCTTTGGTGAATGTTCGTATTTTGGTGAATGTTTGTAATGTTCAAAGCGTCTTTGCAGAAACGGATAAACGCTGATCTTCTAAGAGCTTACATCTTGTCGCTGAAATGAAGAAGACAGAGAGATTTACCTCACCACCATGAGACGTGGGATGCGGCACGAGGCCTGAAGGAAAAAGAGGAAGAGGCAAGAAGTTTCCCAGTATTTATAGTATGGGGAGAGAGAACCCTGGTGAAGAATTAGGGAACTAAGGAGGAGGTAACTCCGACACACACATACACGTACGTACGAACTTTCACCAAAGAACAAACACAGATGTTCACACACAAACACAAATGTTAATGTCTTTGTCACTTGTAAATTTGTTGTTTAATACATATATTTGTATATATATATATATATATACACGGTCAAGATATTATGTCCATGTTCAAAGTTAATATTATTAAGTGTTGGTTTGTTTATTTTTATAAGTAAGGCTTTATTACTTATTTTTAGCCTTTTTTTGCTAAAAAATGAATCACTTTATAAAACATACACATAACAAACTATTTCTAATTCTAACAGTTGAAATATAATCCTTGATAATGGCTAAATGTATAGCCGAAAGCGCTCGGATAAAAAGAACATTCGGACAATTTTTATATAATTTATCCTCTGAAAAGAAAAACTTTATTAGATCGCACGAGAAATTATATAAAAAACTAAATAAAAGCACCTTGTCAGTCGTTTTTAATTATATATATATATATATATATATATATATATATATATATATATATATATATATATATATATATATATCAGTCTTGTTTGTTTGTTTTCTTTATATTTTCGGTTGAACACAATTTGAGTCCGCCATTTTCTTGTAGTTGGACCTTCTAGCAGGAAATAAACAACACGCGTTTCTAATTCAACAACACTCAAACCACACGGTCCTCTACACTTTAATTAATTACGTAAACTTATTTTGTTTCTGTTACGGATTAACTTTAGGCTATCTTTCAAATAAGAATAAAATTTTACCTCAAAGAAGACATTTAAATTATTTAAAATGCGTTTTAAAGTTTTCTTTTTATCGTAATTCTCTTGAGATACCAATATATTGTTGTATACAGAGCCGGTGCGAACTACTCTAAATCTCCCAAAACCCACCCACCGGTTGCACTCTCGCTATCTTATCAACAATTGCTTTTTTTCTACCTACATTTATACATTAGAAATTAAACTCAGCATAACCGAATATATTTTTTTTAATTTTCGCGGATTTTAACGTAATTCTGGAGTGTTTTTTTTTTTTTGATTTTTTGTCCAAATCCGTGAATTTGTTTTGCTCAAGTCTAAGGAAAACACTAAAATTCACTATTTTTTAAATCCATAAAGTTGAATATATTAGTCACCTTGTTAAGAAGAAAAGCAATCAAGTTGACGTTAAAAATTGTCGTTGATTTATTTAAGATGGCATGATCTATTATGACAGGTCTCTAATTTATATTTCGATACATTGGATTTATTTTCAGTTATTCTTGTTGGATTGTTCACCTATATAGCATATGATCCATTATTGTACATAATTAGGTTAGAACAAAATTTGTATTTTATATAAATACTACCTTATGAAAATTGAGACGTTAAAAATTGCCACAAAACACTGTTGATGTTGATTTATTTAAGATGGAAAGATCTCTTTTATTACATGTCTCTAATTTTTATTTAGATACATCGTGTTTATTTTCAATTTTTCTAGTTGGATTGTTCACCTATATAGCATATGATCCATTATTGTACATAATTAGGTTACAATAAAATTTGTTTATTATATGAATATTACCTTATGAAAATTGCGATGTAGTAGAGTTGGGGGGGGGCATTTATCATAGATTCGGAGGGGCTTTATCATAGATTCGAGGTGGGGGAGACATGATATCCTTGAACCAGCCCTGTTTGTATATCTTTACACAGCACGTATCCGAAATAGAGGATAATACTGAAATTTCGCGGTTCTCTCAGTTAATTTTGCAGATAGTTGGGCGTTATCTTGACCCTACCCACATCGGTGCAATGGGGAGTATCGGTTATTATTGCCTGGCTGCTCGGATCAATGAATGTTGAATGAACGGTCAATATTACCATTGCAATCGAGCCCCGATGATTTAAAAAAATAAAATTGTATTTTACATTTTCAAGGGGGATAACTTATCACGAATTATCTTCCTTGGAAATTTTGTTTCTCAATTGTTTTGTAAGGACAAAAAAAGAAAGGAAAAGAATAACATTGTAATAAAAAGCGATATTAGAATAAAAACAATTTCCCCCTCCAAAAAGAAGAAAAAAAATGAACAGTGAAATTACTTTTTCTAAGAAATGCAGACGTCATTGTAAATAATAAATTAGGTTTAAATAATATAGACGGAAAAAATCGTCTCGTAGTTAGCCTTCAAGTGCAACAAAGACTTGGTTTTCTAAAAAAAAAAGAAATGAATTACACGAAACGTCGACTCTTTAAGAATTATTTTCCAGTCATTAGCTTTTGAAAAAGAAAGCAAAAAAACAAAACAAAACAAAAACGAAATAAAGTTGAGATTATGTTAAGTATGAAACAATGAAGTAAAATTCTTTTATAACATGTGAACCAAGAAAAGGCCATCTGTGTTCAGAAAATTAATGTATTAATTTTTACTACCCGCTGAAGTAGGGCCGACATTAAAGCTGCGGGGTGTAATTGGGAACATTTTTTCGGGCATCCAGTTCCCAGCCAAGGTATTAATAGAAGTTGTTATATTTATATACTCTTTCTTTTTAACTTTTAAAAGAAAATTTCACGCTATTTTATAATTTAATTCAACTGCACTAAAGACACCCTATTATAAACAAACACTGCAAAAAATCAAGAAAGCCGATCTGTTCTTTTTAAAACTTGCAATCTGGTATCAAGTGTACGAGTGGCGTGCTGAAAAGTTCTCAGCCCAACCTACTTCACACAATGTGACCTGATAACCAAATATCAGAATTTTTTTTAAAGAGATTTTTGGTCGGTCGGATCTTTTCAGCATACCCTCATATTTTGCAACATGCTGTGTCGCTTTACCAAGACGAAAGGAAATTATACAAATAAAAGGACCATTTGCAATTAAATAGGTGCAGCTGTCTTTTTTAAAAATTTTGTTTATTTAAATTTAATAATTTTACCCCACTCAAGGTGGTGAAGTCACTAAGACATAACCTATTTCTAACACATTTACATACCAACGTACATATATTAGGACAGCTAAAACATTATTTTCTATGCAATGACAGACAAACATACCAAACAGAAAAAATAAACCTCCCAAGCCAGATTTACACTTTCAGCGAGCAGAGATGCGACAATCTCCCCACAGCGCGTGCTGAAAGAAATATAAATTGGCGACTTCAAACAAATCATCTCAAGTAACATCATGGACAGCAAGTCGGCGACTTCAAACGAATAACCTCCAACTTCGGCATGGACAACCAGTCAGCGAATCAAACGAATAATTTCCAGCAACATCAATTGCAGCCAGTCAGTGACTTCAAACGAATACTATTTAACATCATCATAGACAGCCAGTCGGCGACTTCGAAGGAATAACCTCCAACAACATCATGGACAGCCAGTCGGCTACTTGAAACGAATAACCTCCAACAACATCATGGACAGCCAGTCGGCTACTTGAAACGAATAACCTCCAACAACATCATGGACAGCCAGTCGGCTACTTGAAACGAATAACCTCCAACAACATCATGGACAGCCAGTCGCCTACTTGAAACCAAATACCTCCAACAACATCATGGACAGGCAGTTGGCGACTTCAAACGCATAACCTCCAACAACATCATTGACAGCCGATCAGCGACTTCAAACGAATAACCTCCAACAACATCATGGACATCCAGTCGGCTACTTGAAACGAATAACCTCCAACAAAATCATGGACAGCCAGTCGCCTACTTGAAACGAATAACCTCCAACAACATCTTGGACAACCAGGCGGCGACTTCAAACGAATAATCCCCAACAAAGACGATCATTGAATTTCGCTAACAGTAAAAGTCTTTTCTTTACCACAGATTTTTTGTAGAAATCTTTCCTAAACTACCGCTTTTTTCTGTGTAAAAATAAACTACCCAAATGACTAACTCAACAAAAGGTTATTTTTTCTTCGTTTTAACTCTTTCGAATTCATGTACATATGTTTGTAAATACAAAGGATTTATTTAACAGGCATGAGACCATGCTTCGTTTATTTTTATTTTATTTTTATTTGGAATTAGGATGTTCAAATTTTTAATATAAAAAACCCGGACAACTAGAATTTCCTATAGAGATTACTGAAAGTGCTAGAAACTGAGTATAAGCTTTGTTGGGGAGAGGCGACAGTAAAAGCATAGTAAGAGCATAGTTGGCAGGAAAGTAAGAAGCCGAAACATAATTATTATTATTATTATTATTATTATTATTATTATTATTATTATTATTATTATTATTATTATTGTCTTTGTTGTTGTTATTATTATTATAAATAAATAAAAATAAAATAATAATAATGAAAATTATAATAAAATAAAATAAAACAATAATATTTAAACTCTTTTATTTTAATAAATTAAATAAAAATTAAAAATAATAAAAATACTCTCAGCATGCAACAAAAACTGTTCATACCGGAAATACGGACATCCCACTAAAAGACGTTAAATTCAATCTCTTCACCATGAACCTTGGTACGGACAACACGTGTCCAACTTCTTTCTGTGATATAGCTTGTAATACAACGGAGTAATTTCTCCCTTTTATCACATGTACCAAAAAAACAATTGTAAACTAAAAAATATAGACTAGAATACACACAAAAAATTTAATTTGTATAACTTTAACATACAACTTACCATGCTTTTCCAGTTATTTTTGTACGTTTTATTTCCTGTCAGGTATACTTTTATCGGCATGAACACAAGGCTGATTTCTGCTGCTGTGATGTGAGTTAAACTCCACAGTTCCACAAACGAGAAGTTAGATTACCATCATCATTATGTCAGACGCTCATTTCACATTCCTCCCCGTTTATTATATATATATATATATATATATATATATATATATATATATATATATATATATATATATATATATGTATGTATGTATGTATGTAATACAGCAAAAAATCCAAAATTACCTTGTGTGAGTATAGTCTATTTCAGACCAGCACAACTATATGCCAGTCCTCCTCAGCCCTAGACTGACTCTCTTGGAATAGGGGTTTTGAATTTAGTTTTGATATCAGTCGGTTAAATAGGACGCCTCGTTTTGATAAGGAGTCTGTTGGTGACAAGGATATTGGTCGTAGTGGGAGTTTATTTATGGTCAAAGACTTTACTTTTATGTCAATGAATTTAGTTTCCTGCTAGTGGATTATATTAATAAGTGATGAGGGATTTAACAGACAAGAAAATTTAAAGTTAGAATAAATTATCGTGATTTTGGTTTAATTTTTTCTTTTCTTTTACGTCAGCGGTCGGCGTAATATTTACCATTAGTGTTTTAACGCCTTTTTCTCAGGTAAAAAACACATTGATTTGGAAAACCTTGCAAAATATCAAATAATTGTCGGATTTTTAATGAAACTTTCAATCAGAACTTATTCACAAATGAATGAAATTATTTTAGGCATGATTTTGTAAAAAAGTCATGGTAAAAATTTTTTTTGACATCTGTTACCACCCCACCGACTTAATTTTATGAAAACTTATGACATTCAACGGAATACTTTTTATTGATTATATTAATTAAAATCCCACAGTTACCCAAAATTCAACTCTGAATTATAACATACAAAACCCAATAAAACTATCGTCTTGGGTATGACGATAAACTACATCCGCGTCCTGAGTAAGGTCTCTGATCAGGAGGTTTTGAGGAGCGTGGAACCATCACTTAATTGCTGGTGTTCCCAGGTCCACCCTGACCCCGGGTGGTAGCACCTGTTAGGGTCCCAGCTATGGGAAAATAGTTAACACTCAGACTACATCCGCGTCCTGGGTATGACGATAAACTACGTCCGCGTCCTGGGTATGACGATAAACTGCATCCGCGTCCTGGGTATGACGATAAACTACATCCGCGTCCTAGGAATGACGATAAGCTACATCCGCATCCGGGGTAAGACGATAAACTACGTCCAACAGCAAGACTTCTGATAATACGTTTTTAAAAAAATAATGGTGCCAGCTGTACGTTTTTGAAAAAAATTAGCTTCAACCAATCAAAACCACACATTGTGAAACTCGGCTTATTATTGGTCGAGACGACCCCAGAATGTGTATCCATGGCCAAAAATCTGTTTTTTCGCTAATTTCGCCGGAGCCTACTTTGACTTCCCAAAGTAAATAAAAGGACGAATTTCAGTCCAAATCACCAGTCAGTAATTCGCCTTCAGAGAGATTCCACACAGATCCACGCGTGTCTACATTTTGACTTAAGAACTTTTCGCGTGCGAACTCCTGACTCACCTACCAACCTCTTTCTATCTCTGTAAACCCATTACAGCTTTCTTAAAAAGTGTTAATTACACTACCAAACAGAAATTGTAATTTTTAGCATTAAGACAAAAAAAAAACCAGTTCAGGGTGAACAACTCTGTCACAACAAGAAAAACAAAACCAGCTTAAATCTCACATACATTACTTTCTAATTTACCTCTCGATAAATTTTCATTTGGTATTACATGTGAACATTTTCTCAACAAAAGAACATTGCTGAATTTTAATTCCTTTAATATTCTTGATGCAAGCTTCGTCAACTTGCATATAATCAAAACACAATCTTTTCTCTATTTGTAAAAATTGTATATAAATGTTCGATATTTTCTAGTTGAATGCACATCCGCCGTTGTTTCTTGTTCATTTTGCATTGAGTTTTATTTGACTTGTACGTCTATGCTTTTATTTGTTGTGATTAATGTGAAGAACATGCTTTCAAATTCATCACTCTAGTAACAAAAAACCTTCTGATTTCACACTCAATTCATAGCAATCCCAACACTACAAATATTAATTATTTTTCTATTTAGTTTCAATAACGGGACAAAAACAAAGCATTTAATATTAAAAATAAGGAATATTAAAAATCAACACCTTAAAAAGTAACATTAAATAAGAATGAGAGAGGTACCTACAAGTATTAGATACTTATCTTATTTATGAAATTTTATGGTATTATTTTTAATTATTTTTATATTATCTCAGTTGTGAAATTTCTTCATAAAATATATATAATATATATATTATCAGCTTGTGGAGAAGATCTTTATGCCAAAACCTGTCACAAGTTTTTGATATGTCCAAAGATACAGCCCGGGCTTCACCGTTTTTATCTAGAGCATGATAAACTCTTTCCGCAATTATCGTCAGTACATCAGGAATTGACCCGGAGAAAAAAAAGCCATATTGCTTGTCTAAGAAAAGACCCTGCGATGAGAGATGATGAACCAATTCAGCATTGATTAGGGCCGTGGGAGTTTCTTAAACGTTTATATATTATATAATATATATTATATATAATACATATTCTATATATAATATATTATATATAATATATATATTTTATATAATATATATATTATATATAATATATATAACATATATAATACATACATATATAATATATATAACATATACTACATATATATAATATAACATATAATTCATAGATAATATATATAACATATATTATATAATACATACATATACAATATATAACATATATTATATAATACATATATACATATGCAATATATATATATATATACATATATATATATATATGTAATTATATGCGCATAATATAATACTCATATTGGAATAGACACTCCGTTTATTTATTAAACAGTATAAATATTTATTTTATCTACCGGCTTGAATATTCGAGAAATTTGATGAAATGGAGATATGCGCTCACCGTATATCAAGATTTCGCAAATTTTCAGGCTGTTAGGTGAAAATAAATAAATATACTGTTTAATAAATAAAAGAGTATCACTAAAAATAATGTTAAGCTTGATAAAAACTCTTAGATTATTAAATAAAAAATACAAAAATTCTTTAGATTATTTATATACATATATTGTTATATCCTTACGCAACCAAAACCCCAAACCACACACATTTTACACTTAGCGAACCATCTCTCTTTCCACCTCACTATAATATAGTACATTAACTTACCCTCTCTCTTTCAATCTTTAATAGTAGTCGCTGACTATAAGAACAATTGTGTCAGACAGCAACAGGTCCAAGTGAGATCTAAAAAATAGATTCTAACATGAATGCAGAATCACGTGATCAAGTACGAAATGTCGAGTGGGAAAATAACGAAAGGATTTAATTGGAATCCCAGTCTTCAGTGAGTAACATCTCTTTTCACTTGTTACTGTCAAACGAAGGGAATCGCGCAATGAAAACGAGTTCCAATTCAAATCAACTCAACACACTATGTTGCATATATCAAATGCACAGGTGATTACTAAGCATGATAATCACCTAAGACAAGCATGTGTGATCCACTCAATTGGATGCAGGATATGACTTATAGTGTCGAATCTTCCTAACTGAATGATGAATTCAACATTGCTGAATATGTGAAGAAGAGAGTAAACGACCAACTCTTGGTTTCAAAACTCATAAGAGCGAAGACAAAATAATATATCAAACGATATCGCTGTACGAGTGAAACGAATTGAAGTGAAAGTAAAAAGAACAAAGAAAGAGAAAAGAGAAAACCTTATTTTCTTTCAGGCAAATGACTAAAGATAAGTCTGCTTTAACTATTCATATCAGATATATAACGCATACACCTTTCCACACATAAATGTATAGCAAACATCTTTTGAAATGTGTTAAAACTGACTCACAAAAGAGCGCTCAATGTTTATTTTCATTAAACAGAGCAAAATAGTTTGAATTTTAAAATTAAAATTCATAGGTGAAAATGTCATTAACTAAAGGTATCTTAATTCCAATTGTAAAAATAGAGTATATATATATATATATATTAAGAGAAAGAACAAACAGATTTAGAATCCGCAGTTCACTGGCGTTTACTTTTTTAAAAAGTGCTCAATACAACGTAGAGCATAATATTTTTTTAATGATTTTTATTAAAACATTTTACATTGCGACACGGAAATTTCTGTTTCGAGACAATGTTTTCATCTCGTCATCAGGCAGTGTTCGGTAACTTTGTGAAAAGGATTTACATTTGAAAATAGAAAACTATCTTTGCTTATTAAAGAGTTAATATGGAGGCGGGGAATCCAGATTTTTAGATCTTATGGGTGTGTCTCTTTTAACTAATCAGAAGGGATGTCAACGCTAAATTGGAAAAGTTAAAAATATAGGTTAGATGTTGGGGGAATGTGTGGTATTCATACATGTCTCTGGAAACTGTCATATTAACGGTTCGACACCTGACTTCCGGCAAAAGTATACATTTAAGTTACGAAGAAATATTCTTAGGAATGTGTATATCGCTGAGAATGGGTTAATTTTTGTTTTTTAAAAAAACATTTTTTAACATATTTTAGACCTATCTTAAAGGGACCTCTGGTATGATCAAAACATTTTTATATATTTCTGAACTAAAATCCAATTCATCTTTTATTCATTATGTCTTCTTAATACTAAACAATTTAAAATTAAAAATCAAGGAATTAAATTAATATTACGTGTACCATAATATATAATAAAATAATGGATATATAATTGTAATACATAGACTTTTGTGAAAATTCATTAACTATATTTTAAAGTGAACTTTTTACAATGTCTACATATGACGGTAAGTTCATTTCGTTGATTTAATAGATCATTATTTTTAAGAAACTTAATAATGTATAGATTTCATGTAGACACGAAGTGCATGGGTCATTTAAGGACATACATATCCTCGTTTTTTCGTTTTTTTCTCTTCAGGTGATGGTAGTAACTGACCCAGTTACTTACCATCACCTGAAGAAGTACAATCATAGAGTTGAAACATGAAAGCTTTTGTGTAGCGATTTCAAAATGTTTTTAATATAATCTCTTATAATAAAAATATAATAATAGTATTTTGCTCTAATTTGTATTGAGCACTTTTTAAAAAGTAAATGCTACATTGGAATTTTACTCCATCTGTCCTTTCTATCATTTGTGTGTGTATATATATATATATATATATATATATATATATATATATATTATGCACACACTATACATTTTTATTTATATATACAGAGTGTACCAACAATACTTTTACAAACTATGGGCAAGGGTTCCTCACAAATCAAGGACAAAAGTCCATATAAACATATGTCTGCAAATGCATCCTTTTCTAGTTATAAAGTTTAAACTTGACGGTAGATGCTGTTAAATGTACAATCCAAGACATAATATAAAAATATTTTTTTTTACAAAGAGATTGAGATCAGGGAAACATGCAGGCCATGGAATTAGTTCTCCCCTACGTATCCATCTTTCATGGTAGATATCAGCCAGTGCATCGCAAACAGTGTGACTAAAATGTGCTGGAGCCCCATCATGCATGAATCACATGCGTCTTCACATTAGCAGGGATACATCCTCTAGCAGGTATGGAAGTGTGTTCAAAATAAAATCTCTGTAGACAACTCCTGTAAGACATGCTGGGAGAACGTATGGACCTACCATACAGTTACCTAAAACTCCAGCCCACATATTAATCGTAAACTGATGCTGGTGTCTAGACTGTATTGTACCATGGAGATTCTGATCTGTCCACAAATGTTGGTTGTGTAAATTTGTCATTCCAGCTCTTTCAAATGTTGCCTCGTCCATAATCAAGAGTGAAGAGACGAACAACGGATTAGCAGTTTGTACAATAAACCATTGGCAAAAGTTCTCCTGTAGTGAGTGATCAGAGGACGAAAGACCCTGCATACGATGCAAATGATACGATTACAGGAGCTGCTCTTGAAGTACCCTCGGTGCGGTACTGTGAGATGTACAACATGCTTGGGCCACTTGACGTGTGCTGATACCTGGATTGTATCCGACTGCCTCTGTAGAATGTGTTCCATGTGGTCAGGTGTACGAGCGGATCTCTCGGCCTTCCTCGATCCATAGTTTGTGCTGCCACGGATTATGTCTCAGGAACGCGACGATAGAAGCAAAGGTTGGATGACTCGGCCGCCTTCAGTCTGGAAATGCAATCTGATATGGCCGTGCAGCCGTGCGTCCATTACCATTTGTGCAGCCATTTGTATAATCATAGCTGCCTGCTCACGATATGAACACCCTGCCATTGTTAAACATAACACTTCTCAGTTTAACAAGTTAAACATTGACGGCAGACGGGCCATAAATGTATACGAATGACAAATGTGACCTCGTCCTCATAGCAACAGTAATCTTTCTTTAATCTTAATAACCGTAATCTTTCTTTAAACTTAATAACTAAAAAATTAAGGATTTGCGGACACATGTTCATATATATATATATATATATATATATATATATATATTATGAAATAGACAAAGTCCGACAATTATTTAAAGATATTTTTATGTTTAACATTCTTTTAATAGAAATATCTTTAAATAATTGTCGGACTGTGTCCATTTCATAATGTGTGATGTCATTTGTTTACATTTGATACGCCATGAGCAGTTATGAATGTACGTGAGAGATTCATGGAAGATTGAAGTTTATAAGCAGTAAATTCGACCTTGCCAACCGAACGATCCTCAGTAGCCGAATCGGTTAAGGCACGTCAGGCTATATGTCGGTTCCGTATAGGATACAGGTTCGAATCCTGTCGGGGGTGGGGGCGAATATTTTCTATGAAAATTTCTCGGACATTCAGGCCGGTAAATGTTATTTAATACTGTTTATTATAAACAGAGCATTTACTTAAATACTTGTATCTATAAAAAGAATGTTAAACATAAAAATATCTTATATATATATATATATATATATATATATATATATATATATATATATATATATATATATATATATCATACACACACTAGTACCCTTATATAAGGTTATATTTTCTCATATGTATAACACTCATTAGAAAGAAGTAAATCTATATTTTTTTAGGTTTTATTGAAATTTTATTTAAGTTTCCACATGTCCTCCATCATTAGCAATACAAAGGGTAATACGATTTTGCAGTTCACGGAAAACATTTGCCAACTGATTTACAGTAATGCCTGAAATCACATTAGTTATTTTAGCTATACTTAAAACTAGGTACATTAAACTTTATAACATTTTTTACAGATTATTTCTATCGCAAATACAAATAAAGTTATAAATTTTTTTAAAGTGCACACGAAATTTATGAACACCCTGTGTATATATATATATATATATATATATATATATATATATATATATATGTATATATCAAGAAATTGATTAAATTTGACATGCTGCTATTTTCAATTTATTTTGTCTAAACGTTATTTTTGATGTTTACTTATATTCAAGTAGAAGCTGTTTATTTTAATTAAACAGTATTTTTTATCCAACTGCATCTAACGGCCTGAATATTCAAGAAAATTTGTCAAAAAATAGATGTCCTTCTACCCAACTATGAGTATCCATCAAAAATAATGATTAAACAAAATAATAATAATAATCATATATATATATATATATATATATATACACACACACACATATGCATATGAATTATAGTTTCACATATGAGATATAGATATATTATATATATATATATAAAGCTATATTTCTTTCTGTATATCTCTTTTTATCTCTAAATAAACACTTTTTTCCGAAGTTAACAAGCTCCTTGGACAACCGTGACTAATCAACATTTGGGCGTTTCCATACCAAAAAAAAAAAATATATAAAAAATATAAAAATAAAACACACACACACAGTTTCATCTGAGACATCTGGTAAAAAATCATCTACCTCATCCGCAGAATCCTTGAGAATTCTTGTGATGGTCTTTCAGCAATGACATTGAGCCAATATCAATTCCTCAAAAGCATCTTCAATTTATATGAAATGCTTGAAATTTTTGCAACTTCTGATAATCCTCTCATTGAGACGACATTAACAGACATTCCAGACTCGAGTTTTTTAATTCATCTCTGTACGATCAGATCGATTTGCCCATAACATATCACTGTTATTAACTGAATTTTAACATGAAATTTTCACCATAAAACGTGATTCTCTTTGGCTCATGTGCATTGGCGGCGGCTATGTTGAAAAATAAATATTTGTTGTATAAGATAAACTTCAATTTCTTTTGTACCTACCTACATTAATAAACGTATTTCTTAAAATTAATCCAACAGAATTTATTAAATGTTATTTTAGTGGATACCAATATTTGAGTACCCGTTTTATTTATTAAACAGTACCTTTTTGTCTACCAGCTTGAACATTCAAGAAATCTTATCAAAAATACAGTAGAATCCCGCATATCCGGAATCCCTCATATCCAGAATACCGCATATCCGGACTCCTTCGTATCCGGAATACTGCATATCCGGACATGATTTTAATGTGTATATTTGAACTATTTGGGCGATATGTAACTGATTTGAAATTTCTGTTTTTCAGGAAATTTACTTTGGATAATTGCTTATTTCACCCTAACGACATGTATTGTTTCAAAAGATGATGGGAATAAGAGGAAAAGAACAACTTTGGAGTTATCGCAAAAAGTGGAAATTTTAAACAGACTAGACATTAGTGAAAGTTCATTGTAACTAATGGCCGAGTTCAACATAGGAAATTTGATGATTTTTGCATGATGCTGTAGGCGTTAAATGATCCCTTTCCTTACGCAGTATGGATCTCAGACTCAGTTCAAATGAGCACCACTGTTCTGGTTTTTGATGAAATAATAACCTGTGAAACAAAAGAAAAAAATCATACAAACAAAACACACACTCAGTGATTTAAAAATAACCTCTTATTTTATGGATGATGGACTTATAGTTAGGTGGGAGATCCCACCATGAGGTGCTCCGTATACAACCAACAAGTGTGTTTTCCTGGGATTTACAGTAAATAGTATTTAGACCATAAGGGTTAATGTTATTAATAAGTTTACTTCTAGTTGTAATGTTATTAATAGGTTATGGGAGATATATAATTGTGGGTAATACCGGGACACCTAATGGAATAGATCAGGCTACCCAACACACATACACCCACATGTATCCACATACACGTGTCTATGCGTTTACACATGCACACATTTATGTGTACACATATATATCTATATAAGCAACCATACGCACACACATATATTCTTATGTAATTTTGAATCTGTTCTTATGTCTACATTTCGTAATTAGCTCTTTCCATTGATTTAAGTTTGCATTGATTTTTTGATTTTTTTATCTTATCCTGATTTTCTCCTCCAAACATAGCGTGCACCTATCTCTAAACCTATTGGGGTGTTTGAGAAAACCTAAAATTTTCCAACTTATTTGGGGATTATAATATTTACATCAGCATCTCTACAGGAGACTTTAAACAGAAAAATCAATACACGTAGAAAATCATTTGCCAACCCAAAATTAAAACACCAGTCTTTTCGAAAAATTTTGGGAATTGAAGAAAAAGAGTGTGAATATATATATATATTTGTGTGTGTGTGTGTGTTTGTGTGTATAGTTAGTTACTTAAACCTAGAGAGGGTTTGTCTGGCTCTCTAGATTTAACTAGGTCTGCTCTACTTACTGTATTGAGCACTTTATTTAGTTAGTTGCGTACTCGTATCGGAGTTTTTTTCTTTGGGCTTTGGACCTGCATGCTGAACGATTGTTTTCGACAGGCGTTCATGTTCTCGGCTGGTTTGCATTGGTTGCATTATTGGAGGTTGTTACTTTTTTGTTGTGGATTTTTATTATTTGTGTTATATTTTTTGTGCAGCTGTAACTGATTTTAATGTTATTGAATATTTTTGCTAATCGGTTTGTTTCAGGGAAGTGCTTTTCTATTAAGTTTAGGAATGTCCTTCCTGTTTGTTTTGACGGTTTTGTTGTATGGTGGATTAAACCAGATAATGTTTCTTTTTCTGTTTTGGTTGTGGAGGTGTATATTGTAGTTGTTGTGTGTATCCACTTTCTTTTAGTGCTTCGTTATATGGTGTAATTTTGTTGTTGAAAATGTCTATGATCGATGAGTTTTCAGATAACCTGCAGCTGATTGATACGGCTTGATGATTAAAGGTGGATGGTTGGAGGATGTGTGTACGTAAGTTTTTTTTTGGGGGGGGGGGCATTATCTTTTTTGTACAGTTCGTATGTATTTTTGTTCAGGTTGAGAGTGATGTCTACGAAGTTTACAGTACTTGTACCTGCATTTATTTCTATTTTAAATCCATTTGTTTTTAGGGCGTTTACTATTTTTTTCCTAAATCTGTCTAATTTGGGTCCATTGAGTTCTCTTATTAGGATAAGTTCGTCATCTCTATATAGTCCTGTGTCTTTTTTCTTTCGGATCCGGGCTAGATATGAGAGAATGAGTATGCCTACTAATTCACATGGCTCCAAGATCCATCGTAGCTACCCATTGTTACACCAAATAGGTCGTGATTTTTTTTTTTGCCCATGATTCATTATTGTGGGACAACAGATTTACGGCAGTGCTTGATTATTTAAATATCTCTGTCTGTAATTTTTACATGTTGTTGTGCTAGTTGTATAGCATCATTCAATATGTTTTCTATTATGGATGGGTTGTCTCATATATTCCTAAGAGTATAATTATAAAAAATTTACATATTTATATCTATTATTTGATCATACATAAAACAATTTATGTGTATTTAAATTACAATATATTAATTTTACAATACCATATATAGTCTGCTAGTAAATAAAATATAGTATTTTCAATCTTTATAATAAAAATATATGACTTAATCATATCTGATTACCCCTTTAAGAAAATCTCAATGTAGTTTTAGATTAGAAGAAAATAAATAAAAATACCAAATAAATTGTAATGTAACCCTAAATAAAATTTAAAAAAAATGACAGTAATGACAGAATTACTTGAAAGTAAGTCAGTATCAACAGACAGAAATCTCACCCTACTCCACCTAAACTTTACCGAATTTAAACTTGCCACATAAAAATATACTTGCTTTCTTCATTCGTAAAAAAGCCAACACCCCCTTAATAAAAAAAAATCCTCAATTCTCATAGCCCCACCAACTTAAAATATATAATACTATTTGGCTTATAGAGTAAATCAATTATTTCAAAGGTTATTTTTAGCATCACTTGAAAATTGAACTGAACTTTAAATTTTAAGTTTAAGATTTGAGTTTTGGTTTCAAAACACAGTAATTTCTGTATCGCGATGGATACATATTTTAAAAAAAATAATTATAATGTTATGCTCAACTGTTTTTTTTTTTTAAATAAATGTTAAAGAACTCTGCATTATAAATCTGACTGTTCTTTCCTATTATTTTGATATATATATATATGTGTGTGTGTGGCAATCACTCCTGCAGATGCATGCTCAGGGACATTTGTATTTGTTCAACACCTACTGATCCCACCTGTGGTTTATACTGCAAATGCGTTGAGTTAAAGTTTCTGGAGAGAGTGCATAATCTGGTATGATTATATATATATATATATATATATATATATATATATATGTGTGTGTGTGTGTATATATATATATATATATATATATATATATATAAAATAGGTTAGTTAACAAAAAGAGGAGAAATGAAAGGATACCAATATAATCAGTACAGTGAACATTTATTAAATACTCCCTCTGTACCGAAATAGTTGTTCCATAGCCGGAAATCTCATGTGGAATATACTAATTCTTAGTCAAATTGTTTACCATTTACATTAACAGGTTAGCATTGATGTTCCTCAAGTATTTATATTAGCTTATTCAGGTAGAATAATTTGAAGTGCAAATTATATCTCTTTTTCACCACATTAAAATTGTATATTTTTTCAGACCACCCGGTGGCATGAGATTATGATGGGAGAAGAGAAGCCAATTGGCAGAAATGCTAAACGAAATTGCAAGAAGCATGAATTGACAAATAATAAACGTAGTGCTATTTTGCAAGCACTGCTGGAAAGATCCACAGATCGTGTCCTGAAGCGTGGTGCAATAAAACAGGTTGCAGATGAATTAAACGTAGCTGCAGAACGTCTGGGTTTGCAAATTGAATTAGTTTGCCAGCCTTTAAATATTCCTGACCTCAATGTCCTTGATCTGGGTTATTTTAATGCAATTCAATCAATTCAGCACCAGCAAGCTCCAAATAATGTCGACCAGCTCATTGAAGCAGTGGGAGAAAGCTTCAATAAACTTCAGAAGTCGAAGCTTAACAATACTTTTCTAAGTTTGCAGTTAGCAATGGAACAAGTTATTTTAGTTGACGGCGATACCAACTATAAACTCCGGCACATGTCTAAAGAGAAGCTTGAAAGAGAAGGAAAACTTGAAGTATCCATTTCTATTTCTGACGAGTTGCAACAAAAACTGCTTTTGGTAAAGTAAACCTTCCCCAGTTATTTTTGTTATTAATTTAACTGTTTATGTATATCAGTTTCGATATATTTCACACTTATTTATATGACAATTCACTAATATTACTTATTTACTGTTGAGTATGGGAATAAATGATATTTTTTGTTCTTTTTGATGTTTTTTATCTACTGGAACAATTATTTTGGAACAACATGAAAATTTTTTTGTACAACTATTTCGGAACAGAGGGAGTATTAATTATTAACCATATAACAGAAATGAAGCTCGGAAAGAAAGGTTTTGGGTTCAGAATTTTCAGTCACGCCTGTGTCTTTTATCAACAGGTTGAGAAATAAAGAGAGAAATGGGAATTACTCACTGACAGATGTTTTTGTAGACAGTGTATTTTCTGGTGGAGATCATATTATTAGCAAAAACACGATCTCTGATTCCTCAGTGTGCAAGAGTTTTTAAGAAATAAAATCATATTATTTAACTAAAAATAAAAACAGACCACTTTAAGGTTCCATGTAATAAATTATTTCACCACAGCCCTTTTAAAGGACCGCGGATCATCAGACTTTACTTCCAAAGGTTGAAACGAAAAATGGAAAGAAATTTACACATTTTTGACAGGCAGTACTAAGTATATGTAAATTGAGGAAGTGAGGGGGGGGCAGAGACATGATTGAGTTAGATGTAAAATTTCTATTCTTTCAGATTTAATATTCTTTGATGAAGTCCAGACATTGACCTATTAAATTGGTTAACTTAATGGAAGTTATATATTGATATAGAAGGGGGAGAGGAGAAAAAAGACGTAAAGAGAAAAAGAAGTCATGAGAGAAAGTGTCACTAACTTTCTTTGGAATGAAAGGCCCGAAATAGACGCTGTTGTTTTGCTTTACTTTTCAGTAAAAAGTTGCAGAGACTTCATAAATATAATGTTTGATATAAATTTGAATGTTTGAAGAGTCTATAAGGAATTTAATTTGATGTTTGTTAGCGATTTAGGTTTTTTTAAAAACTTTATTACACAAATTTTGGGGATTTAATATGAAATAGTCGATTAGAAAAATATTCATAGAATTTACATTAAAATACTAAAAATTCTATTTTAAAATATAAGTTTACTTCTAGTTGTAATTGATTATTAAGGTGATATCTCTATCAGTTTGAATTTTATTCATGAATTTAATTTGCGACTAATTTTAGATTGGTAATTTCTCTTACTTAAAGTTTAGTTTTTAAGTTAATATGGAGTGATATTTGAAGGTAATATTAGAGATCTTGCTCTGTCATATATTGTAAAAAAAAAAGTGAGTGGTGTCAATTTATTTCCCTTCTAAATGATAAACTTAATTGTTTTTGCCCCTTCAAAGTAAATCCTCCTCAAGTCTAATACACTTTTCCATCCATCTGCTCTTCTATGCACTGCTTGAAGGATTCTTTTTGGATGCTCCTGAACTCTGTCATTATGGCCCTCTTGAGAGCCTCCACACCTTCAAAGCAGGCCCCCTTGTGCCTGGGGAAAAGTAAAAAGTCACAGAGCAACATCTGGTGAATAGGAAGGTTGTTCTTCTTGGCTAGGAACTGTCGGATATTCTGGATGTTATGACCAGGTGTGTTTTGCGGGGTGAAGCAGCCATGGTTTCTCCTGCTACAACTCTCATCTTTTCTCATGCACTGAGCAAAGCAAACACCACAGTATCTCAAACATTCCGCTCCCCTATAGAAAACAGAACACTATTGAGTTTTTAGACAAGTTTATTTGATACAAGGAACAGAGGGAATTAAAAATAAATATAGTTGCGTTCCTTGAATTTTGTTGCATGTTACCCATAAAGTGAGGTGGGTGTTTAATAACCAAAAGCTGACAAAATAACAGACACAAAAGACAAAACCATGTGATTGGTATCACAGTCAGGTATAAACATCACATGGCATTTCCACAGAGTTTCAATTCATTTCTCTTAAGAAAATAACTTTCATTCAGTACAAAGGACAAAAAAAATCTTGCCTTCTTGAAAAGGAACAACTGAGATGGGCTGATGTCGTGGTGCAAATTAAAATTTGGAAGTCAAAAATAAATGAAAAGTTCCTAAAGATCAGATTATAGAGGTGGGGAGAGAGAGAGAGAAGAAAAAAAAAAGATTGGTTTTCTTTAAATATTTTTCATTTGAAATCAGGAGGTTATTTTTTAGAGACCCTATGGGCAAGCTTATAGAAGAATATGTGACAAAGAGATACCAGGTGGCAAGTTAGCAAAACATCGGATTTGGGACAAACACGATTTTAACACCATTTTCAGGTGTTAGAAATCAAATTGTATGTTTTTATCATTATACACAGTATTTGCACATTGTGAATGCCAGCTTCTTTCTGGCAGAATTCTGAAAGACGAAATTTCAAATGCTCCTTACATGCAGGGAAAAAAGGCAAGAACCCTACAAAACAAAATGGTGGGGGGTTAGAAAAAAAAAGGCAAAATTCCAACAAAACAAAATAAGGGGAGAAAACTGTAAGAATCCTATGGAACAAAAAAAAAAAAAAACTCTAAAAACAGGATAAAGATTGAACAAAACAAACAAAAAACATAAAAAATAAAAAAGATAGATAGGATAAAAATGGACTTCATTACTAATGGTCAAGTGGTTAATTGGGTATTAAGAATTAAAAGTATATAATTTCAAGAAAAAAGAAAAAAAGTGAATGAAAATATTTTGCCTTCTTAATAAATAAAAAAAACCCAAAATGTCAAGGAAACACCAAAATAACCAAGACTAGGAAAATAACCTGAATGATTATTTCAACCAATCAAAAACTTGTTTTGATGATCTGAGATTAGATCTAAAAAGGAAAGGACCAGCCTTCCCACAATTCCACACATGCAATCATACAAATAAGTACAACAAAATTTCACATAAATTACCTTAATAAATATTGAAGATGTCACATTCATTCTTCAATCTGTATCAATAGAAAACTATTTGCAGATTATTTCAGTCCAGGACCAAGGCAGACATTCTGTGTTAGTTATCAGAATTTTTTTTTTTTTGGGGTGCGGGGGTTAACAACCAAAAACTGGATTTCAAAATGTTCAGCACAAAATATGCATGATTTGGTGAATTCCCAAAAGAGCTTTCGTAAAAAATGGTTTTGAGGGAGTTTGGTGAAAATATGTCAAGGTGAGAAAATCTACAAGAAACTTTCAGGAATTGTATTGAATGACAATCAAAGACTTGGGGATGATGGATTTCAACTGCCAGAAATTGAAAACTTGTATTTCGTTATGGTTTCAAAAACATTGCTAAATGCAAAAACAGGGCCGATGAAATGAAATGAAGTGAGACAAACCAAACACATCAGTATCTGAGAGAAACACTCATAAAATTTGAAAGCTATCGATTGATGAAAAAAAAAATATCTGGTCAAAACCGCAGTCAGTTTTTAAATTTTAAAAATTAATAAAAAAATTAAAGATAAGCAAACCAAGAAGATAAATTATTAGAAATATATGTAAAAGTATTTTGCAGTATAAACAAAAACTAATTAATGGAAAAAAAAGAAAGAAATTGTTTAATTTTGTTAATGAGTGAAAAATAAGAAAGAAATAAAACCAAGAAAAACTGTCAAGATTAAAAAAGTAAATGAATAAATACATTTTAAAAAAATAACATTCAGTGATGTACGAAAAAATGTAATGGTGGCTCCACTTGTTGGATTTTTTTTTTTTTTTTAAACTTTCCTTATTCTTTCTCATTAAGTACACTTTGTTGACCAGAAACACAAAAAAGACACAAAAGAGAAAAAAAAGACACAATGACAAAAAAGACAAAAAAAGACAAAAGTAAAAAAAAAAAACCCAAAAGAAAAAAAGACACAAAGACAAAAAAGACACAAAAGACAAAAAGGACACAAAAGACAAAAGTAAAAAAAAAACCCAAAGAAAAAAAGACACAAAAGAAAAAAGACACAAAAGAAAACAAAAAATGAAACAAAATAAACACGTGCACAAAAAACAACCAAAAAAGAAAAACAAAACAAAAAAAAACAATATGCACACATTAAATAAATAACCAAAAACAAAACTACTGGATTTCAAGCGATGACGATGAAAGGTTTTATAAAAAAATTCCAATAAATCTATGCATTAATTCTTTAGAGAATCATTAGTAGAAGCAAAAAAAGTGTTGAGTTTCACTTAAATATCACAAAAGACTGAGGATATCATGCTTCTTGACTTTCTTTGTCCTGAACAATAAAATACTCATTGAATGATTGCCCAATCTTACATCTTGAGCATAGAACACTTTTCAGACAAAGACTCACTGAAGATTTATTATTTCTTTCTTTAAAGTACTTAGGAAGTGAAACCACTGTTAAATAATGGAAACTGGATTTTTGAAATGAGACGTGATTGTGTGTTTTGAACTTTTGTTAAATTGAAATATTTTTTAAACCATGATTTCACATGCATTAAAAAAAAAGACAAAAATACAACGAAAAAATGATGAATGTACAATGAAAATGGCAAAAAAGATTTTACAAGTTGAAAGTGCTGACTGATTAAATTTACAAACTCTTTGAGAGAAGATTTACACAATGGAATTGAAATTTAATGAAATCACAAGATAAATATCTGAATTTTTTTGTACAATGAGAACATATCGCATACAGGCTAAACTTTTATAAATAAGATATTTTGACAAACAAGATGTTTGGACATCAAAAAGAACTTCTTTTTTTTTTTTTAAATGAAAGAGAAAGAAAAAGACAAATCAAAAAGAGAGAGGAGAAAAAAAATTTAAAGAAAATAATTCATAAAAGAAAAAAAAAAATTAAAATGTACAAAAAAGGAGAACATCTAATTACAGAAATATTTAAATTTCTATTAAGGCAAAAAAACATTTTCACAAAATAAGACGCCTCTGAATAAGGCTTTTGATATAAACAGAGATCCATTGTGGTTTTGCGTTCAATCCTTACGGATCATTAAAAGCGTCCATATTTAAGATGAATGGATTTCAATGCAAAACACCTTAAAACATGTTTGTGCTATTTAAAAGGTTTCATTATCTACACTAAATCTCTATACAACTTTCTTACATCCATGTTTTTGGATAAGTCACCATTGGAAATTATTATTATTTATACTTTATTTTTATACATAAATAAATTTTAAGTTGATACATTCACTGCTACCGTCGGTTTTTGGTAGAGTCACCTTTAAAAGTGCATACTTGGCACTGGCTTTGTCCCCAAACCCCCATAGTGCTACGCAATACATTTGTATGTTATGTATGCCAAAATGTTAGTGGAGAGACCCTAAAGATTTTGCTATTTAGAGGTAGAATACTTCAAAATGCAGAAGTACATATCAAATGGCAGTGAAAGAGTTAATAATTAACTAAATTTTTTATTAAAAGTTAAATATGTAATTATGTTACTAAGAGCAAAAATGTATAGAAAGCGCTTTAATCGCTAGATCATCCAAAGTAAGTTTATATAGAATGTGGGGTATTTAATAACAAAAGTGATGGAAACATGAACTAAAAGAAACTAAATGAAACTGGCTAGACTAAATACCCAAACAACTAAAAATTTGTACACTATTTACATTATTCGGACTATTGTCGTCATCTTTGTCGCCATATTTATTACAACGTTTCGGCCGTTGTACACTCCTGCCTTCTTCAGGTGGTTGGAATGTTGAACTGAACCCTTTATTTCGCTCGCTGGGGTAGACTGTTCTAGTTCCATGTGCCACGTCTAATGTATGTCAGTTATCACTTATCTGCTGTTAATTCCCCTCTTCAAGTTCTCCACTGCCGTAACTGGGTATTGAACTCACACTCTTTGGGTCCTGTCACTAGATCTAACTACCACCTTTATCCACTGTGCCATGTGTCCTTGAGGAGAGGGGAATTAACAGGAGATAACTGATAACTGACATCCATTAAACATGGCACATGGAACTAGAACAGTCTACCCCAGTGAGCGAAATAAAGGGTTCAGTTTGACATTCTAACCAACTGAAGAAGGCTGGAGCGTACAATGGCCGAAACACTGACATAAACATGGCGACAAAGATGAGGACAATAGCCCGAATAATGTAAATAGTGTACATAATACCCCATCTCAGAAATATAGACAGATAAAAATTTGTAAGTTTAAAATTTCAGTATCCCCTCTCCTTCATACATATGTAGTCATGTCATTGGAATCAACACTTTAATATGATGGGAGTTCTAAAGGACAAAACACATCAAATGAATAATTTTTTCCACTTTGTCAAAGATTTTCCAAAATATGTAATTACGTTTGATCATCTTTTGAATCTTTTAATGACTGGACAGTTGTTTTGGCACATATTTACAACTTTTTACTTGGTCTTGAGAAATTTAAAAAAAAAAAAAATATTTTTTTAAATTTCAAAAAAAAAAAATAATTAAAAACTTTCAGAAAAAAAAAATTTCAGAAAAAAAAAAATTTTTAAATTTCAAAAATAAAAAAAATTCAGAAAAATTAAAAAAAAAATCTCAAAATAAAAAACTTTAAAAAAAATTTCCCAAAAACTTTCAGAAAAAAAAAAAATTTCAAAAAAAATAAAAAAAATAAAAGATTAAAAAAATTAAAAAAAAAAAAATTTTTTTTAAAATTTTCAGAAAAGAAAATCAGAAAATTTCAGAAAAAAAAAGTAAAAATATTTCAGAAAAAAAGTTAAAAAATGTCAGAAAAAAATTGAAAATAGAATGAAAAATAGTTCATCTCAGATTTCAGGTCAATAATACAATGAAGAACTGAAATTTAGATGAAACAAATATTACACAATTGTTTTTAAATAAGCAACTGTACTCGAATTTGATTAAATGTTTAGCAACTCTATTACTGACAACAGCAGGACTCAAGCAACTAAAAAATTAAAAAAATGTAAAATTAAAACAAAATCTTAGTAAGGACATCATTTTATACTGTATCTAAGAATTCTAGTTTAGTTACATTTGAAATGACTTATTTTACTATTTAGTAGAGCCAAGCATAAAATTTAAGTAACCTGAGTGCTGGTCAAAATCCTAAAATGCTTATTAAAGACAAAAAAGAAAAAATTTAGTCGTGAACAGAATGACAAGAATGAATGAGTATTCTATGTCATGCTCTTGCCTCTCAAATAAACTGGGGCATGCACTTAAAATTTTGGAAATCAAGTGCTCCCAAGAAAACCCCTGCCACACTGAAAAATGACATGAACTAATTTTGGCGTGCAAATCCTTACTTGCTGCAGGCCTGCTCAAAACAATCTGGGGGCAGGCAGACTTCTAACCAGTCTAAAATTCAAATGCCCTACTTGCAGGAACTCTTTTTTTTATGGATGATGCTTTAAATAATTTGGTCACAGTATAATTTAAAGAACAGGCAAAGAGAGATAGCAATCCGAGTGAAGGATTTAATGCATGATTATTTGCCGGGGATGATTTGGATAGAAACAAGCAGCTATGATCCATTAGATTCAAATCAGAAGCCATTTCTTCAGAATGACTTCACACTAAACAGTCTGAAGACGTTTGATAGGGAATATTGAAAAAAATTAAAAAAAAAACAAAAATTGTAAGAATCCAAAGAATATCAGAACACTGATCAATTTCTGGAATTAAAATGGAAAATTTTCCAGGTTATTTTTTGAAATATCATCATCAACCCCATGAGTTTTGTAATTGTGGGGGTGGGGTGTATCCGGATGCAGAAGCCATACTGAATCACCTTCATAACAGCTATCAATGGTAGCCATCAGCAATTCTGGTATAATCATACCTATCCATTGTTTGACATTGTCCAACCCACCATTTTTTTTACGTTGGTGTCCCCTCCTACGATCACCTTCAACAGTGCCTTGCATGATGGTCTTGCACAGGCTCTTGTGCCTTGTAAAGTGTACAAAAGGATGATTTTTCCCTTGACGCCACTATTATTTTAACTACCTTCACTCCTTGGCAATGTTTAGGATTGTAACAAAACCTAAACATATAACAAAAGTGAATTTATACATTTCGTTTTTGCCCTTGAGAATTTACAACAAAAATTTTAAACACTTTATTAGATTGTTTATTTACAAGAATAATTTTATATTTACAATATTCTAAAAACAATTAAAACTAATGCAATATTTATCATTTACTAATTTATCTCTAACTATAAAAGGCAGGATGTGTGTGTGTGTGTGTGTGTAACGAATGCATGGCTGCAATTTTTGACGGATTTGCACCAAAATTTACATGCACATGCTCCAAGACCGACATTGCATTTTCCAACTCCCATCGATAGTGGAAATAATCGAGTTTTTCATGCTTCTATGGCAGTTTTCATGTAGTTTGTGACCATTTTCTACTGGCCAGAGTGAGAGCCTATGCCACGAATAGGCAGAAAGATTCTATTGGCCAGTGTGAGAGCCAACAGCTGACTGACACGAATGTTAACTAGCATGCTAGCATGCAAAAAAAATCGATAGCTGCATTCGTCACAAGTGGGAAAAATTTAAATGTGCATGGCACTTTACTCCAATTGGCTCATTCGCTTGCTTAAACTCAATGTTGATTCTGATTCCGCAGAACTGGGTTGGGTGTGAAAAAGTATTTGTTGTTAACATTCTTTTTTTCCAGTTACAAGTCCTTTTTGAAAGCTGATCGTTTTGTGTTCATTTTGTTTAGTACTTTTTATGTAACAGATTTAATGTTTAGTATAGAGCTTAGAAAAAATTTGCAGTGTGAGATAGGCAAGAAGTAAGGCATGTAGCAACATCAGCACGGCAAAGGGCACTCCTTTAAAGGCAAGGAAGGACAAAAATATTTTAAGTCAAGTGAAAGCGATTGCTGTATGAGTCGTACGATTTTTGAATCAAGCACTGCCAACGCCGGGCCATGCTGCTCGTGAAGAAATAAATATGAAAACAATTTATTTATAAATTTATAAACACTTACTAAATTATTAAAATATGTGGACTATAAGGAAATCCTTATTTACCATTTTATAAAGTTTGAATCAATTGGCAATTAGCCAATGATTTGCCAACCATTCCAATAAACAATCTAATAAATAAATAAATGTTCATTATTTTTGTTGTCAATTTTCAAAAACAAAAAAATATATAAATTCATTTTCATGTTTAGGCTTTATTTAAATTCTAATCATTGCTTTTTAAAACAATAAACATTGCTGAGTAGTGGAGGTAGTTAAAATGATAGTGATGTCAAAGGAGAAACTATCCTTTTGACGCACCATTTGTTTGCTGGCACAAGGTTAAAGACTACCATTTTCTTTATATAGATTTAAAAACATCCTTGGATTCAGGTTCAAGTCTTAGGACATTCCAACCACCTGAAGAAGGCTGGAGTGTACAGAGAACTTAAAATGGCAGGTTAGTGATTGACTGGATTAAAAAATTATTGCTGCTATTGACTTATGGCATGCCAACTGATTTATTTCGGATGCAAAATAGGAAGTTTTTCTGGGGTTGTGTTTGACCCAACTGAAAGCAGTGCCTCCATTTACTATAATTCTGTTGCATGACCAACCCCCACCCCACTGCCTCCCAAGTCTGTCACATATGAATGAAGACTTTTGTGAGCACTTTGCAGTTAAATTTGTGCTCTTGGAGAGAATCAGGCTGTGTAGCAATGACGACACGATTCATGATACAAATAAAGAAGGATATCTCGGAAATACACAGGAGACTCAGCAGATTTGAGGGTCATGACTGGCAGGTGTTCCCTTGGTAACCTCAAGGAATGATTTTTTTTTTTTCCTCTGGCATGTATTGCTTTGGTGACATATGTTAAATTTGAACTATGCGGACGACAAAAAACAAAAAATAAATAAATGAAAAAAAAAAAAATAAATAAAAATAAAAACAAACACAAACAAACAAACAAAACAAAAAAAACGAAAATAAACAATGTCTATATTTCTGAGATGAGGTATTACGTACATTATTTACATTATTCGGACTATTGTCCTCATCTTTGTCACCATAATTATTACAACGTTTCGACCGTTGTACGCTCTGGCCTTCTTCAGGTGGTTGGAATGTCGAACTGAACCGTTTATTTTGCTTGCTGGGGTAGACTGTTCTAGTCTGGCACAGTGGATAAAGGCGTTAGTTAGATCCAGTGACAGGACCAAAAAGTATGAGTTCAATACTCGGCTAAGGCAGTGGAGAATTTTCAGAGGGAAATTAATAGGAAATAACTGATAACTGACATCCATTAAACATGACATGTGGAACTAGAACACTCTACGCCAGTGAGAGAAATAAACGGTTGAATTTGACATTCCAACCACCTGAAGAAGGCCGGAGCGTACAACGGTCAAAACGTTGTAATAAATATGGCGACAAAGATGAGGACAATAGTCCGAATAATGTAAATAGTGTACATAATACCTCATCTCACAAATATAGACAGATACTGAAAGGCCGAATTGTTGTAATAAATATAGCAACATAGATGAGGACAATAGTCCGAATAATGTAAATAGTGTACATAATACCTCATCTCATAAATATAGACAGATACTGAAAGGCCGAATCGTTGTAATAAATATGGCGACAAATTGAGGACAATAGTTTGGATAATGTAAATAAAAACAAACAAAATCAAACAAATCAAAAAACAAAATCACAAAAAATAAAACAAAACAAAAAAATCTCTACACAAAGTTTTTTTTAAAAAGTTTTTAGAAAAGAAGTTGACCAAAGTCTATAAAATATGACATAAGAATGCAGCATCTGATGTAAAACGTTGGTCAAGCAAAACCGGACGTGGCAGAAAAATTAGCTCTCTGGCCTTCAGCTCACGGGGTTGAGTAGAGAAATTAAAAACATCGGAGGACATTCCCCAAAACTAAGAAATCAGCACACAGAGTTGTAAAACATAGAAAATAAATTTGGCTGAAATTGAAAGAATGCCTGGAGCAAAAGCCTCCAAAGAGAAAAGGAAAATTTACGAGAAAGGAGAAAAACTCATTTGAATATCCAAATCCATCCCTGAAGGAAAACTTAAAAAATAAATAAGGGAAAATAAATAAAGTGTTGAAATGGACAACAGAGTTCAAACAAGAGGTCAGAAGAGGCATCAAGTATTTGAACCTCAGTCTTAGAAAGGATTTATCTATCTTATATCATGTCATTAACTCTTATTTGTGACTTTTTTTTAATAATATCTAGCCGTTGTTTAATGTTTGTTTTTTGTTACTGTTTATTTTTTCATTTATATTTATGCAAATTTATTTATTTATTTTTTTTGATGATGAGAATAATGATAAATTAATCTGCACAGCAAAAAAAAAAGAGAAAAAAAATCTAATCTTTTTCTTCTTCGCCGTTTTCTTTCGTAGATTTATTTGCTTCTGCCAATTCTTCCCATTTTCTTCGATTTTCAATGCAGCCATCTTGGAGAGGCATTAAATTTACAGAGATTTGGCTCATGGCCTGTAGAATAAAAGAAAGAAAGAAAATGAAAACAAAAAATAAAAAGAGAGAAAGAGAGAGTGAGAGAGAGTAAGAGAAAAAGATAGATTAAGAGAGAGAAAGAGAGATTAAGAGAGAGAAAGAAAGAGTAAGAGAGAGAGAAAGAGTAAGAGAGAGAGAAAGAGTAAGAGAGAGAAAGATAGAGTAAGAGAGAGAAAGATAGAGTAAGAGAGAGAAAGATAGAGTAAGAGAGAGAGAGAGAGAGAGAGAGAGAAAGATAGAGTAAGAGAGAGAGAGAGAGTAAAAGAAAGATAAGAAAGAAAAATATAAAGTTATATATATATACACAAATGTATATTTCAGGTCAAGTGTATGTATATATATATATATATATATACATACATACACTTGACTTTAGCTTCCATTTCTGAAACATGGTTATCACTGTGTAGCGGTAAAACCATATTTTAAATCTATTAATTTATAATATTAATGCTCTGTAAATTTAAATTTACATAGAGCACTATTGTGTAAAAATAAAAATATCTATAAGAACACCGGATTTTATATCTTACTGTTCTTTCCTTTTTATTTATATATACATATATATATATATATATATATATATATATATATATATATATATATATGTACGTTATCTTGGAAAACATCTTAAAAAAAGAAGAAAGTGTTGAGGCATGTTGCCTGCCAATTCTTTCATTGTTGTTTTCTTCTTTCCTTTATCCTGGTAGCAGTCCTGTGTTAAATGCTGTCTTGCTTAGTTGGCACAGTTTTAAAAAAATACTTGGTCATGTCTGTGATTCTCTCGTAATGCTTGGAAGACTGGCCAACTGCAACGACCTTCATGGTGGTTTTCTAAGTGTAGCGTAGATGTGACAAAAGGCTGAAAGAGCCGGGCACCCAGTAAGGATCAAACTCACTATACAGACGTAACTGATCTAGTGAGACAAACTTGTTAACCGTCACACGTCAAAATGCCCCGCCTATTCACAACAACTTCCATGGACCTTCCTGAGAGAAAGAACTTTCCGATTGTGTAAACTCTTCAAGAGACATGAAAGCCGGAGAGTTGGTGTAGCAATCCCTTAGAGATATTTAAAGCAATCACTCTCGTGACAAAGCTACGCATTATCCAGTGACAGTTGATGCAGCCACTTTTGTTTACAAAAAAAAAAAAAAAAAAAAAAAAAAAAATCGCAAAAATTAAAAATATGGTGGATTTAATCGATGTTACACCTCATGTAAAGTCTAGTAGAATTCAAAATGGCATCAGAAAATGGAAGTTTAGCCTGGTTCCAATGCAGCAGTAGGTGGTTTCCATCTTAAAATACAGGAAATAACGGTTGACAAGTGTTTATTTATAGCAACTATCTCAAGGTGACAGAATGTGCCTACAGCTTCAAAGAGAGGATTCTACAGCGACAATTTTTGCCTCCAGTGTGGTAAAGGTTAAGAAAAGAAAAGATGCCTTTCAGAAAATAAGCAAACTATTAGAAAAATTGCCCTAGAAACAAAGAAAAGCATGCTGAAGTGTAATATCAAATCTATATGACAGTGAAAGCTGCACCATCTCTCTCAAATGAGAATAAACAACAAGTAGAGTTCTGGTGAAGAATTCTGAGAATAACATGGACTGAGCATATGCGCAACAAGGAAGTTTTAATGAAAGTAGAAATTACAAGGAGACTGATGCAATCAAGAGACAAATGACGTTTTTGGGATGTATGAGGAGGAAAGAGGGCTTAAAGAATTTAAGAGTACCAAGTCTGTGAAAATTTAAGGCCATTTGCAAACTCTTCATGTGTATTAGCAACAAAAAAGGTACTTGATCACCTCACCAGAAACAGCTTCCTGGGTGACAAACAGTATGCATTTCACTTCTCTAGGTCCACTGCTGATGTTTTAACTGTCATCGTCCACAGAATCGGTGAAGCCTTTATTCAGGAGTTTTTCTTTGATTTGGACTCCGATGTTGACTTTGAAGGCTTTTCTCAAGTGGATATTGACAGTGAAGTGGTCAGAGTTGATAATCACGCTAGTGACGTGGTGGAAAGTGATGATGACCACTAGCAGCTACTATCATCCATAGCTGACTAATTTTATGGAAGCTACTGGTCCCATGGATGTACCTGATAGCCTTTCTGAAGGGAAATTATTTTGTCTGTTTATAAGTGACCTAATAACTTTATTTGTCAAAAAGACTTATAAATACACTAATCAGGTAAAAGAAAGACCAAACAAATGCGGATGTCTTCTTGTATGTAAACACGAGGAAACATGTCACTTTTTTTATGAAATGAAGGGCTTCTTAGCCATTTTGTTTCTTATTGCACCCCCCCCCCAAAACTCCACAAGGAGTAATGAAAGTTAGTGTTAATTTGTTAATGCATTTGTTTCTTATTTTGTGTTTCAATTTCTTTTGTTTTCAACATCAAAACATGCCTGCAAAATGTAATGCCTTACATCAAAATGTAATGCCTTACATCAAAATATTACTCATTCATTCTTTTGTACAAAAAATAAAATCTATGCACACAATACAAAGAAAGTTATAACAATTTTAAAACAGTAGGTATTCGTGTTTTTGCACCCTCAAAAAAAGATGCAGTAGCAGGGTTTGGTTTATTTTGATTTACGGCATATCAACCTCAATGGGTTATTTAATGCCGACAAATTTTTTAGGATAGGTTCGTATGAATAGAATATGTATTCTTTGTAAGAAATCAGTTTGGTTTGTTTTGTTTTACGGCATATCAACCTCAATGGGTTATTTAATGCCGACAAGATTTTTAGGATAGGTTCGTATGAATAGAATATGTATTGTTTGTAAGAAATCAGTTTGGTTTGGTTTATTTTGTTTTACGGCATATCAACCTCAATGGGTTATTTAATGCCGACAAGATTTTTAGGATAGATTCGTATGAATAGAATATGTATTCTTTGTAAGAAATCAGTTTGGTTTGGTTTATTTTGTTTTACGGTATATCAACCTCAATGGGTTATTTAATGCCGACAAGATTTTTAGGATACATTCATATGAATAGAATATGTTTTCTTTGGTTTAGATTGGTTTGGTTTATTTTGTTTTACTGCATATCAACTTCAATGGGTTATTTAATGTTGATAAGATTTTTAGGATAGGTTGGTATGAATAGAATATGTATTCTTTATAAGAAATTAGTTTGGTTTATTTTGTTTTACGGCATATCAACCTCAATGGGTTATTTAATGCCGACAAGATTTTTAGGATGGGTTCGTATGAATAGAATATGTATTGTTTGTAAGAAATCAGTTTGGTTTGGTTTATTTTGTTTTACTGCATATCAACTTCAATGGGTTATTTAATGCCGACAAGATTTTTAGGATAGGTTCGTATGAATAGAATATGTATTGTTTGTAAGAAATCAGTTTGGTTTGGTTTATTTTGTTTTACTGCATATCAACTTCAATGGGTTATTTAATGTCGATAAGATTTTTAGGATAGGTTCGTATGAATAGAATATGTATTCGTTATAAGAAATTAGTTTGGTTTATTTTGTTTTACGGCATATCAACCTCAATGGGTTATTTAATGCCGACAAGATTTTTAGGATGGGTTCGTATGAATAGAATATGTATTGTTTGTAAGAAATCAGTTTGGTTAATTTTGTTTTACGGCATATCAACCTCAATGGGTTATTTAATGCCGACAAGATTTTTAGGATAGGTTCGTATGAATAGAATATATATTCTTTGTAAGAAATCAGTTTGGTTTGATTTATTTTGTTTTACGGCATATCAACCTCAATGGGTTATTTAATGCCGATAAGATTTTTAGGATAGGTTCGTATGAATAGAATATGTATTCTTTGTAAGAAATCAGTTTGGTTTGATTTATTTTGTTTTACGGCATATCAACCTCAATGGGTTATTTAATGCCGATAAGATTTTTAGGATAGGTTCGTATGAATAGAATATGTATTCTTTGTAAGAAATCAGTTTGGTTTGATTTATTTTGTTTTACGGCATATCAACCTCAATGGGTTATTTAATGCCGATAAGATTTTTAGGATAGGTTCGTATGAATAGAATATGTATTCTTTGTAAGAAATCAGTTTGGTTTGGTTTATTTTGTTTTACGGCATATCAACCTCAATGGGTTATTTAATGCCGACAAGATTTTTAGGATAGGTTCGTATGAATAGAATATGTATTCTTTGTAAGAAATCCGTTTGGTTTATTTTGTTTTACGGCATATCAACCTCAATGGGTTATTTAATGCCGACAAAATTTTTTTATTGCTGGTAATATTTTGCTTTGTCAAAATCTGTTTCTGGTAATATACTTCCTTCAAAATTGTATTGCTGGTAATAATTTGTTTCAAAAATGTATTGCTGGTAATAGTTAACTATTTGCCCATAGCAAGGACCCTAACAGGTGCTACCACCCCGGGTCAGGGTGGACCTGGGAACACCAGCAATTAAGAGGTGGTTTCACACTCCTCAAAACCTCCTGATCAGAGGCCTTGCTGCTGGACGTATTTTAACTTTTTACCCAGGACGTGGATGTAGCTTAACGCCTTTCCCAGGATGATGCAGTGGTAGGGGGAACAATTCTAGAAAGAATTTAGTGCGCTAAAGTTTAATATGTGCCTTCTGATTTTTGTATGACATTTTCCATTACTACACTTCATTTAATATAACGTTGTGAAGCAGAGTTACCTCCTCTGAATTGGAACAGGTGTCACCTACGCATCATCCAGTGACAGTTTACCCCGGTATATAGTTTGGAATAATGTGAGTTGATGGGTGTTGATATGTATATAGCACTGATAGAAGCGGACAACTCTGGCTGATATATTAACGCCCACCATATTTTTTCCATTTTCCTGGAGAAGTTTGTACACCTGACAAAGGCGGAAGAATGGATTATCCAAAATGTAACATCAAGAACCGTAAGTAGTAGGTTTGTTGCGATTAATTACTTGATGCTGGATGAGCATGTTCTTTCTTTGTACTTCGCATGTAGACAGCCATTTGCAATGCGGAGAGTGTGCATAGGCTAGTGCAATGCTTATATCATTTGCTGATGAATATTTGTGAGTTAGGACTCACTTGAAATGACAGGCATTTTGATGCAAGTGGCTATGACTTATAGCAAATCACCTGTATAAGGACCAGTCAATTGCACGGGGGAGCCCTGCAGTCAAACTTAGACTTGGCTTGCCTACCTACCGCAGCTACATGTCTGACGGCCGTGGCAACAACGACCACATGCATGCTAAGGACAGTTGCCTGTACGAGGACAGGTCAATTGCGCAAGAGAGTCCTGCAGTCAAACTTGGACTCAGTTTACCTATCTATCATGGCTATGCATCCAACAAACAACCGATGGCTACGGCAATGACAACCACACACTTGCTAAGGACAGCTGCCCGTACAAGGACCAGACAATCGTGTGGACCACATGTTCCATAATTTACAGTGTTTGAGTGAATTCATTTCTCTACTCTGTAGTGAACCTGTTTCGAAGTTTCCGTTTTTTGCATCCCCAACATTGTTATGACTGGTGGCCTGTCTCCTACATCTAAAGATTCTTTAAGAGACTTACCTCATAAACTGGTAAACAAATACTGTTAATGAAATTTATCTGCATGTCAGGCAGTTCGTCTTTCCGGTCTCTGTCCATCATTCGCTGAAAAGAAGAAAAAAATATATATGAATATTATTCAAACATGAAGTTAAAGATTTTTTTTTATTTACTCTGCCCACTATAATGCAGCTGAGTGATAGTTATGAGATTGATATGAAAAGACAATACATTATAATACGATTGTATAATATAGATCATATATATATATATATATACACACACACACTACACAGGGTCCAAGAGATAAATTGTCGTCAAATTATACAAAAATTAAAATAACATGGACATCTCATTTTAAGATATATTTACGAAAAATTACACAAAAATATCTTTAAATACTAGAGTAAATTTATTCAATAAAGTCACCATTGGCTTCAACTATGGACTCCAGATGACTTCAGAATCTCCTGCAACTCTTCTGGAAGATCTTGCTGCCATAATCCTTGCCTTCGGTTCATCTTTGGTGCTACAAGGAGTTTTGTTGGTCTCTTGCTCAACTGCATAATAATCAAGGGGGGTTGCACTCTGGAGAGTTAGGTGGCTAGATGTATGGGCTGATGTGGTTGCAGAAATTGTCTGACAGCCATCACTGGGTTCCCCTGCTTGTATGTCATGGTGCAGAGTCCTGTTGCCAGACATCCTGTTGACCCAGGACAGAACTACCACCTCAAGGCACTTGATCTAAGCCTGCATATTGAGTCTGAGGCCCTGTGGCAAGATGAATGGAGCCATAACATCGCCATCACTAGTGATCACTTCAAACACCTTCATAATCACCATTAGACTCATCCAACTCTTTCTGAATCCTCTGCACTGCCCTCAGATTGACACCCACCATGAAATGTCTGTGTTGGAGCTTCTGGCCAAAATGCCAAGCAGTACAGCATACCGTTTTCAAATTTCTGGCGGGGTGAATTGCGTCATGGTGCTTTTTCATTTACAGATGGTGCCCAACTGACCCTATTATACTATGCAGCCAACAAAATCAAAAATAAACAATGTATGTCTGAAATTAAAAATATAAAATGGCGATAATTTACTTATCACACCTTGTATATAAGTACATAAGTACCTATTAAAGTTCTTAAGTACTCTCGTTAAACCCAATATGTTTTTATAGTAATAACATCATGAGACCTGATCTTTGATAAGCACAACTCTTAAGATGTAATGCGTTTCTTCATATTGTGCTTATGACCTTCAATAAGCACTTCACTTCAGGTCCTGCGTGTTCATTTTTTGCTTTTGTTTGTTTTCTATTTATGAGACGGCTAATAAGCTCTACAATAAGGCTTGAGTGAAACAGATCAGTAATCAAAGGGCTTTTATTGGGACAGAGTTCTGGGATGATAGGGCTTCAAGCCCTTCAGTACAAACGTGACCAAGACCGTTCCACCCAGTATTTCAACTCATTTTAGTGATTCCTTATTCCAGTTTGAGTTGTTATTTTTATTAAATTTTGTTATTTTGATGGGCAAATTGTCGATAAAATTAAGAAGTGACCTCCCTGACAAATCAACCACAGTGACATTTGAACCTGGGCATACACTTCTTTTTCCTTTGCTATATATAATATATATATATATATATATATATATATATATATATATAATATATATATATATATATAGCATAATGAGAAGCCACGTATACCTTCTTGATATGTATATAATATGGAGAAAACAACTGAAAGTTGCAAATTAAAAAAAAAAAATTGAATGTTTTTTTGTGAATATATATATATATATATATATATATATATATATATATATATAAAATATAAATAAATACTTTCACAAAAAACATTCAATTTTTTTTTTAATTTGCAACTTTTCAGTTGTTTTCTCCATATTATATAATATATATATATAATATATAATATATATAATATATATATAATATATATATAATATATAATATATATATAATATATAATATATATATAATATATAATATATATACGAGGGTAAGGGTCATTCAATAAATAAGTTGAATTTTTCGGTATAAGGACTTCTAATACAGATAGAAGCTTACTCTTTTTTATTTTTTTTGTTTTACTTCTTTTTCACATGGATTTAATTTCTTTTGCAGATTAAAAAAACTTTGAGAGTTTTGACGATTAACAAAGATGGCCGACCAAGAAGCATGCTCCAGGATTGAACAACGGTCAGTTATCAAGTTTTTGGTTGCTGAAGGGTGCAAACCAGTTGAAATTCATAGGAGAATGTCAACTGTGTATGGTGCCACATGTTTCATCCAAAAAAAAAATGTCTACAAGTGGGCTAAATTATTTAAAGAAGGACGGAGCAGTGTTGAGGATGAAGACAGGCCTGGGAGGCCTACAGAAGTGAGGTCTCCTGAGGTGATCGAATCAGTCAATGACCTCATTCAGTCTGACAGAAGGGTGACAGTGGATGACATTGCAAGGACTTTTAGCTTATCTGTTGGGACAAACGCAGGGGTCATCAGTCAGAAGGAGTCATCTTGCATCATGACAACGCAAGGCCTCACACAGCAGCCCAAACGGTGCAGACCATCAACGAGCTGGGATGGGAACTGCTCCCTCATCCCCCTTACAGCCCAGACCTTGTCCCTTCAGACTTTCTCCTGTTTGGTCCCTTGAAAGTGTTCACGAGAGGCACGAAGTTTAAAAGTGACGATGAAGTCAAAAGTATTGTGAGCGACTGGCTGAGACATCAGTCCAAAGATTTTTACGCTGAGGGAATACGGAAGCTTGTGCACAGACGGGAAAAGTGTGTGACAGTGCTGGGAGACTACATTGAAAAAGAAAAAATTAAGCTTCTATCTGTATTAGAAGTCCTTATACAGAAAAATTCACCTTATATATATATATATATATATATATATATATATATATATATATATGGTCATAAAAAAATTAAGCAGAAAAGCTGGCATTAATGGGTTAAACTGACACAAATGAAAACAAAAAAAACATGAAAAAGAAAGAAACCAAAAAATATATTCAGTATTAATTAAACTGAAAAGCAGGTATTAATATGTTAAACCAACAACCAAACCAAACCTCCTCCTCCTTCAAAAAAAAAAAAAAAAAAAAAAAAAAAAAAAAATGAAATATAAAAAAAATGAAATGACAACCCCCCCCCCCCCCCCTAAAAAACTGAAATGAAAAAAATTCAGTATTAATTCTAGGTTTATAAAAACACATCCAGTCTTACCAAATTAAACGGGGCTACAAACATTAATGTGTTAAGAACGTTGATTAATAGAGAACGCAAAAATGTGACACAACAAATAATCATTTGCCACTTACACTCGGAGTCAGATTTAGTTGCTCTTTCTCAATATCTCCTTGTTCAAAAAATTCACTCGCAACAAGTTTTGCAATCTGAAGAAGAAAAAAATAAAATAAAACACGTCTCATCTTTGCATGTCTCGAAGATTGCAAAAATGTGTACATATCTACAAATATTATCAAATAAAGTTGGTTTTTACTTGCCAAATTTGACATGATCAGTTTGAGATGCAAATATGCAGATGGAAATAGATGCGGGAAACTGCACAGTCTCCCTTGGCCTTTTCCTTTCAGGACACTTCAGTGCAATGTGGTTAGGTGCTGTCTAGGGAGTGGGGAATGCACACCCAACTGTAATATGAGCTCCTCATAAGAAATGTGGTTTATTGGTATTTGTCCAGATGTTTTCTCAAACGGAAAACACTACAAACTTGGCTTGAAAGTGAGAGACAGGTGAATACAGGGGGGAAGTATATTTGCATCCACCAGCAGGTTTATTAGCCAAACATTGTTACAATTTTTGTGTACTAATATACTAGTGAGCAAACCGAAATGAGCTGACTCATTTTATAGTACACCCATAGAAAGTTAACCAATCAAAAGACTAGAAATATTCGACCCGATGTGTATGAAGGCGGCCATTTTGTTTTCTTTTTCGGAAGATCTACTGCTAATCTGTCAGCTGAGGAGACCTGCAGAACTACGTTTTCCTACTCTCTTTCCAAATATCCACTGCCAACCTCTGATATGGAAGACCTTAAGAATTCCTGAATAGCTGCTACTCGACATTCGTGTTGTTACATTGAACAAATTACTTCCTACGTCGGATTGCTACATTCAAACTACATTAAACATGTATTACAAACATAACCTTCCATACCAGAGATTATATATACACACATACAAATATAAGCATAGACACAAAGGTCATCACTGAGCAGTGACAGTTTGTTTCATCTGTGCATGCAATCTTCAGGCCTAAAGAAAGTGTGCAAGCATAAATCAAGGCATTGACAGCTCAGTGTCCGCTTTTATATTGATATCAGATTTATCTCTGATCAATTTTCCCATCAATATAGCATAACTTAAAATAATATTTTTATAATTTTTATATATACAGGGTGCGACGGACAAATTGTATAAATTACACAAAAATGAAAATAACACCGACATCTCATTTTAACAGGTATATTTACAAAAATTCCATAAAAATATCTTGAAATAACAAAGAGTAAATTTATTCAATAAAATCGCCATTAGCGTCAACCACAGCCTTCAAACGACTTTGGAATCTCCTGCAACTCTTCTGGATGATCTCCTTGTTTAAGTTCCTGAATGCTGCCATAATCTTTGCCTTCAGTTCGTCTTTGGTGTTATAAGGAGTTTTGTTGGTCTCTCGCTCAACTGCACCCAACACATAATAATCAAGGGGGTTGCAGTCTGGGGAGTTAGGTGGCCAGATGTAAGGGGTGATGTGGTAGAAGAAATTGTCTGACAGACATGACTGGGTTCTCCTGCTTGTGTGGCATGGTGCAGAATCCTGTTGCCAGACATAGGGTCTTCCAGCAGCCACCCTCTTGACCCAGGGCAGCACTACCTCCTCAAAGCACTTGATGTAGGCCTCCATGTTGAATTTGAGGCCACATGGGAAAATGAATGGAGGCATAACATCATCATCACTCGTGATCACTCCAAACACCTTCGTGATCACCATTAGACTCATGTAACTCTTTCTGAATCCTCTGCACTGTCATTGACATGCAAACACCCTGAAATGTTCGTAATGGTGATTTTGGTATGAATGCCAAGCAGTACAGCATGTCATTTCCAAATTTCTGACAGAGTAAATTACGTCATGGTGTTCTTTTGCTCACAGACGGTACCCAACTGACCCTACTATACTGTGCAGTCGACAAAATCAAAAACAAATAAAATACTGACGATTTACCCCTCTATTTATATATATATATATATATATATATATATATATATATATATATATATAAGGAAAAATATGAAAAAAAAAAAAAACAAAATCCGAATATGCAAGTTTACTGTTTTAATGTTTCAATGTCGACATCAGACGTTTCGGTCTAGTAGACCTTCTTCAGGACATAGTTATTAAAACAACTTTGTTTTTTTTCATAATTTTTCCTCATACTGTCGGATCTATATCCATATATTTGCTTATATATATATATATATATATATATATATAGTGTATTTAGGCAGTAATCCTTCATTTATACATGTTTCATTAAAGACAGACAATGTGTATGGGTTATATGCATGTTTTAGATTTAAACATCCCTATAAATCTAGAAACATACAAAGAACCCATTCACCCAATTAAAAAGCAAAAATAAAATCTTTGATAAAGGCTAAAAGTATAGCCAAAAGTGCTCGGAATTACAGGAGATTTGGACAGTTTTTACACACTCTGTGTCTAGTAAAGAAAACATTTGTTCGAACACAAAAAACATTAATTAAAAAGCTTAATCGCAGTACCTTGTCCATCGTCTTTAATGAAACGTGTATGTATATATGGAATTATATTTATTAACCGACATATTTTATTACTTAACCATTATTTTTAGAGGATAGCAAGATTTGAGTCGATGCTTAGTTTATTTATTAAATAGTATAATTGTTATCATCTCCCAGCCTGAATATTCGAGAAATCTTAGAAAAATAGGCTCTCCCCAGCAGTATTTGAACCAGTGTACCCCTAAGGGAAACTGTCATTTTGTAGAAAAACTGAATTGTGATGCTCTCTGTACACAAGCAGTAAAGCGCACTGTGGTTTCTCCTACAAAGGCGGATGCAGTTTCAATCCCTGCTGGAGAGCACATTTTCTTTATTGCAATTTCTCATATACGCATGCTGGTAGACATAATACATGCAGTTTAAGAAGCAAAATAAATCTATAAAATAAATAAAATAATAAAATAAATGGGCGTCTATTTTAAATACGAGTAGTCAGTATCATAGGAGGTATGGTGGAGTAATGGGTAGCGGCTCGGATTGAGAAATTGGAGAGCCGAGTTCGAATTCCAGTCAGATCCATTACATTCCCTTACGTGCTAATACCCTTGGGAAAGGTATGAATCCTCTTCTTCTCTCCCCACCTATGGGTAAATAGCAAGACAGACTGGGTTCTATAGCCTTGGATGGCAACTGGTCTACCAAAAGATACATGATTGCTTAAGCGTGTATCTTGCATGGCACATAACTGAGTAAAATTCACTTACGTGCTAATGCCCTTGGGAAAGGTATGAATCCTCTTCTCCCCCCAGCTATTGATAAATAGCAGGACAAACCGGGTTCTATAGCCTTGGCATCTGGTCTACTGCAGAAAGAAATGGCAACCTATTGCAGGAAAAAAATCTGCCTTGTCAGTCATGTAATGAAAGATACATGATCGCCTAAGGGTGTACCAAGCACATGGCACATAACTGAGCCAGCATCATAACATTTGAAGTAATAAAAATAACTGCGGTTGTGAAAGTTTACGAATCTTGAATGTCTTGATGGTTAATCCGAGAAAATGTGTTACCTTTGTCTGAACTTCCCATGGTTTTGTAATTGCGGCCACATCACAGGCAGTCATCATCATGGCTCTGAAAAAGGAGCAGAATGAGAGGGAGTTATCAGCATGGCAGTCACTGTAAAGGGAAATAGCAGAAGCTGCAGGTTTCCCTCATTCACTTTCAGTGGATGTCTTGTCTTACACTTTGGATGAAGAAGCCATTAATGTCAAATCAAACACTTAGAAAGCCCACAACAGCCATAACAATAAGAATAATTACTAGCTTTGCTTATCATTACATCTTAATTTCACTAGCATCATAATTGAAACTAAAGGCTCTAGTTGGACCTAGGTAAATTGCTCAAAATCAATTGCTCGAAAGGCAGATTGCTCAAAGTAATTTTGAAGCTCGAAGCACGACGTAAACTGCGCCATCTCACGACACGTCAACGGAGCTGGATATAAAAGGAGCCACAACACTCACTTTAGCAGTCAGTCTTCTAGGACATTCTCTCTTGGCTGGCTCAACACACGGTGGCAAGGCTACTCTCTGTACGTGTGGTTCTCCCTTTCTTCCCATAGCAACCATATCTATTGTCATTAGACTTGTTTTACAGTATTCCCTTAATTGTTAATACTCATCACTCGATTGTCTATTGTTCGTATTGAATTAACCTACAATACCAATGACTATTTTCCTGATTTTGTTTCTATTTCTATTTCAGACTACAAACAAACAACCACAACAAACAACGTTGAAGAATATTGAAGAAATGTTGCATATAATATTTCCTACTAATAGAGTAAATATTAGCTACAATAGTTATACTTTTTTATTTTTTTAAATCACGAAGAATAACAGTAACAGGTTTCGAGCAATCTGTCTTTCGAGCAAATGATAATTCGAGAAATTATCTGTCGAGCAATTGATTTTGAGCAATTTACCGGATACCTTCTTGTTCTGGGTAATCCAAAATTCTTGCATATTAATTAGAATTCGCTGTTTCAGTTCAAGAGAGATTAACCGAAAATTCTGTGAAATATATAATTTTAGGAAATGGATTAACAGATCATTAGGGAGTTACAATTAAATATACTTTAAAGCTTAAAAAAGATTTATTCAATATTATTATTGTTTAGATAATAAGCATTATGTATATATAGCTGGCCACTTGTATTTGAGGAGAGCACTAGTGAGTCTGGCCACTCCCTATGTGTTTAGGCACATTTGATTTTATTCAACACCCACAGAGCCCACCTGTGGTTTATACTGCAACTATGCTGAGCAGACCTTAGTTACAGTTTCTGGGAGAGACCATGTAATCTAGCGTGATCAACAATTTGAACAAGGCCAGCACGCTCAAGCCACATTGGCTTGTGACTTTGTGCTAGAACAGCTATCGACGGGCCCAAGGGTTTCGTCTACCCAATTTCACTCACAAGGCTTGGGTCAACCCATGTTGTGGTTTTCAGGCACTTTCTAAAGGTGCTGCATGCTGGGATTGACCCCACTCCAGTCCAATAACATCAGGAAGTCTCTTTCCTGACAAATCGACCATGGTGAGATTTGAACCCGGGTCTCACGGTCAGAATGCGAACGTTCTAACCACTCAGCCATATATAATAATAAGCATTATAACATAGCACAAATAGCTATATTGTGGAAAAAGGAATTTTTACGCATTTTTTATCTATTTAGGGTTATTTTTTAACTTTTATTAAAAACAATATCCTTGTACATGTAGTTATGGATAATATTATACATTAATTACTAATATATATATATATGACTGACATGTGTCAATAAGAACGGTCGAAGTCCAGCCTTACTGGTTTAGTAATTACTGTTTTTTGCAATGTCGCGGTGCGTAGCACGACGCTTTCAAGGAGGCGGCCTGTTTCACCTAGAATCAGGTCGGGGTTGCTGTTGGAGCCGATATGATGCGAAACCCGAAATCGGTGATGAGAACAGTGCATCACTGAAGACCACCCTTGATGCATCTAAAATGTATGACGTAACTATATATATATATATATATATATATATATATATATATATATATATATATATATATACTATTTACGTTATTCGGACTATTGTTCTCATCTTCGTTGCCATATTTATTACAACGTTTTGGCCGTTGTACACTCTGGCCTTCTTCAGGTGGTTGGAATGTCGAACTGAACCCTTTATTTTGCTCGCTGGGGTAGACTGTTCTAGTTCCACAGTGCCATGTTTAATGGATGTCAGTTATCAGTTATCTCCTGTTAATTTCCCTCTCCAAGTTCTCCACTGCCTTAACAAGGTATTGAACTCACTCAGTGACAGGACCCAAAGCGTGTGACACGCCCACCACTTTCAGTACACCCCTATAGCCTATAGTGTCTGCACACAGAGTAGCAACATATCATTTCAAGTGACAGTCACCAAACAGTGTTGATTATAGATATTTGATGGATATGCGGGTGGTGTAATGCTTAGTGGCTCAGAATGAGAAACAGGGGGGCCAAGTTCAAATCCCAGTAGAGTTCATTGTATTCACTTATGTACAAACATCCTTGGCAATGATATGAGTTCATCTTTTCTGCCACAAGCTATGGATTAAATAAGTTCGTTGTTTTGTTTTATGGCATATCAAAACCTCAATGGGTCATTTAATACCAACAAAATTTTTTAAATAGATTCATAGCGATCGTTTGGTAAAAAAGGTGTGTATGTATACATATACATTTGAACCATTTTTCAATTACTCATATTTTTGAGTACAATTCAACTTCTTTTAGGAAATTTACAATCTTGGATGGTTTTATTTTCGTAAAAAAATTTTTAAAATATTTTTTTCCTTAAAAATGTATAGCTGGTAAAATTATTTTAAAAAAATGTATTGCTGGTAATAGTTTTTTTCAAAAATTTATTGCTGGTAATAATTTTTTGAAAAGTATTTCTGGTATTAAAACCTATTTTTACACTTTCATAAGGCTTTTTACCCGAGTTTCGGGGGTTAACTATTTACCCATAGCTGGGAGCCTAACAGGTGCAACCACCCCGGGTCAGAGTGGACCTGGGAACACCGGCAATTAAGAGGTGGTTCCACGCTCCTCAAAACCTCCTGATCAGAGGCCTTGCTGCTGGATGTAGTTTATCGTCTTACCCTGGACGTGGATGTAGTTTATCGTCATACCCAGGACGGGATTAAATGATAGGGTAGACTAGGCTATCTATCCTTTGTTGACAACCAGTTGAGCATGAGAGCTAGTAACTCCATGCCATGAAAGAGCTACCTGCTATGGAAAAACTAGTGTGTTGAGAGCTAAGGCCCCATCAACAGTAGATTCCACAGGACTTGAGTGAGTGATCAGGATAGATTAATGTATAGGAATAAAATTCGGTTAAAAAGAAACTATTGAAACAAGAAAAAAAATAAAGATGCCAGAGTTTAGATATTTAAAAAGTTGAGTTTCTTAAGTCAGCAACAAGAACGCCTGTTAGTCAAAAAAAAATTTACAAAAAAAAATAAAATTATTTCAACCCTCACCTGCATCAGGGAAAACAATTGAGCTTTCTGAAAGTGACAAGCTGAAATTTGGACAATGTTTATTTGAAATTTTTAAAAGGCGTTTGACAGGCACCTCCAGCTGTTCAAAGGCACAGTGAAATATTCAGAGCGGGGGGGGGGGGGGGGGAAAGAGCCAAAAATCTGAAGCATTCTGACAACCCCCAGCAACACCAGCTGAGGGTAGAGCTTTAGTTTCAGCAGCAGGTGGTAAAAATTAATATCTGATGCATTTTAGGAAGAGCAAGACGTCAGAGTCGGGATTAAGTATTTTGAGTACAGCAAAAACTCATGACAAGTGTCGTTTCTCAGAATATTCTTGTCAATGTTTGCTTAACAAGAAATGCACTTCAAACTAAGGATTTGCTTGGTAATAAAATGCAAATAGAGATTTATGACGAGCTGATTTGTAAAGAAAACGAAAGTGTCTGAAAGAGAAGCTGAAAAAGAAAAAAGATAGCTAAAAACCAAAAAAGACCCCCCCCCCAAAACAAGACTAACCCCACCAACAAAACAAGGCTACCCCCCCACCACCAAAAAACAAAAAACAAAAACAAAAAACAAACAAACAACAACACTAAAAAAACTCCAAAAAACAAAACAGGACTAACTAAAAAAAAAAAAAACAAAAATCACCCCTGCAAAAAAAAAAAAAAAAAAAAAAAAAACAAAACAAAAGACTAAACACGTCCCCCCCCAAAAAAAACAACAAAAAACAGAACAAGACTAAAAAAAAGGTCTATAAAACCAAAAAAAAAAAAGAGGTCTATAAAAACAAAAAAAAAGGAGGTCTATAAAAACAAACAAATGCAGTATACAGTAAGGATTCCAGTTTGCCTGGCAATAAAACAAATAGAGATTCCTCCATGAACTGGTTTGTTAAGAAAAACAAAACAAAAACTGACTAACTAAACAGTAAAATATTATTTCCATTCTAAAGACTGTAAAATCTCACCTCAACAATTCCCGGTTTTCATCAGGTTCCCAGTTGGATCCTGTGTTGACCAGATCAAAAAACTTTGTACGATTACTGAAAGAAAATAAAACATTGTTTTTAATAGCAAAGACTTATACAACTGGACAAAGGAAATTGGGGGGAGGGCACAAAAGAACAAAATACAACAAAATGAAATAGAAATACACCAATAAATAAAATAAAATTACAATATTCTCTTGTACTTCCTCCTCAATAAAATCTTGTCATTCTCTTTCATTCTCAATAACCCCCTAGCATATTAATGGCATTATCTTGCTCGGGGTGAAAGGAATTAAAAAAAAACAGAAGTAAAATTTAAACAGGAAAATTAAGAGAAAAAAATGAAATGGAAATAAAAAAAAAAAAACTTTGCTATAGCGAGTTAAGATCATTGTCCAGATTTCCCATAAGGCAAAAAACAGTGAAAATGTCAAAATTTGCTGTTGACAAAAACGAAAAAATAAAAATAAAAAACAAACATATTTGCTTTCAGGAAATACAACAATGTATTTTCAATTTTGCTTCAACAGCAAATCAGGTTCGAGGTCTTAACAAAATTATCCAATCGGGTAGAGTACCACTAGTAGGCAGCTTGTCATATCTCGGAGGCACCCCCCACTCTAAATTCTGAGAAGAAGGTTAAGTAGATGCCAACTTACGTGAAGTAGAGAGCAAGATCAGTTGCAAGAATGCAGGCTTCCAATATCTGAATGACATTGCGATATTCCTCTTCACTCAGGTTACCAAAAATGTCATTTCCCTAAAATTGAGAAAGAATTGCTTCATTAAAGGATTTTTCTTCCCTGGCTTAAAACATTTTTTTAAAAAAATTATTTTAAAAAAAAAAAAAATGACGATAAACTTTCATGCCTGAATATCTCAGATCAAATCTTTTCAAATACAGTCATTTAGAAACATTCCTTATTCAATTTTCACATGGACATTCAACCTGCACATTCGTTTAATGTTAACCATTGATCGGATTATATTTAATACCAGTTTTTCTGGTGTGATAAACTGGCTCGTGAGTAAATCTGTACACTTTTCAAAGAGGGGTCTTGGGATTTATACTAAGTTAAAACTTTACAGCTATCACGCCCAGTCTTAATCTTTTCCCTGCTGCCTTGGCCAGCAAGTTCTAATGAATTTGCAAAACAATGATCAATTCTTGTCTTGTGTCTGTGACTGGAGCCTTTTATTACACACAGAATTAGATAGGCCCTTGACGACAAACACACCACAAGGACCATAGCATTAAATATCTCGAAGTCCTTTGACAAGGTGTGGTACAAAGGTTCGCTACACAAGCTCTCCAGCTAGGGAATCACTGGAAGGGTTTTCTCTATTATAAAATCCTTCCTAACAGGTAGATTCTTGACGGTAATTATTAAAAGCCAGTTCTCCAAGGTCCATGCAGGGGTCATTTCTCAGATCAACCCATTGTCTGATTTACATAAATGACCTACCTAAGAATATACTCTGATCATTTGTAAACGTCTATGCAGATGATACGAGGATTGTAAAAAAATTTTTTAAAAAATAACGTAAACCCTGGAATAGATTGCTCGTTGTATATAGATGGCTTTCTCATCTGCTATCATTCAAAATATATTAACACAATGGAAAGACAATTAAAATTATGGTGAAATAAAATTAGAAGTCCATTGAAAATGGATTCAAATTCTACAAAACTAAAAATAAAAAGCCTATGAAACAAAATGGAGACACAGCATTATGAAAGATCTCAGTCTGAGATGTAGAATGCCCACATTTATGGGAAGTTTCTTGAAAGATAGAAACTTCCAAGGGCGAGTCGGATCAACACTCTCAGATTCCCAAATTCTCAAAACAGGGGTACCACAAGGCAGCATATTGTCGGTTACTTTGTTTCGTATTAAAATTAACAACATTGTAAAAAAAAAAAACAAATCCTGGAATAGAGTGCTCATTATATGGAGATGACTTTCTCATCTGTTATCGTTCAAAATATATCAACACAATAGAATGACAATTACAATTAAGCTTAAGTAAAATGAATAAATGGTCCACTGAAAATGGATTTAAATTCTCCAAGACTAAAACTAAAAGCATTCAATTCTGTCAACACCGCAAATTCCACAATGACCCGATACTCAAATTAGAAAACACTGAAATATCCACCATGAAACAACGCAAGTTCGTAAATATCACATTCGATAGCAAACTGTCATACATAGCCCACATTCAAAACCTGAAAACCAAATGCAACAAAGCCCTAAACTGATCAAAGTCCTATCTCACACTGACTGGGGATGGGGAACAGATCAGAAAACCTTATTAAAATTATATGTTGACGAGAACCAAGTTGGACTATGGCTGCTTTATATATGAAGCATCTAGAGAATCCTATCTGAGGGAACTAAATGCGATACATCATCAAGGACTCAGACTAGCCCTTGGGGCATATAACACGTCACCTGTAGAAAGCTCAAGCAAATGAAGCTTCTCTAAAATTGTGACATGAAAAACTTGCTTACATAAAACATAAAACTGTCATCATGTCCACTAAACCCAGCCTGTAATAACACTTTCTGCCCACAATACGCTGAACTTTTTGAGAAAAAAGTAAAAGCTATCAAACCATTCAGTTTATGAATGAAAGAACTCATCTTAAAGTACCAGATGAACATAGCCCATGTCCACAAATCCACCATATATATACAGTGTAACCCGGATATAAGAGATATTTTCTCTGGTCCCAAATTAGAGCCATACTTACCTAAACAAAATAGACCAAATTCGGATATAAGAGAAACCAGGATATAAGAGACTTCTTCTCCGGTCCCGACAACTCTCTTATATCCGGGTTACACTGTATATATATATATATATATATATATATATATATATATATATATATATATATTATGAAATGGACAAAGTCCGACAATTATTTTTATGTTTATACATTCTTTTTATAGATACAAATATTTAAGTAAATGCTCTGTTTATATTAAACAGTATTAAACATTCTTTTTATAGATACAAATATTTAAGTAAATGCTCTGTTTATATTAAACAGTATTAAACAATTCTCTCACGTACATTCATAACTGCTCATGGCGTATCAAATGTAAACAAATGACGTCACAGATTATGAAATGGACAAAGTCCGACAATTATTTAAAGACATTTTCATGTTTAACATTCTTTTTATAGATACAAGTATTTAAGCAAATGCTCTGTTTATAATAAACAGTATTAAATAACATTTACCGGCCTGAATGTCCGAGAAATTTAATACTGTTTATTATAAAACAGAGCATTTACTTCAATACTTGTATCTATAAAAAAGAATGTTAAACATAAAAATGTCTTTAAATAATTGTCGGACTTTGTCCATTTCATTTTATTTATATATATATATATATATATATATATTGGTTATTGTCAAATGAAATGTTATCTGACCTTAGTGTTGAGGATCATAATGCACTGGTCAAAATGATGATGTTCCAAAGTTGATGTAGAATAGAGTTGGGCCAGAGGTGACATCGTCCTGAAAGAAATTAAGTATTGATCAAACACTTGATGAGTATGAAACAAAAGGATTAAATTAATGACTTACTGGTACACATTGGTTTATGTAAAACAGTCTGTTGTTTTTTTATGATACCATTTTCAATACAGTACATGTCTGTGTCCCTGAAGCGCTTGTGAAATTTAAGTAAACCATTAGGGAAATCAAATGAAAATATTCCTAATTAAGGCTTACAGGGATAATTTTGTCTATGTCTCTGAGATGAGGTATTACAATTATTTACATTATTTATATTATTCAGACTGTTATCCACATCTTCATTGCCATATTCACAACGTTTCGGCCTCTATATCTCTGAGATGAGGTATTATGATTACTTGCATTATTTACATTATTCGAACTGTTATCCTCATCTTCATTGCCATATTCTCAACGTTTCAGCCTCTATATCTCTGAGATGAGGTATTATGATTATATACATTATTTACATTATTCGGACTGTTATCCTCATCTTCATTGCCCTATTCACAACGTTTCGGTCATTGAACACTCCGGCTTTCGTCAGGTGATTGGAATTTCGAATTGGGGTGGTCCTCAAGGACATATGGCCCAGTGGATAAAGGCGTTGATTAGATCCAGTGACTGGATCCAAAGAGTTGTGAGTTCAATCCCAGGCCATAGCAGTGGTGAACGAACACTTGTAGAGTTGAGTTAAAGGGAAATAACTGAGACATCCAGAAGAGGCATGGAATGTGGAACTAGAACAATCTACCCCCAGTGTAGTTTATGTGAGGGTGCCTAGAAAATATGAATTTAAGTACACTACTAGTTTGGCAGCAAGATCTCATCATTTTACTGTTGAAATGACTAAATGTAACCGTAAGTTCTATGCTAACAGTTTCTTCTCTTGCACTTCTTGCTTGTGGAACTCTATTCAGGCTTCTTGCTTCCCAGCCAACCTTGATTTTCAAAAATTCAAATGTAATGTCAATTGTTATCTTTTGCCTATTAAATTCTTGTTCTTTTATTATTTTCTCTCCTTGATAGGGTTTTTTTTCCTCATAATCCCTCACACTCAGTAACCCCCCTTTTGTAATCATTTCACCCGAAGCAAAGCAATAAAGCCACTAAGATAGTGGCTTTATTGCCTTGCTTAGGGTGAACTGATTAAAAAACTAAACAAAATAACTACCGCAACCTATTCTAGGTCCAATTTCCCTAGTTCCTATACTAAATTTGTTATAACCGCTCCATTGCTGTCGACACTCATTTGCATCCGGGCATTGAGACTGTCACCCCCTCTCCCTATTTTCTTTCTCTGCCTGGTTAGCAGTGGCAGAGATAGCTGTGACTCAAAGAGAGTTTCATGAGGCCATTCGTTTGAATTTGGTTTTGGTGGACAGATCTGTGCAACGGAGAAACCCAAACACTTGGCCAGAAAGGGCATCCCTCACGGATTGAAGGGTATTTAAGACAGATGAGATCTGGCAAACCTTATTGCATTGGGCTGTCGGATTCTTGGTCTGTCAAGGTTTGCCTTGGTTACGCCAACCCAACTGGTGCTGCCTTCTTCTGCCAGTTTGGCCATTGAGATCGCGTAGATCTTTGCCTATTAAAAAGATCCATGCACTGAGGTTTCTGAAGTATTTCGCATTTACCAGTAATATCAAAAACAATAGTAATTGAATTTCTTAGATGCAGCATTGTCAATTATTATTCATTTATAACTAGTATTTTTTTCATTGGATTTCTATTGCCTTTTATTCCTCTAGTATCGTTAGGAACGAAGTGCCATATCTATCATCTTGTATGACAAGGAATTTTGGAAAATTTCCCTTCAGACGAAGAAAAGATTTAAAGTGACAGAGATGTGCTTCTACAGAAGGATGCAAAGAATAACACGGATTGAACATGTGAGAAACAAGGAAGTTCTAAAGAAAATAGAAACTAAAAAGATATTTATATTTAAAATCAGAAAGGTTGAAGTTTCTTGGACTCATTATGAAGGGAAAAGACTTTGAAGATTCAATGGGCAGATTAGGGGAGCAGGGAGAAGCCAAGTTAAATAGTTTGGATGATCGGAGGGTAAAACTAATTTTCTGAATTCTTTTTGTTTTGCAAGATCCTTAATAATTCCCCAACTCCAAATAAATGGTTAGATAAACAGGTCTTTGATTGATTTCTCCTAACAGCTGTCAAAACAAGAATCTAGCGTGACATTTGACAAGCCGTATATACACACACATACACACACAGAGGGTGTGATGGATAAATTATCATATACACACACGCACACACACGAGAAAGGGTAAATTGCTGTCATTTTATATTTTTTTACTTTGCATATGTGCACTGTTTTTAATTTTGCAGACTGCACAGTATAATAGGGTCAGTTGGGCACCATCTGTGAGAAAAAGAGCACCATGACACAATTCACTCCACCAGAAATTTGTACTGCTTAGCATTCATGCTGGAAGATCCAATATGAACATTTCAGAGTGCTTGGTGTCAATCTGAGGACAGTGCAGACAATTCGGAAAGAGTTGGAGGAGTCTATGGTGATTATGAAGGTGTTTGTAGTGATCACTAGTGATGGCAACATTATGCCTCCATTCATCTTCTTACAGAACCTCCGACTCAACATGGAGGCCTACATCAAGTGGCTTGAGGAGGTCGTGCCATCCTGGACGAAAAAGGTGGCTGCCGTATGACCCTATGTCTAGCAACAGGACTCTGCACCATACCACACAAGCAGGAGAACCCAGTCATGACTGTTAGACAATTTCTGCAGCCACATCACCCCTCACATCTGGCCACCTCACTCCTCAGACTGCAACCCACTTAATTATTATAAGTCAGCTTACCCTGAAGATCTGTTTAGAGGAAACCTAGATAGGTTTTCCTGTCTCTTTAGAATTTATTTTATTTTTATATATATATATATATATGCAGACACATTTTTAAATGAAGGATTAATGTTTATATTTAATATATATATATAATACAGGGGACATCAAAAGCAGTGCCAAGATTCTGAAAATTCTTATCATTTGTCTTGGAAATTAATAATTTTCTTAGACAATTCTAATTTTGTTGGTTCTTACTGAGAGTTTGGAAAGTTCCTGAATCAGCACTAAATTTAACCATGAACCACCTTTCAACGAAAGGACACACTGCAGCCGCAAAATATTACAACAAATGTAATGAAAATCAATTGATGGCCGCAAACAGTTTTTTTTTTTTTAAGCGTATCACCCCAAGCAAGGCTGGTGGCCACTATCACGCATGGGGTTACAGAAGGGTTGGAGGAAGAGCAGATAGGAGTGGTAAAGGAGAGGATGTGGAGAAAGAGAAGGACGGAGAGTCGATCAAGGCAAGGGGGTTACAGAAGATTTGGAGCGAGAGCAGATAGGAATGAAAGGTGAAAGGATGTGGAGAAGGGAAGTGGATAGATCAAGGCAACTGGAGATGACGATTGACGCTACACTTAAACCGTTGGAGATTGTATTTGTCAGGGCAACAGTAATAGGGAAGGGAGTTCCATAGGCGAGATGTGCGAGACATGAAGCTATTGGAGTAGAAGAGACGTCTACATCTAACAGTTTCAACGGTGAAGGGGTGGGAACGGGATGCCAGCCTCGTAGGACGTTTAAATTCATGAGGCCTAGGAACCAGCGAAAGCAACTCCTCAGAGCAATTACCGTGAAAGTACTTGTAGAAAAGGCAGAGCGATGCAACATCGCATCTGTGAGAGAGCGACTGCAGATGAGATGACAGATCAGGGCCAATCACATTGCATATCCGTCTCTGGATCTTATCAAGAACCCTGAGGCAACCAGCAGGGGCCCCAGACCATAAATGGCAGCAATACTCCATGCAAGGGCGAATGGTAGATTTATAGACTTGGAGGATCAATTCCGGGGAGAAGAATTTCCTGGCTTGGTACAGGGAACCAACTTTTCTTGCGGTGGATGATGCAACTGACTCAATGTATTTGTTCCATCTCAGATCAGCGGACAGCGTGAGACCGAGCAGCCGCAGAGAGGAGCTCTCGAGAAGTTGGTCCTCAGACATTCTAATGGGATGCAGGGATGGGTCCTTGTGGTGGTTAATGGAGAGCAGTTTTGTTTTAGAGGCGTTAAAGTTGACCATCCATTTCTCTCCCCAGTCCACATGGCTGGGGAACTCAATATATAAAATAAAATAATCAAAAAAATGTCATGTCCTCCTTGACCAGATAATCTGGAATCTGATGCAAGATTTCTCAGCTTGTAAATGAATAGTAATCTCAAGTGGAATAAACAGAAGTGTTTAAGATTTGAAAATGGCAAACTACATGTCAAATTTCCTGAATAATGTACAGAGAAGGATTACTTGATTTGAAACTGGTTATTCTGTCCTCGGTGATCCAAGTCGTGACAGAGGCTAGCAACAAGAAGAGAGATTTGTTCACAGGGGCTGAATAGTGTGTTCATACCACCAGTCTACAAAAATAAATAAATAAATAAAAATAAATAATCTGAAAAAAAAAAAAATAAATAAAAATAAATAAATTAAGAATACCTTAGTACCATGAGGTGTTTGAACACACCCGACCACAAAAGGGTTTTCTGTTGTATACACAAGTCAATATGTGTGTGCACGCGCGAGTAAGATTTTTTCAGAGTTTCACTGATCCTAAGTTGCGGTTCAGGAATCGAAATTTTGCTCCTAGGTAGAGTGCACTGATACTCCACTTGTACGTACAAATGTCAATCTATACCTGAATAAAGCTGTCAATTTTTATGCCTTCTCGTTTTTGATTATGCTCCTCGGTTGGGTGACTAGCTAATCCCTGTTGCAGATGCTCGCTCAAGCACATCTGTGCTTGTTCAGCACACACAGAGCCAACATTGTGGTTTATACTGTAACTCGGGTGAACGGAGCTTGAAGTTTCTATCCAGGACGCTCAACGCGTCGGTCACAATAACTTGTGACATCAGTTCATAGTATCAGGCACTTAGAAACCATGCAATACGCTGGGGTCATCTTTCAAGGCTGATATTATCAAGAAGTCAAATCAACAAATCAATAATGGCGAGATGTCAACTTGAATCTCATGGTTGGAACACTGACGTTGTAACCACTACTGTAATGTTAACACTCCGTTAGCAACAAAACCTTTTCCTTAATATTTAGAAAGTAGCAAGTCAAATGTTCATATTTATTTAAGTAGCTTTCTGAATACCTCTGTCAAGTACAAGGAGTTCTGGTTTTATTCATAATATTTGTGTGAATTACAAGCACATGCCCGTACAGTACAGACTGTAATAACTGTAGTAAAAACGTATGCAAAGATCACAGTAACCTTCTTGTTCATTGCTTGGAATATGAGAAAAGAGTTGAAGAAGAATCAGATTAATCAGAAACTGTTTTAAAGATCAAGCTGAAAATAAAATGAAACTTATTTTGGCATATTTGAATTTTTAAATCTTACAAATTTATTTTGTAATACTGGCCTGTTAATTCATTTGTATTTTTTTTCATTTCCTATTTATTTAACCAGAAAGAACATTCAAGCTAATTTATAACAAGAAAATTAAGCACTAAATGATATATTTATAATATTGTTATATGAATGTGTTTGAAAATCTCCTTGTAATAATGCTGTGACAATGCCACACAGTACAAACGGAGAGTTAAATGTAAACAAAGCTGACGGTAAATTCAGCTTACTCTCAGCGAAGTATTACAAATACAGGTTAACAATAAGCTAGGATTAATATAAGAAAAGAAAACATTATATATATATATATATATATATATATATATATATTGCAAAAGCACAGGTTCCGATTTCGTGACAAATGGTTGGAGTTTTAAGCATTTAACCTGCAATGCTTCTGATAAATTAAACACAGCGTTGTATTTACATACGTCTAAATAGAGCCCGAGGATAATCGGTTAGAGCGTTGGTACTCCAACACTGACACCCATGCTTGAATATCAACATGGACGGTTTGTCAAGGTGATTTTTAATAATATCGGCCCGTGGAAATTATACTAGCGTGCGGCACCGTTGACAAGTGCCTGAAAACTATACAAGTCTTGTGATTGAAACGAAACGGTTCATCGGTAATTCAAGAAAATTAAGCTCTAAATACTTGGAATGTTTGAAGAAAAAAAAAAAAAAAAAAAAAAGAAATTGCTGAATCGATCTTACAGATTAATCTTAAATTGTTTTAAAAGATCATAAGGAAAATATAATGAAATTTAT